>CAMQGK010000001.1:10022500-10342500 GCA_947000775.1 Pterois miles | reverse complement strand
TCTACGACCTTCCGTTCCCGAGATACAGAATTGGGTAGGGGTACCCGATTGAGTTTTTATCCCCTTTACCTAACCCTAACCCTAACCCTAACCCTAACCCTAACCCTAACCCTTACCCTAACCCTAATGACCCTTACCCTAACACATACCCTAACCCTAACACATACCGTAACACTGACACTTAGACTTTTTTTCCATATACATATAGTGGGGGCACATTTTTGACTATAACTTTGGAAGGGAAGGTCGGACTGACTTGAAAACAACTTCCGTGTACATGTTTTTGGGGACGCTGAACACGCCAGTCTTGGTCCCGAGTCTCTACGACCTTTCGTTCCAGAGATACGAACATCAGGATTGGTAAATCTCGCGATATCTCGAGAACGAAAAGTCGTAGAGACTCGCGGTAAAGACCAGCGTTCTCAGCGCCCCTAAAAACCCCCTAGTAGAACTTGGTCCCGACTCTCTACGACCTTCCGTTCCCGAGATACAGAATTGGGTAGGGGTACCCGATTGAGTTTTTATCCCCTTTACCTAACCCTAACCCTAACCCTAACCCTAACCCTAACCCCTAACCCTAACCCTAACCCTAACCCTAACCCTTACCCTAACCCTAATGACCCTTACCCTAACACATACCCTAACCCTAACACATACCGTAACACTGACACTTAGACTTTTTTTCCATATACATATAGTGGGGGCACATTTTTGACTATAACTTTGGAAGGGAAGGTCGGACTGACTTGAAAACAACTTCCGTGTACATGTTTTTGGGGACGCTGAACACGCCAGTCTTGGTCCCGAGTCTCTACGACCTTTCGTTCCAGAGATACGAACATCAGGATTGGTAAATCTCGCGATATCTCGAGAACGAAAAGTCGTAGAGACTCGCGGTAAAGACCAGCGTTCTCAGCGCCCCTAAAAACCCCCTAGTAGAACTTGGTCCCGACTCTCTACGACCTTCCGTTCCCGAGATACAGAATTGGGTAGGGGTACCCGATTGAGTTTTTATCCCCTTTACCCTAACCCTAACCCTAACCCTAACCCTAACCCTAACCCTAACCCTTACCCTAACCCTAATGACCCTTACCCTAACACATACCCTAACCCTAACACATACCGTAACACTGACACTTAGACTTTTTTTCCATATACATATAGTGGGGGCACATTTTTGACTATAACTTTGGAAGGGAAGGTCGGACTGACTTGAAAACAACTTCCGTGTACATGTTTTTGGGGACGCTGAACACGCCAGTCTTGGTCCCGAGTCTCTACGACCTTTCGTTCCAGAGATACGAACATCAGGATTGGTAAATCTCGCGATATCTCGAGAACGAAAAGTCGTAGAGACTCGCGGTAAAGACCAGCGTTCTCAGCGCCCCTAAAAACCCCCTAGTAGAACTTGGTCCCGACTCTCTACGACCTTCCGTTCCCGAGATACAGAATTGGGTAGGGGTACCCGATTGAGTTTTTATCCCCTTTACCTAACCCTAACCCTAACCCTAACCCTAACCCTAACCCTTACCCTAACCCTAATGACCCTTACCCTAACACATACCCTAACCCTAACACATACCGTAACACTGACACTTAGACTTTTTTTCCATATACATATAGTGGGGGCACATTTTTGACTATAACTTTGGAAGGGAAGGTCGGACTGACTTGAAAACAACTTCCGTGTACATGTTTTTGGGGACGCTGAACACGCCAGTCTTGGTCCCGAGTCTCTACGACCTTTCGTTCCAGAGATACGAACATCAGGATTGGTAAATCTCGCGATATCTCGAGAACGAAAAGTCGTAGAGACTCGCGGTAAAGACCAGCGTTCTCAGCGCCCCTAAAAACCCCCTAGTAGAACTTGGTCCCGACTCTCTACGACCTTCCGTTCCCGAGATACAGAATTGGGTAGGGGTACCCGATTGAGTTTTTATCCCCTTTACCTAACCCTAACCCTAACCCTAACCCTAACCCCTAACCCTAACCCTAACCCTAACCCTAACCCTAACCCTTACCCTAACCCTAATGACCCTTACCCTAACACATACCCTAACCCTAACACATACCGTAACACTGACACTTAGACTTTTTTTCCATATACATATAGTGGGGGCACATTTTTGACTATAACTTTGGAAGGGAAGGTCGGACTGACTTGAAAACAACTTCCGTGTACATGTTTTTGGGGACGCTGAACACGCCAGTCTTGGTCCCGAGTCTCTACGACCTTTCGTTCCAGAGATACGAACATCAGGATTGGTAAATCTCGCGATATCTCGAGAACGAAAAGTCGTAGAGACTCGCGGTAAAGACCAGCGTTCTCAGCGCCCCTAAAAACCCCCTAGTAGAACTTGGTCCCGACTCTCTACGACCTTCCGTTCCCGAGATACAGAATTGGGTAGGGGTACCCGATTGAGTTTTTATCCCCTTTACCTAACCCTAACCCTAACCCTAACCCTAACCCTAACCCTAACCCTTACCCTAACCCTAATGACCCTTACCCTAACACATACCCTAACCCTAACACATACCGTAACACTGACACTTAGACTTTTTTTCCATATACATATAGTGGGGGCACATTTTTGACTATAACTTTGGAAGGGAAGGTCGGACTGACTTGAAAACAACTTCCGTGTACATGTTTTTGGGGACGCTGAACACGCCAGTCTTGGTCCCGAGTCTCTACGACCTTTCGTTCCAGAGATACGAACATCAGGATTGGTAAATCTCGCGATATCTCGAGAACGAAAAGTCGTAGAGACTCGCGGTAAAGACCAGCGTTCTCAGCGCCCCTAAAAACCCCCTAGTAGAACTTGGTCCCGACTCTCTACGACCTTCCGTTCCCGAGATACAGAATTGGGTAGGGGTACCCGATTGAGTTTTTATCCCCTTTACCTAACCCTAACCCTAACCCTAACCCTAACCCCTAACCCTAACCCTAACCCTAACCCTAACCCTAACCCTAACCCTTACCCTAACCCTAATGACCCTTACCCTAACACATACCCTAACCCTAACACATACCGTAACACTGACACTTAGACTTTTTTTCCATATACATATAGTGGGGGCACATTTTTGACTATAACTTTGGAAGGGAAGGTCGGACTGACTTGAAAACAACTTCCGTGTACATGTTTTTGGGGACGCTGAACACGCCAGTCTTGGTCCCGAGTCTCTACGACCTTTCGTTCCAGAGATACGAACATCAGGATTGGTAAATCTCGCGATATCTCGAGAACGAAAAGTCGTAGAGACTCGCGGTAAAGACCAGCGTTCTCAGCGCCCCTAAAAACCCCCTAGTAGAACTTGGTCCCGACTCTCTACGACCTTCCGTTCCCGAGATACAGAATTGGGTAGGGGTACCCGATTGAGTTTTTATCCCCTTTACCTAACCCTAACCCTAACCCTAACCCTAACCCTAACCCTAACCCTTACCCTAACCCTAATGACCCTTACCCTAACACATACCCTAACCCTAACACATACCGTAACACTGACACTTAGACTTTTTTTTCCATATACATATAGTGGGGGCACATTTTTGACTATAACTTTGGAACGGAAGGTCGGACTGACTTGAAAACAACTTCCGTGTACATGTTTTTGGGGACGCTGAACACGCCAGTCTTGGTCCCGAGTCTCTACGACCTTTCGTTCCAGAGATACGAACATCAGGATTGGTAAATCTCGCGATATCTCGAGAACGAAAAGTCGTAGAGACTCGCGGTAAAGACCAGCGTTCTCAGCGCCCCTAAAAACCCCCTAGTAGAACTTGGTCCCGACTCTCTACGACCTTCCGTTCCCGAGATACAGAATTGGGTAGGGGTACCCGATTGAGTTTTTATCCCCTTTACCTAACCCTAACCCTAACCCTAACCCCAACCCTAACCCCAACCCTAACCCTAATGACCCTTACCCTAACACATACCCTAACCCTAACACATACCGTAACACTGACACTTAGACTTTTTTTCCATATACATATAGTGGGGGCACATTTTTGACTATAACTTTGGAAGGGAAGGTCGGACTGACTTGAAAACAACTTCCGTGTACATGTTTTTGGGGACGCTGAACACGCCAGTCTTGGTCCCGAGTCTCTACGACCTTTCGTTCCAGAGATACGAACATCAGGATTGGTAAATCTCGCGATATCTCGAGAACGAAAAGTCGTAGAGACTCGCGGTAAAGACCAGCGTTCTCAGCGCCCCTGAAAACCCCCTAGTAGAACTTGGTCCCGACTCTCTACGACCTTCCGTTCCCGAGATACAGAATTGGGTAGGGGTACCCGATTGAGTTTTTATCCCCTTTACCTAACCCTAACCCTAACCCTAACCCCTAACCCTAACCCCTAACCCTAACCCTAACCCTAAACCCTAACCCTAACCCTAACCCTAACCCTAACGACCCTAACCCTAACACTAACCCTAACCCTAACCCATAACCCCTAACCCTAACCCTTAGACTTTTTTTCCATATACATATAGTGGGGGCACATTTTTGACTATAACTTTGGAAGGGAAGGTCGGACTGACTTGAAAACACTTCCGTGACATGTTTTTGGACGCTGAACACGCCAGTCTTGTCCCGAGTCCACCCTTCGTTCCAACACACATGCCCATCTCAACAAAAGCCTAAGACCCGCGGTAACCACCTAACCCTAAGCGCCCCTAACCCTAACCCTAACCCTAACCCTAGAACTTAATCCCTAACCCTAACCTTCCGTAACCCTAGATACATAACTGGGTAACCCTAACCCTAACACTTAACTTAACCCCTTAACCATAACCCTAACCCTATTAACCCTAACCCTAACCCTAACCCTAACCCTTACCCTAACCCTAATGACCCTTACCCTAACACATACCCTAACCCTAACACATACCGTAACACTGACACTTAGACTTTTTTTCCATATACATATAGTGGGGGCACATTTTTGACTATAACTTTGGAACGGAAGGTCGGACTGACTTGAAAACAACTTCCGTGTATATGTTTTTGGGGACGCTGAACACGCCAGTCTTGGTCCCGAGTCTCTACGACCTTTCGTTCCAGAGATACGAACATCAGGATTGGTAAATCTCGCGATATCTCGAGAACGAAAAGTCGTAGAGACTCGCGGTAAAGACCAGCGTTCTCAGCGCCCCTGAAAAACCCCCTAGTAGAACTTGGTCCCGACTCTCTACGACCTTCCGTTCCCGAGATACAGAATTGGGTAGGGGTACCCGATTGAGTTTTTATCCCCTTTACCTAACCCTAACCCTAACCCTAACCCTAACCCTAACCCCTAACCCTAACCCTAACCCTAACCCTAACCCTAACCCCTAACCCTAACCCTTACCCTAACCCTAATGACCCTTACCCTAACACATACCCTAACCCTAACACATACCGTAACACTGACACTTAGACTTTTTTTCCATATACATATAGTGGGGGCACATTTTTGACTATAACTTTGGAAGGGAAGGTCGGACTGACTTGAAAACAACTTCCGTGTACATGTTTTTGGGGACGCTGAACACGCCAGTCTTGGTCCCGAGTCTCTACGACCTTTCGTTCCAGAGATACGAACATCAGGATTGGTAAATCTCGCGATATCTCGAGAACGAAAAGTCGTAGAGACTCGCGGTAAAGACCAGCGTTCTCAGCGCCCCTGAAAACCCCCTAGTAGAACTTGGTCCCGACTCTCTACGACCTTCCGTTCCCGAGATACAGAATTGGGTAGGGGTACCCGACTGAGTTTTTATCCCTTTTACCCTAACCCTAACCCTAACCCTAACCCTCTAACCCTAACCCTAACCCTAACCCTAACCCCTAACCCTAACCCTAACCCTAACCCTAACCCTCCCCTCCCTCCCTAATGACCCTTACCCTAACACATACCCTAACCCTAACACATACCGTAACACTGACACTTAGACTTTTTTTCCATATACATATAGTGGGGGCACATTTTTGACTATAACTTTGGAAGGGAAGGTCGGACTGACTTGAAAACAACTTCCGTGTATATGTTTTTGGGGACGCTGAACACGCCAGTCTTGGTCCCGAGTCTCTACGACCTTTCGTTCCAGAGATACGAACATCAGGATTGGTAAATCTCGCGATATCTCGAGAACGAAAAGTCGTAGAGACTCGCGGTAAAGACCAGCGTTCTCAGCGCCCCTAAAAACCCCCTAGTAGAACTTGGTCCCGACTCTCTACGACCTTCCGTTCCCGAGATACAGAATTGGGTAGGGGTACCCGATTGAGTTTTTATCCCCTTTACCTAACCCTAACCCTAACCCTAACCCACCTACCCTAACCCTAACCCTAACCCTAACCCTAACCCTAACCCTTAACTTAACCCTAACCCTAACACTTAACCCTTAGGACCCTTACCCTAACCCTAATGACCCTTACCCTAACACATACCCTAACCCTAACACATACCGTAACACTGACACTTAGACTTTTTTTCCATATACATATAGTGGGGGCACATTTTTGACTATAACTTTGGAAGGGAAGGTCGGACTGACTTGAAAACAACTTCCGTGTACATGTTTTTGGGGACGCTGAACACGCCAGTCTTGGTCCCGAGTCTCTACGACCTTTCGTTCCAGAGATACGAACATCGGGATTGGTAAATCTCGCGATATCTCGAGAACGAAAAGTCGTAGAGACTCGCGGTAAAGACCAGCGTTCTCAGCGCCCCTGAAAACCCCCTAGTAGAACTTGGTCCCGACTCTCTACGACCTTCCGTTCCCGAGATACAGAATTGGGTAGGGGTACCCGATTGAGTTTTTATCCCCTTTACCTAACCCTAACCCTAACCCTAAACCCTAACCCTAACCCCCCTAACCCTAACCCCTAACCCTAACCCTAACCCTAACCCACCCTCCTTTTTTCTTTTTAACCCCCTAGTAGAACTTGGTCCCGACTCTCTACGACCTTCCGTTCCCGAGATACAGAATTGGGTAGGGGTACCCGATTGAGTTTTTATCCCCTTTACCCTAACCCTAACCCTAACCCTAACCCTAAACCCTAACCCTAACCCCTGAACCCCAACCCTAACCCCTAACCCCCTAGTAGAACTTCCCCCCTTCCCCCCCCCCCCCTCCCCCCGACCTCCAATTCGGGTTGGGTATCCCTTATAGATTTTATCCCCTTTACCTTACCCCCACCCCAACCCCCACCTCAACCCCAACCCCCACTCCCCAACCCCCCCTACCCTATCCCTCACCCTCCCTACTCCCCAACCCCTACCCTGACTCGGACCCCTACCAGACTGCCATCTCCACCAGCTCACCATCCCCACACCCATTCCGGCTCATCCCCTTCACCGCGGCCACCTGGGCCCCACCGGAGTCTACCACCATCAGTCAATAAAAACTTTTACCCACTGTGTGTGCTCCTTTTACTGTCACTTTCTTTCTATCGTTTTTTAATATATAATTTTATCATATTAATCTGTGGTTTTATTTATTCATTCATTTTTCCATTTATTTGTTTTACTATTTTATATACACTTATATATACATGTATTATGAGGGTATGGGGACATGAGCACCCTCTACATGCCTATTCTTACTAACACTTGTTTTTTATTCCTTTTATTCCTTCACTACTTTAACTTTTCCCTCCCCAGAGCACCCCAGTCATTAGACAATAAGTGTAGACTCCCGCCCAGGTGGCAGCTCTGCTCCCCGTTGTTCGAGGTCCTGGGATGCTGCCCGGGCCGGGATCTGAACCCGGGTCCTCCGGGGCAGAGAGCTGCTCCTTCCCCTCTCACCCATAGGTGTATATGCGTCCAGTACACACACACACACATACTCACTTACACCCATTTGCACCGGGGGATCAGTAGGCCAGTGCAAAATTACCTGAACCCCAGAATACCCAACCCCAACCCTAACCCAACCCTAACCCCTAACCCGAACCTTAACCCTAAGCCTAACCCTAACCCTAACCTTAAGCCCTGACCCTAACCCTAACCTTTACCCTAATCCTAACCTTAACCATAACCCTAATCTGGATCACCACTGGGTATGGACACTACTAAAATATAAATATATACAGAATAGCGGATACGAAAAAGGGTAAAAATACTTTAAAATGTTAAAAAATGCCTAAAGACGCTGAAAAACAATTATATTTCCTTAAAAAGACATACACAATCCATACAGATAGAAGAAATATCATATTCGGGCTTATATTGGGATAAGAAGGTTTTACAACATTATAATTATATATATATATACGATCCAAAATGCTTCAAAAAGTTAAAAATATACTTACCTGTTACATTACATACTTACCTGCTACATTACATACTTACCTGCTACATTATATTTCATAAAAATACAAAAACAACTCATACGGATGAAATAAACATCATATTCGGGCACAAATGGGGATAAAAAAAGTTAATAGCATTATAATTCATAACTAAATTATACTTACCTGCTACATAACCTAAATACATTTTATTAAAAATACAGAAACAATTCATACAGATAGAATAAATATCACATTTAGACATATATTGAGATTAAAGGCTTAAAACAGCATTATAATTCATAAATACATTATATATAAATATATAGGATTATACTTTTATTATAGGATTATATTTTATCTAAATTATAAGAACCTTTATATGATTAAAATACATTAATTATAAATAAAACCACCTTACCTGATAAGGGAAAGCCACCTTGCAGCTGGACACAGACAGGACATGTCCAGACATGTCCCAGTGGACGGAGCTTCTGGCTGTATATAAGGAGGAGAGGCACACAGAGAGCCCCTTTCTCTAACTCACCTTCACAGAGCCAGCAGCTCTCTCCAGAAAGCCAGTCAGCTTGTTTTAGTGTGCCGTACACCTGAAGAGGATCTTTTCAGATCGAAACGTCGTGTTGGCACACTATTTATTTTATTAATTATAATAATATAATACATATTTCCTTTTGTTATATTTATTTCTTTCTTTTATTTTAATTTCTTCATTTATAAATTGGTTAATCCTTCCCTGGTGAGGAAGCGCCTTTAGTTGTTTTTTGTTTTTTATTCATTTATCAAGTCCAATTATGGACCACGGCTGGACCACGGTGCGGTACGGCAGACAACGCCACCACACCGGTCAGCCAAGAGGGGGCTAGGTGTATGGGGAGTCATATGGGCGGAAGGCCAGCGCTCCTCCTTTCTCCTTCCGGAGAAGGGATAATTATTTCCCCTACCCTAACCCTAACCCTAAACCTAACCCTAACCCTAACCCTGGAGCATCCCAGAGGATGCTGCGTTTTTAACCTTACCTAAGCCTCTAACCCTCTAACCCTAACCCCTAACCCTAACCGCTTCCTTACCCCAATCCTAACCCTTAACCCAAACTACCTTCACCTGACGCCGACCTTAACTCTAACCCCCTTCCTGACTTAACCTTAATCCCAACCCCAGTCGTAACCCTCACCCTAACCTGACCATCACCCCCACACCCACCCAGGACTCGACCCCTTCAGCGATTTGGGCTCCACCGGAGAGAACTACAAAAAACTCCAACAGTTTTGTTATTGAGTACTTCTTTTCTTCTCTCCTCTTACCCTCCGCATCCTTTCCTTTCCTTTCCATCCTTTCCTTTCATTTTTACAATTTTAACTATCTGTTTTGGAATTGATATATATTATATACAGGTGTGTGTGTGTGTCTGTATATATACATTTATATATATATATAAATGTATATATACATATATACATATATATATTACCATATGTAATAAATTGAATACTATTTATATGTTTTGTTTTACATCTTTTTTATATGTGCTTAATTATATTTTATGTGATCTTTATCTATTTATATTTTACGATTCACGCGTGCGCTAGTTTAATTTGGGGCCCTTTGCGGCTCCTAGTTTTAGCTCCCTTTTTATGAATTTTATTATCTTTTAAATTGTGATCTTATCCTCCTATTGGGTCTCTACATGAGACCCCTTTAGCACTTTTATTTATTATACGTTACTGATTTATGTGTTAACTATTTATAGTGTAATTTGTCTGTCTTCGTCACCCTTCTCAATACCCCCCCTCCCCTCTTCTTCCTTCACACACCTTCCCCAGACCAATCTGGTCTCCCTCATTCCCCTGGCCAGCCCACTTTACCCCTCCGGATTTGGGAGACACACACACACATGGGTCCTCCCATGGGGACCTTATGAAGACTACAACAATTTTAGCACTTTTACTTAGCACTTATGTATGCTTTTTATTGCTTGTGTCGGTCACTATTTATGATATTTTATTTCTTTATTTTATCTAGAAATTTTCTAACCCCACCATCATTATTATTGTTGTTGTTGTTGGCCCTGTCCTCCGTTGCTCCTCGGGAGTCGTGTCGCTGCCCCTTTTGGCTCAGTGCAGGCTCACTACTCCCCCAGGCTGGCCCCATTACACCCTCACCATCATCCATATCCATGCAAAACAGTTCCCGCCCAGATAGCAGCAGGTCTGCTCACTAGTCCTTGGCCTGGGTCCTGGTTTTACTTCCATCAGTAGGCCAGGGCAATATAATCATAACCCTGACCACTAACCCCAACCCTAACCCAACTCCAACCCTAACCCAATTTACCATACACATACAATGGGTGCACATTTTTGACTGTAACTTTGAAACGAAAGGTCGGAGCAACTTGAAAACAACTTCTGTATGGATGTTTTTGGGAATGCTGAACACGACAACCTTTGTCCTGAGTCTCTACGACCTTCCGTAGTAACCCTGTTCGCTGGTCCTGGTCCCTGGCCGTTACCCGAGCCGGGATTAGAACCTGGGCCCATCGAGGCAAAGAGCTATTCCCTCCCCTCTCACCCACAGCCTAAAACATTACACACCAGTACACATATAGCTACCTATACCTCACCTTCACCCACAGATCAGTAGGCTAGTGCAAAATAACCGCAATTCAGGAACACTTAATCCCAACTCTAACCCAAGATGGGTTGGACCTTAAAGGAAGGGAGCTGACAGAAACAGGATATAAAATTAGATGCATAAGAGATGGGAGCATCACAGTGCATTTGATTCTAATCCCTTGATTCCCTAAAACAAACACATACACACAGTCATGTTACAGCATTACCATGACTACAGTACTCTATTTATCATAACTCCATCCTAAAAGACCTTTGACTTCCGGCCATTCTTCATACACTTCCTCCAGGAAGCAGGAAGCATCTGGGTTATCGTGACAACAATCATCCTCCACTGTGTGTGTGAGGAGTTAGCCTCCATTTCCACTGTTTGTTCAAATACAATACTGTTTTGTGTGTGTGTGTGTGTGTGTGTGTGTGTGTGTGTGTGTGTGTGTGTGTGTGCTGTGCATGCGTGTGTGCATGTGCATGCATGCATGCGTGCGTGCGTTCAGGAGCAGCTTCATTTATCACACACTTCCTGTTAACTTAAAATGTTTCATTCGACAAACTGAAACAGTCAGTTGCATGACTCTGAATTATATCTGCTCAGGTTAAACATTAGTTTCCTACTCTCTTCTCTACTGGATCAATAAAGTTTACTTATTTTGAAAGATGATGAAATACAGACTCAGATTTGTTAGAAACATCAAACTGGATTTCTGAGTGAAAGTGCTGGTGTTTCTCTGGAGGAAACCAGCTCTCCTTATCAAGACACAACACACTTCCTCGAGGGGTGAGGCCGGCAATCTGAGTCAGTACGTCAGCAGAGCTACTGTGGAAGAGAAACCAGGAGAAACTCAGACAGACAACTAGAGAAACACTGTGGAACCTAAAGGAAGAGTCAAAGGTGTGACGAGAAAGTGCAGAACAAAAGAGGAGAAGCTATGTGGAAGAAGTAGGAGAAACAGCAGCCTAAAAACTAGACAAAAAGGAGAAACTGAAGGAGAAGAAGAAGAATAAAGCAGGAGAGGATCTGCATGAATGAGACGGTAGGAAAAGATATTTCTGTCTTTTATAACACAAATACAATTACAGTGATAAAGATCCATGGCTCCATAAACTGGGATTATGTTCAGTTGATATTCCAGTAGTTCGAACCCTAGAATAACCTTCTGTTTATGTTTTCCTAAAGCAACACGTTGCAGCTATTAACTGAAGCCAGTTCTAGGCTGCATTATCATGATCAGAAACAGAATCTTGTTCCTGTTTAAATCTGCACACATTTTGATGCTCATCTTCCACTTTCTTTTATCAACTGTCAGTTTGGTTGAACCATTGGACACCTTATTCCTCAGATATAATATACAATATATAAATACACTATATGTATATAAAGATGTAATAACTGGTTTATAACAGACTACAATGTACCTGTAAGATGTTCTTACATCTTATATTATATATATTCTTATATTGGCATGTTACTAGCAATATCACTACAGTTTCAAAGTCTAGATAGCTGCAGAATATGTCACAGACAGAAACGTGCCCTCGTGACTGTACATTGACATCATATCAGCCACCTTACTACAGTTTCAATGTCTATATCTGTAGAATATGCCTCAGACCTGAAAAAAAGTAAAGATTTAATTTTAAATCAACATTTCCTGCCTTCATTTCAAAATAAAAGCCCTCAAGTATTTTTTTTTTTTTTTCCTTTGGACAGAATTCCTTCATTTGATAACGTGAGGCCTGTATTCTGAAATATATGTAGGACAATGTTGTAGAATAGGGCTCCATGAATGAATATAGTACAGGGTTTTAATTGTGGATTATTACCATTATTTACAAATTACAGCACTCAACAACAACAGCTGCAACAGAATTGCAGCTGACATGCAGCTAGTGTGAACAACAGGTGCATGAATCACACAGCCGTATGGTAAAGCAGCCACCAGCCGCTGTTCATATGGGCCCAGGGCTACATGTTTATTGATATATTAAATAACTATTTAACTATATAATAAAAACAAAAAAAAACACACAAACATGTCTTTGTATCTGCTTACACTGTGTTATAAACAATTTATTATATGTTTATATATTGATTACACTTGATAATGACAATAGGGTATCAAACTGTTAATGTTCATATGTTTTGCAGTTTCAAACACACAAACACACTTTTTGTGTGATTGTTTCTACGTTGACAGACTGACATCATCAGAGAAGATGGAGTCTTGGTTCTGCGGGATTTACTTTTTGATCCTGTTCAGGAACATTTCGGCTGATCCGGCTTCACCACCACGCTACACCATCCACAAACCCCAGGTCAGCTTCGACCAGGCTGCCAAGGACTGTTACCCTGGTGTCCTCACTACCCTCGCCACCAAGCAGGAGGTCACAGACATCCTCAAGCTCATCTTTGAGTCAGTATCACCTCAACATCAGAATGAGTTCACCTTCTGGGTCGGACTGAAAAAAGTCAACAACGAGTGTGTTGTTCCCACGCTGCCACTCAGAGGATTCAAGTGGCTGGAGGATGGCAGTGAAGACACGCAGGTGAGCCACTGGACAGAGGAACCAAAGCACACCTGCACAACGGTTCGCTGTGCGGCACTAAAGGGGGAGTTCAACGGGTCAGCAGTGACCACGTGGGGTTTGATCTCTGTCACCTGTAAGAACAGTTACCAGTTCATATGTAAATTGAGAAGCATAGAGACCGGTGTTAAACCTGTGACACCAGAACCACTTAAACCTGCTACCCCAGAACCACCTAAAACTGCTACTGCAGAACCACCTAAACCTGCTTCCCCAGAACCACCTAGAACTGCTACTGCAGAACCGCCTAAACCTGTTACACCAGCTAATCCTGAACCTAGACCTGCAATACAAAAAACAGAACCAGTTCAACCTGAAACTGACCTTTCTATCCAAGATCCAAAACCAGAAACTGACCTGAAGCCTAAAATAGGACCTGATCCTGATCCTGAACCAGCGACAGGGTCAGACTATTGTCAGCGTCCCAGCATCCCTGTTGCCCGTTCCATCAGTCTGGACGGCGACAACAGCAGTAGGATCCAGGTAGAATGCTGGCCCACCGACCAGCTGGAACTCCACTGCTCAGGTCATCCTGCCATGTGGCGGATGCTGGATGACTCCCCTGCCAACTTCACCACCATCTGCCTGCCGTGTGAGAATGGCTTCCAGAAAGATACTTCTGGAAACTGTGTGGACATCGACGAGTGCAGTGGTGGTGCTGCCCCCTGCAGACACTCCTGCCTAAACACTGCTGGCTCCTACAGGTGTTTCTGCTCTGACGAGAACGGGAAACAACATGAGGAGGACTCAGTAGCATGTGTGGATGTGGCTAGAAATGATACGCTCATTCCACTGGTGGTCACTGTGGCAGTGCTGGGGGTGCTGGTGGTGGTCATTGCAGTGACTGTGAAGTGCTGCCTGATAAGGCGGTCGAAGAAACGCGCCATGAAAAGGGCAGAAAAGATGGCAATGGAAAGCAAAGATGGCAAGGATTCCTTCGAAACAGCCAATGAGAAGGCAGCAGTGAAGGAGCAGAGCTGTGATTGGTCGTGACATAATCAATGTGTCTCCTAGATGACTCAAGCTTTCCAGGAAGTTCGAGAACATTTCTTTTTCAGTTTAATATGTTATCTCACACCAGATTTTCTGAAGTTCAAATATTCGTTTTCTGTTGCAGAGATCTGTGTCTTCAGGTGACAGTGACTCTCAAGGAGACAGGTGAAAGTCTTTAACCTCACTGGCTGATTCTTTTCTGATTCAAAGTATACCGAGTACTCACTCAGACTTCCTGGAAATATTAGAAAAGAACATTTAGAAATCAAAATGATTTATTATTTAAAGAGCTACATAGTATTCAGAGTATACAGAGTTAGGTTTTAAAGGCATGAACTAAATAATCTTTTCGAAATCAGTGTAAATGTATTTTTACAGTTTTGGACACAAAATGTGAATGAGTTTAAATTCAGTAATGAAAAAAGAAACAGTGCAAATAAAAGGCTGATGAATGAAGTTGGATGACATAATCTGTCAGGAAACTCGAACGGCTTTTTTCATTTTATTAAAATAAAATGTAATGAAATTACATTTCGTCAATAAAGATTCTTGTTTTAAATTAATAGTTTCACAGATTGTATTTTGAAAACAGAGGCTGAAAACCATATTATGGTGTTATAGGGGGAGTGGGGGTGGAAGGGGAGGGGATTAGGAGTGGGAGGAGAGGGAGAGGAGTGGAGTGGAAGCAGGAGGAGAGGAAGGGGGAATGGGAGTGGGAGTGGTTGGGCAGTGGGATAAAGGGGAGTGGAAGGGGAGGAGCAGAAGTAGTGGGGGAATGGAAGGAAGACGAGTGGGAGTAGGAATGTTTGAGCACTGGGAGAGGGAAAGGGGTAAGTGGGATGTGGAGGACTGGAATTGAATGCAATGGGAGTGGGAGGACTGGGAGTGGGATGGGGAGGAGAGGGAAGGGGGAGTTGGATGAGGGAGATCAGACTTCATCAAAGTCATTGATCAGAGTCATGGATCACAGTTATTCAGTCATTGATCTGAGTCATTGATCAGAGTTATTGATCAGTTATACATCAGAGTTATTCATCAGACTCATTGATCAGAGTCACTAATCAAGGTCATTGATCAGAGTTATTCAGAGTCACTGATCAGAGTCAGTGAGCAGAGTTATTCATCAGTCAGTGATCAGAGCACCCACTGATACTGTTGAACAGTTGATTTTTGTTGTTGATGTCATTGTTGGACTCAGTGTGTAAATTCTTCACACAAAATTTATTACAAACTAATCAGGTCAGATTGATTCCACAAAAACACACAAATTCCTGGGATCTGGTCCGCACTGGTATCTGGTCTGCACTGGGTTTTGATCTGGTTCACTTCTTACCAGGTAGGTTGCCATGGTAACTGGTGCTGAATACCTAACATGCTCTGGAGCAGGTTATGTTCCAGATAAGAGATCAGCTCTATAAAAGCACCACCTACAGACCAATCAGAGTTCGGTTAGGAGATCGTATGATATTAATTGTACTAAAAGTAACACCATTGAAGGACTGATGGTGTGAAACAAAAAAATGAATAATTAATAATAATGATAAATTAATAATTACATCATTGAGGTGCAATTGCATTGTGTTACTTTGCTACCGTACTTTGATGTGGATGATTATAAGATATGAAGTCAGTCTGCTTACTGCTTTAAATTTCTATAGATTTTTATATTTACTTTTACATGATCCTTATCTGGTTCACACCATCAGGCTCAGGGACGCAGCTGAAAAAAAGATTCTATTGTCAAGTCTCTTCACTTGAATGTCATTAATTTAACAGAATAAACACAGTAATTATTCTTAGATCTGTGATACTATAGATGGATCAGTGATATTAGCTGTCTGTTAATTTATACATTATATATAACATATATATGATTATATATAATATATAACACTCTGGGTCCTGCATTTGACAGCTGTTAGTCTAGATTATGTGTTTAACTTCTTCGTATTTGTCTATTGTAATCTATTATAGTATAACTCCACGCGGGTTGAAGGGACGTCTTGTCGGCCACGGCCAATCCGCGATGACCCCCTCCTCCCCCTCAAGCAATGTGTTGCGAGACTCAGGTCATGTCTGTGACACCAGCTGCTGATTTTGCTTTTACTGTGAAGAATATAGGAAATGAAATGTATTTATTTTAGGGTTACGGTATAACCCTTTGGCCATGGTTACCCAAACCCTCAAACAGGTAGCCCTGTTGTAATGGAGGTGTGAATCCCAGCCATGCCAAGTCAAACTGAGTTGAGCAAAGCACACATGTATGGAAAAACCCTAAAAATGAAGGCACAGTCTCTGACCTCATGGGAGCTACGAGGTGAGACATGAGTGACATGTGAGCTGCAGTGTTGGAGGACTACAGCAGATGGAGCTAGAAACAAAGGGATGGTGTCTGATCAGCTGCTCATTGAGTGAGCTCCACCTGACACAACATTTTATACATACATACATACAGTAGATATATATGTATATATATATATATATATGTGTGTGTGTGTGTGTGTGTGTGTGTGTACTGTACATACTGTACATACATATTAAGGATGAAATGGTTCAGGTAAAAATCCAAACTATTAGGTTCACTAGTCATGGTTCAGGGTGTGTATGTTGTTCGGTTCATTTGGCATAGGTTATGAGGTTGATTGTGTATTTTTTCATGTAGAGATTGGCTCCCGTTTATTATCACACTAGAAATCAAGGCCTATGAAAAGAGGCTGGGACATGGACAGACACAGGTGGACAGGGGTATGGATATAACACATGGGCAGTGTAACTGAAGCTGCGGTCGTGCCTTGCGAATGGCTCAATTCCACGAGAGCAGACCAGATTTTACTGTGCATGTATTGTCCCCACTCAGTTGTCAGACAGAGTGTTATATTATTGATATTATAACAGGAGTGCTTTATGATTCATATTATAAGGAAGTGTTATTATATTGATATGTTATATGTTCAGGTCCCTGGAGGCCCCTGGAGATCCTAGAGGCCCCAGAGGCCTTGAATGCCCTGAATGGCCTTAAGGCCCTGGAGGCCCCTGGAGGACTGTAAACATAAATCTTAACTACCAGGAATAAAGGATGAGCCACTCTTGTGTGTAGATAGTTTGACTGATAAAGACTTGAATAGTTCAGTGGAGAAACAAAGTCATCACCATGAATTTAATAACAGGCTATAACACACACACACACACACACACACACACACACATATATATATACAGTAAAATCAATGTATACT
The DNA here is from genome assembly GCA_947000775.1 of Pterois miles. NCBI lineage: Eukaryota > Metazoa > Chordata > Actinopteri > Perciformes > Scorpaenidae > Pterois > Pterois miles. Next base: position 10,324,763 of record CAMQGK010000001.1, on the reverse strand, counting down.
TAGACAACGGTTCGCAGGATATCTTTAACTAGAAGTTATTCCTCATTTTTCATGTTTTCCTACGAATGCTCCAGATGCTCCAAAACACTTAATATCAAATACTGTGACCCCCCCTCTCTTCTGAGGACCCATACAAAGTGATGGGCCCTGTCTGTCAGTGGTCCTGATGACCTCATATCCTGTCTGCTGGAGTCTGTTAGTCTACATGAGGAGGTCATGGACAGTTGACAGGTGAGTCAGTTTCTGCAGTAACAGGATAATTATTACTGAGGACCTTTTAGCGTGACAGCTGCAGGATTTACAGTCCTGTGAGTCACACTCAAACCCTGGACTTCCTCCTCTTCAGGATCTAAGTCCTGAATCACAACCACGAAGCTTCAACCTACACACTGTACAATTAAGTCCTCCCAGTCCTCTGATGACTCCCAGGCTTTTTGGTTTAAAAACATGCACCTCCATGTTTTCAGTCCTATCAGTCTCACAGGAACATAAATTACATCATACAACTCCTGCAACACAGTTCAGCTCAGATCTGGTTGGTTCAGACTCAGAGTGACCAACAGAAAGAAACCAGGTGAGTACTCTGGTCCGGGGACTGGTCCAGGGACTGGGCAAGGGACTGGACTGAAACTCTGCAGCAAGACTTAAACTGCGTTCACGCCAAGCACACACATTTTGTGTGCCGCAATAATATACAAAGTCAAAGCAAAGAGGCAAATACATGCCAGTTCACGGGGATCAAAATTGGCTTATTTGTATGAGTAGTTTCATATGATCCATTTTCTCCAGCTTTAAATCTGAATCCACTACAGCCTTTGAAAGACCAACTAGCAGCAGGCTTTCTAAGAGCTTCTTCATTGTATATAGCCTCAAGAATCAGTTGCCATGTAAGGCTGGTGAACATGGGCTCTAGGAGGACTTGCTGGGCCTCATTTGGTTAATTAGCTCAGCCCAGAGACTGGAGACCGGGGACAACTAGCCTAGATCTGTTTGAAGGGATATCACACTGTTTTTACATTTGACAAACACAGCAATGCAGATCATTCTCACTGGATCTGGTTTGAATTGTTGTCATACTGGTACTGTGTTTTCTGGTTAGAAATGCTGGTTAGAAATTACTTTAAGGCTCTAAGTCCATGTCCACAAAGTTCTGCAACAGCTCTTAATTCAGTTTCAACTGGTTCCAAACTCTGTACCTGGGCTCAAGATTCTTATTTCAGGTCTAACTAGTCCAACACTCTGAATTCAGGTTCTTATCCAATATCCAAAACATCCAGGTCTGAAACAAGACTCTTGATCCACATCTAACTGGCCTACTTTACAGTCAGGCCCAATTTGCCTGTTCTGTACCAGAACTTGTCTCAGGTCAAAAGACCTCAGGAACAAGACACTTAGTCCAGGTCACACTGATCCAATACTCTGCAGTAAGACTTAAACCAAGTCTAAGTGGTCTAGAATTACAGTACACAGTCCAGGTCTAAATGGTTCAGAACCCTGCAGCACAGTTGTTTGTCCAGGTCTAAGGCTCTTCACCTAGATCCTTCTGGTTCAACATTGTGAAGCAGGACTTATATTAACCCAAGTGGTCCAGGGTCCTACTCAACCTTTCATATATTGCAGGGTCAAGGCTTAAATCAAAAACCCAGGTCTCCCTCCTCCTCCTCTTCCTCTTCCTCTTCCTCTCCCTCTTCTCCTTCCTTTTCTTCCTCTTCCTCCACTCAGTGTTTTGGTGTAAGAGCCCTTTAATCCAGTGTGATAATGGTGAGCAGTTCCTCCTCCTCCTCTTTCGCCTCCTCTCAGTGTTTTGGTGTAAGAGCCCTTTAATCCAGTGTGATAATGGTGAGCAGTTCCTCCTCCTCCTCTTTCTCCTCCTCTCAGTGTTTTGGTGTAAGAGCCCTTTAATCCAGTGTGATAATGGTGAGCAGTTCCTCCTCCTCCTCTTTCTCCTCCTCTCAGTGTTTTGGTGTAAGAGCCCTTTAATCCAGTGTGATAATGGTGAGCAGTTCCTCCTCCTCTTTCTCCTCCTCTCAGTGTTTTGGTGTAAGAGCCGTTTAATCCAGTATGATCATGGTGAGCAGTGATCACTTGTTCCGCTCTCGTACTCGCTCATCAGCAGCTTGAACCCACCAGACTGGAACCAGTCAACCTGAAGAGAAACCAGGAAGCAGACCAGAATCTGATCTGTGATCAGTGAAATCTGGTCTACTAGATTTGTGTGATGATGAAATCCTCATTTTAATTCATCCTTCATTTTAATTATGTCTTGCCCTTTTCTTCATATTTGATTTAAGTTATGTGAACTTACATATGTGTTTACATGTTCTATACTCTGTGCTGCTGCAGCAAAGTTTGATTATTGATTATCCGTTGTTATTATTTCTAAATCCATGTCTGCTCTTCATCATATGTATGACACCCTTAAGGTTTTACCATGAAAGAACCCACTGTTAATTATGTAATGATGATGTTTAATGGGATTTTAAGAGCATAATTAATGTTTCCATTAAGTGGATTGTCTGCTTTCGCCCTTAAAACTCCTTAAACCTTAAACCTGACTACACAACATATTTTTTGTGTTTTTTTAGCGTTTCTCCTCTTCAGCTCATTCATTCATCTATCCATCAGTTTAGTCATTATTCCCTTAAAACAATTCACTACAGTTTGAAAGTAAACTTTATTATTGGAGAATTTAAGTCAGCATTCACTTATGAGTTTTCTCCGGAGCTTTCAGCTATGTATCATCCAAAAGCTGGTAAGGTGACTTTGAGTGAGGACTTTAATTTAAACCTGTAGTTGTAGTTATCCATTAATTAAGCTATTATCTATTAGTTAACTCCCAATTTGCCTCTATTTGATAAACTGAGCTCTTATTATGGTACAAATCAAGCAATGTTATTGATATATTCAGTAATATTTTCATTAATTTGTCCCAAATCTGTATGAAGCTCTCAAATAAATAAATAAATAAATAAATTCATATCTCAAAACATCGTTAAACTACAGAATCCTTTAAATGAACAAATAACAGGAAGATCAACTTTAAATTTTATAGATTATTCCTGATTAATGAAGATTCATTACAGTATTAAAGTGTTTCTTGTTGTGCAATTTGTTAATAGTGTCTTTAAAATACCTTCACTGCGTCACGTTAAGGGGGACTCTGCAGTCCTGAATGACAATTTCATCTGGTTATTTCCAATAAAACCTGTGTGTGTGTGTGTGTGTGTGTGTGTGTGTGTGTGTGTGTGTGTGTGTGTGTGTGTGTGTGTGTGTGTGGCACAGACCTGGAGGGGTGGACCTGCAGGAGGAGGAGGAGGATCACATCAGTCCGCAGGGTCACCATCACCTCCTCCTCCGCCTCACCAGCACTCTGCGCCCTCTCTCTGCTCCTCCTGGCTCGTCTCAGCTCGGCACCCTTTCACCTGGACCAGGACGTACACAGACACACGGACTAAGAGAGCAGGAGCGGGACCTGCAGAATCCGTGTTCCGGCTGCGGGCTCCCGTCATGCTGGGCACGGTGAAGATGGAAGGGCACGAGGCTCCGGACTGGAGCGGATACTACAGCGAGGAGGTCGGTCACACTCAGCCCGCTTTACCGCAGCTTTCACCGTCACTGTGAGGGTCTAAGACCCGGGTCACACCGCTCCGGATCAGGTCCTGACAAATCCACATTTAAACTTCGTTTCAGTTTCTGTCCCGCTGGAAGTAAAGCGCGGCTTCTTTGTTTTAGACTCAATTTATATTATTGAACTGAACACAAACTTTATTTTGTTTTAAAAAGTGGAATAACATAAAATAAAAGTAATTTAAATATTTAGAAGAAATGTGAAAGAATTAGATGAAACATTCAGGATGTTTTAACTGTGTTGGATGTTCGGACCTTCAGTTAATAATAATAATAATAATAATAATCACAATAATCATAATAATAATAATAATAACAATAACAATTATAATAATAAACGATTGATTTGTTTAAAATCTATCATCTGAATATAAAAATACTTTATTTTGTGATCATTTCATAATAATGTAATTTGAGTTCGGAATTTTGAAGCGAGATGAATCAATAAAATCTTTGTTTATTTCTATTTATTTATTTAATTATTTTTTACGTTTTATTATTCAAATACTTCTGTTATATAATGTTGGCTGAAGGGAAGGGGTTAGAAAAAAGATAAAGCTGTAAAATTAATCTGACAGATTACAAACACATATTGAACACATATTAAAGATTTAGTCCGGATTTATATAAAATATGATAACATGTATTCATAAATGAATAAATGAGGTGAAAGATGAGGCCTGCTGAACACCAACCGTTTTTAAAATAGAAAGCTCATGATGACCCGTTGACAGAAAGTAATAACACAATAATAATCATTAATCATAGCGTTATGGCCTAACAATAATTTTCATTATTTTTATCAGATTACTTGACAAAGCGGCCACTGTCACATCAGTGTTGACATTTAATGATTCTAAAGATTATAATTAACATGATCTTTAGTTTAGATTAATGGATAAATATGAATTATTGCTTTTAAATTAAATTACACGTGAAATCAGTTCGTGAATCCGCAGGTTGTTAAAGAATTGTCTTTATTATTAATTATTAATGGAATAATTCATACATCACATCACGGTTTATTCTAGTTTTAAAGTGTTATTTTTGAAAGGTTATTATAGAACATAACACCTGTCTGAGTCCTGATGTGATGATCTGACAATAATAATAAAGATAAAGATAATAATAATAATAATAATAATAATAATAATAATAATAAAAAATAAAAATAATAATAATAATAATAATAATAATAATTTGGTGTTATTATTGATTCATTTCAGGTTCCTTTTTCTGTTTAAAATGTGTTGATGTGATGAAACTGAAAGTCGTATTTGTTTTTCATGCTTTATTATTTGCTCATTAATAGTAATCATTTGTTGGTAATGATTTCATTACGGTTTAATTAAGGTAATTTATCAAGTGCAAAACAATTGAATAGTTTGAACAGCATTAAAATAATTCATTTGAATCTTAAAATTGTCTTGAGTAGATTTTTGTTTGTCTTATGTAATAAAGGATTAATTATGGAGGACCCTTGTGATCCTTTAATAACATCTTAAATTGATAATTAATGGAAAAGGTACTTTTACCTTAAAATCTACTTCACTGGCTAATGAAGATCTCTTTAATTTAATAATTAATTAAATAATTAATCAATTAATTAATTATCTGCTTTGTTTCCTTCAGATAAAAACTACAGCTGTAATATTTCAGTCTGAATATAATATTCTGTAATATTAATGATAATAATATTAACTTGTAATCATAGATTATTGAATATGGATCCATAATCATGAAGGAAATATTGATTTGAAGGTCACAGCAGAAAATGATCTGATCAATCAGAAAAAAATAAATACTTTAATGAATAAATCAATGAATTAAATGTGAGTTCAGTTTCAGAAATCCCTGTTACCTCTGTCAGTGCTGTCAGTCCGACTCAATCCAAACCAGATCAGGACTCGGTGATTGAGATCACACGTCAAACACAACCCTGGAAGATAAAATGAATTCATGTGACACACTGGTTTGAGTGAACTTAGTTTCAACACATCTAGCTGGTTCTAACTGGTTCTGGTCCTGGTCTAACCGGTTCTGTCTTTCTATAGGTGGACTCTGCAGTGATGGGTGGTGGGATGGGTTCTGGTCTAATTGGTTCTGGTCCCGGTCTAACTGGTTCTTTCTCTCTGCAGGTGGAATCTCCAGTGGTGGGCTGTGGGACGGGCTCTGGTCTAACTGGTTCTGGTTTTGGTCTACCTGGTTCTGGTTGCTGTCTAATTGGTTCTAGTCTTACTGGTTCTCTAACTGATTCTGGTCTCTTTGCAGGTGTACTTTCCAATTGCAAGTGGTGAAATGGGTTCTGGTCTACCTGATTCTGGCATAAATAGTTTTGGTCCTGCTCTGTTTGGTTCTAGTCCAATTAGTTGTTTAACTGCGTCTGATTTCTTTGCAGGTGTAGTCTATGATGGCAAGTGGCAGGATGGGCTCTGGTCTACCTTGTTCTGGTTTAGACAGTTCTGATCTGGTATAAGTGGTTCTAGTTCTGGTGCTGGTATAACTGGTCTGTATCTGGTCTCTCTGTAGGTGTACTCTCCGATGGCGGGCGGTGGGATGGGTTCTGGTCTTGGGATGGGCTCCATGTCGGGCTACATGTCCAGCAGCGGGACTACGTCGGGCTCATTCAACATGTCATACAGCGGGACAGGTCTGAGCCCCACCCCGGTGGGAGGGATGGGTGGCCCGGCTCCAGCAGCCATGTCAGGTCTGGGCGGAGGCGTGGCCTCAATGGGTGGGACTTTGAGCCCATCCAGTATGAGCTCAATGTCTGCCCAGCAGGCCTCGATGGGTCTGAACCCGTATGGGGGCATGAGTCCCACTATGAGCCCCAGCATGACATACAGCGGAGGCGGGCTGAACCGCGGCCGTGACAACAAGGCATTCAGACGGAGCTACCCACACGCCAAGCCACCCTACTCCTACATCTCACTCATCACCATGGCGATCCAGCAGGCACCCAGCAAAATGCTGACACTGAGCGAGATCTACCAGTGGATCATGGACCTTTTTCCGTACTACCGGCAGAACCAGCAGCGCTGGCAGAACTCCATCCGGCACTCGCTGTCCTTCAACGACTGCTTTGTCAAGGTGTCACGCTCGCCGGACAAACCAGGTAAGGGCTCATACTGGACCCTGCATCCGGACTCCGGGAACATGTTTGAGAACGGCTGCTACCTACGCCGCCAGAAGAGGTTCAAATGCGAGAAAAAGATGCCGGCAAAATCAGAGAGTAGGAAGGAGCAGGGAGGAGGAGCGTCTCCCACTGGGGATTCCATCAAACCACCAGGACTCCTGGACTCGTCTTCCCTGCCCTCCTCCGGCCAGGCGTCCTCGCCTCCTGGGCTGGACCTGCGGGGAGGTGTCAGTGGGTCGTCAGACCTGAAGATGTCTGGTTCCCAACTGCTGTCCTCCCTGTCATTACCCCCCCACTCCATGGCACATGAGTCCCAGCTGCACCTCAAAGGAGATCCCCATTACTCCTTCAACCACCCATTCTCCATCAATAATTTAATGTCGTCCTCAGAGCAGCAGCACAAACTGGACTTGAAGGCCTATGAAGCGCTGCAGTACTCCTCCTACAGCACTGGGGGGACCGTTGGCCTTGGAGGGAGGACCATGGAGCCGCTGGAGGCCTCTTATTACCAGGGGGTGTATCCCAGACCGCTCCTCAACACATCATAGTACCAGCCAAACTTCCTTTTTGGACTCTTACTCTCTGCATGCAACCGTCCTGGACTTCCTGTCTGATTGTGATGATGCTGATCCAGATCAACTCTGCTGGTTTCTGCAGCAATGGAATTGAACTTGTACTGTGACCGAAGCAGGGCACAAAGAGACCCATTAACTCTCAGCTGTTCTGTGTTTTCCTTTTACACACCAAGTCACCAACAACTAAAGTTCATGTTTTTAAGGTACAAAGGTTATGTCAGTGTTTCCCACCCAACAGTACTCAGGGCCCCCAACAATAGTCGGGATCCCTGACAAGAGTTGGAGCCTACTACAATAGTTGGACCAGTTGTCAGGACATTCAACATAAGTCATGACCCCCAACAGTAGTTAGGACCCCTACAGTAGTCGGGACCCCCTACAGTAGTCAGAACAGTATTCAGGACCCCTGACAGTAGTCAAATCAAGTCAAATTTGTAAGATAACAAGATGATCTAGTCTGTGTAGGATAGTGTCACTAAAAACTGTTCAAGTTAAAAATATCAGGACATAAATATATGATGATATATAACTGACGACTGATATAAGTGCAATAGTCTGCAATAGACTGCAATAGTTTCTTGGTACTTGTTTCATACTCCCCCCAGAATGTAGCAGATCCTGAGGGGCCCTAAAAGCCACAGCCTCAGTGTAGTTTTTTGCCAATTTGATTTCAAATCCAGTAGAGGCCCAACATCCCAGTGGGTCCCAATGAGTGGGTCTGGACCCTCCTACAAAAGGGTCTTTGTTTTTTCTTTTGAAATGGGCTACTGGATAGTTTCAGGCCTTTCCCATCATGCATCACACTGATGCTGTAGATTAAACTGTCTTCTGTCTCATATGAATCACTGAAGCAGTTTTATCTCAAAGCTCTCCTGCTCATTTTTACACTGCATGGTTTTAATTTAGCGGGGCTTTGGGGATCCTTCCTGTTTGTTTGGGTTGTGATCAGTCCACATTGGGGATTTGAAAATATTAAGTTAATGAAAGTCAAAATAACTGAATTAAAACAAAGCCACTCACAACCCGTCGTCATTGTCTCAGGTCTTTAAATGTTTTTTATGTTTTTAGAGGAAAAAAGAAAGAAGCCGACATAGGAGAAAAGTTTGTGTTGATTTTCATATTTTAAGTCTTATATACTGAGGCCCGTCAGAGGGCCTGGAGCCTCAAGTTGAGGACCACTGACTTAAACAATAACTTCACTGCTTCAGTTGAGTTAAAGGTTAAATTAATTACAATATTTCCTGTATTTTAATCAGAAATATGAGGACTCTCCACTGACCTTCTGAGGGGTCGTGACCCTCAGAGTGAGAAACCCCCCACACAGATAAAAGGTTTCTTATTTGAAGGGTCAGGTCTCCCCTAAAGACCTCATTTGTATCCGGGCAGGTTTCTGATCAGCTTCCCACCATTTGATTTTATCTATTGATCCAATCTTATTATTGATTCTCAGGAAACTATGGTTTGCAAATATATACTAGTATACACATGTTAACATATACTAGTACATAAAGGCAGACATATACTAGTATTCTGGCAAAAACTGAATCGAAGGCAACTGGACTTAGATTTGTCTCTGAAGATGTTTCGCCCCTTATTCAAGTGGCTTCATCAGTTCATCAGTCACAGACTCAGAATCACAGACTAGTAGGGACTAGTCAGACTAGAGGGGACTAGTCAGACTGCAGCTGCAGACTGCTGTGAATGTTCTCATTCATCCAGGTCAGATTCATTCTGGCAGCAACTCAATCGAAGGCAACTGGACTTAGATTTGTCTCTGAAGACATTTCGCCCCTTATCCAAGTGGCTTCATCAGTTCCAACGCTGCAGTCTGACTAGTCCCCTCTAGTCTGACTAGTCCCTACTAGTCTGTGATTCTGAGTCTGTGACTGATGAACTGATGAAGCCACTTGGATAAGGGGCGAAACGTCTTCAGAGACAAATCTAAGTCCAGTTGCCTTCGATTGAGTTGCTGCCAGAATTAATCTGACCTGGATGAATGAGAACATTCACAGACATATACTAGTATATACACCTAAATGTATACTAGAATATACACGTAAACGTGAACTAGTATATACATGTAAACATATACTAGTACATACACGTAAATGTATACTAGTATATACATTCAAACATGTATTAGCATATGCACATAAACTTATACTAGCATATACACATAAACATATACTAGCATATACACATAAACGTATACTAGTACATACATGTAAACATACTAGTACATACACGTAAACGTATACCAGTATATACATACAAACATGTACTAGTATATGCACGTAAATGTTTCCTCGTATAACTTACTGTATACCATACACTAAGTGTGTGTGTGTGTGTGTGTGTGTGTGTGTGTGTGTGTGTGTGTGTGTGTGTGTATTAAAGGCATTCAGACAAATAAAATCCAAACTTTAGGACACAACTTGAAATAAAAATTTCAGATTTTCTAGGTGATTTTTTTCATGTTTTCATACTTTGATGAATAAAAAAATGAAATTAGAAATATTGATGATCACTAACAGATCATATAGATGAATAAGGTCTCCTTCAGTTTGACTTCCTCAGTATAATATACAATAAATATATTGGAATAAATAACATTTTGTTCCATCGGTCCGTTGAAAGGAAAAACAGCGACTGATATTAAGAATATTTATCATAAAGTAAATCAGTGCTTTGAAAAAAAAACATCACAAATCAATGCAAAGTATTGTATTAAACAGAGCATGCTGGGAGTTTTATCGCTATGCAGGTTTACGGCCTGATTTTAAACTTCTTCTTTAACGCTGTTTATATGAATTTTAAGTGTTACCATGTATTTCACACAGACACAGAGATAAGATAAGATAAGATAAAATGAACCTTTATTAATCTCGTGAAGTGAGTCCCACTGAACGTCCTCCTCACTCTAATTAGCTCCTTATTTCACAAATACCTGAGTACAAATTTGAAGTACTATGTACTCCTGAAGCAGGAGTACTCATGCTGGGAATCACTGCTGTAAAACATCCAAAGCTGTAAAAAATTAGTATGTTTATTATTGTTGTTGTTATTATTAGTATTAATAATAATAATAATAATTTTGTTTGGTGACTGTGTGTAAAAGTAGAAACCACTTCCTGATGTGTGTATTTAAACTGCAGCTCAACTTTTCTGTCCATCACTGATTATAAATTATTCTCATGTGCATGAAGTGGGATGTCTCCTCCGTCTCCTCCTTCTCCTTCTTTTCCTCCTCCTTTTCCTTGTCCTTCTCTTTCATCAAAAAAGCAGCTGAAACAAGACCTCCCCTTCATCATCCTCCATGAGGTCTGCTGGAAGGAAGGAAGGAAGGAAGGAAGGAAGGAAGGAAGGAGGGAAGGAAGAGGATTTAATAAAGACCCCAGGCTTGTCCGTTGTGTGTTTGTCGGTTTTCGACTCTGCTGCATGTTCTTCTTCTTCATGTTAACTTATTCTGTCATTTTCAAATAAAAAATGAAAGACACTGATTTGTTGTTTAATTTTGATTATTGATCCTGATCAGGTCATGGTTGAACTTTTCATTTCATCATTTTAAGTTTATTAAGGTTTTATGAGCTTTATTTGTGATCAATAAATATTTGATCTTCAGATCAGTTATCTTTAATAAAGCTGAAAAACATTAATGCTTTCTAATAATCCATCAAGTCTATGTCCTTTGAAAATCCTGTATCTCCAGAGCATGTTCTTTATATACACAAGAAGAAAACACGCATCTCGGTTTCACCATTATCATTTAACCTGGCAACCTAATGCTCTCCTTATTAACAGCTATAACTTATTAATTAATAAATGATTTGTAACCATCCGCTACTTATTAGAAAGAGGCGGACACTACAAATTACAAGTATATTATATTAATATTTAGAATAGAGGTCTGGTAGAGAAACACTAAATCCTTCATTTAGTCTACAAATTAAATAAGAATTATTGATGATGATGATGATGATGATGATGATGATTGAACATTAGAAAACTGTCCTGAGATCATATCTGCTGCTGGACTCTTTTTCTGAAATCTCAAGATCATTTTATTTGTAGGACCCAAAAATCACAGTTAATGCTCAGGAGGGCCAACCTCTGGTCTGAGATCAGATTAGACACCATGAAACTGATGAAAACGGATTCTGCTTTGTGTCGGGATTCAGTGACTTCTCAGCTTCATTATTATTGTCATATTATTATTATCATTATTATCATTATTATTATTATTATTATTATTATTATTAGTAGTAGTAGTAGTAGTAGTAGTAGTAGTAGTAGTAGTATTGTCTTTATCACTTATTTTTAGACTGATTGTAAAAGTTTGTCAGGGCTCAGTGTGAAAATATTCACGTATATACTCGATAAATCAGGAGATACGAGGTCTCCACGTTAACATTCACAAGAATATACTGCAATAATGTTTATGATTTAAATCATTTCAAGAAAAACAAAAAATGGTTTTGAAGTATTTTAATACTAATCAACTTGTTACTCTTTGTTTTATTATATAAGACATAATTATATGTATTATTATATGTATTACCGTATTATTGTTATTATTATTATTATTAGTAGTAGTAGTAGTAGTGGTAGTACTCGGGTCCGGCTGGCAGCCCTCGCCTCCATTTGAGCTCCGTGTCGGCTCCGTGCCGGCTCTCCCTGCCCCGACACGAAGCTGAACAAGCCGAACACGGTGAGCCTCCTGCGGCCTCAAAGCGCCGCCGCTGTAGCCGGATTTCACGCGTCTTTGTGGGCCGTAACCTCCGCCGCCGCTCCGTGAACCTGAACACATCCCGACAGATTTCACTTTGATCTGAAGCTTTTTCATTCATTCTGACCGCAGAGCCGCGAAATGTCTCAATGATCCCGTAATTACTCGCCAATTACCCGCCGACATGATCCAGAACGAAGCGGCGACACGGACACGAGAACTCATCAGGAAAAAGACAAGAAAACACGACAAAAGCTCCAAGATGAAAACAAATAAAATATGAAAAATTATATATATATATATATATATATATATATATATATATATATATATATATATATATATATATATATATATATATAGAGAGAGAGAGAGAGAGAGAGAGAGAGAGAGAGAGAGAGAGAGAGCGATGGATGGATGGATAGATGATAGATAGATAGATAGATAGATAGATAGATAGATACTAACTAAACTCAACATTGATCGGATTTTCTTGAGATTTTTTTCCCAAAAAATAATTGTGATGATTTAATGATTTCTTTTAGTTAATTGTGAAGATTAAATATTTAGGATTGTTTTCTGTTTGTCTCTTGTTTTCCAGAATTGTTTCATAAATTTAACGAATGACAAAAAAGAATTTAAATAAACAGTTTGTGTTGTTTTTGTACTAACCCATCAAAAGATAAGATAAGATAAGATGAACCTTTATTAATCCCCGTAGGGAAATTCATTTTTTTAAACAAATAAAGCCATATGACATTTACATTTAATTATTTCAATTTAATTTGTTTTCATGACATTTATGTTTACAATAAGAGCTAATCAATAACAGAAATAAACCGAATAATGAGGACGTAATCATTAGAATAATGAAATATATTATTATTTCTATCAACCTGTTACTGGACGGGTTTTTATGTCCGTGTGATGCGTTCATGGACATTAATAAATAATTAGAAAAATCTTTATTCTCTATTTAATAATGATATTAAATATCAATATCAAAATAATAAATATAAAAATAATATAAATATAAATATAATACACATGAATAACGGACAATATTTAATAATAAGATAAGATAAGATAAGATAAGATAAGATAAGATAAGATATTCCTTTATTGGTCCCACAGTGGAGAAATTCACACGTTACAAGCAGCAAAGTGGATAGTGCAAAAAACAAGAAGGATAGATTTAAAAAAAAAACAGTATTAATAAGATAAAATAAAATAAAATAAAATAATATATACATAATAGAAAGTAAAGCCAAAAATATGTCCAGCATATCAATAAATAAATGATTGTCCAGTTCCTATAATTTAAGCAGATGATATAATTGTATGAGTCCTTATTGCACTCATACAATTATATCATCTGCTTAAATTATAGTAATATATAATATGCTGCTGCGTGCCTATGTGTACTTTGTGTACTGTGTGTACTCTTTGTGTACTGTGTGTACTCACTTTGTGTATTGTGTACTCTCTCTGTGTACTGTGTATACTCTTTGTGTAGTGTCTTTGTGTAGTGTGTGTATATATGTACGTGTGGAGATATGTGGTTTTGTGTTTCTGTTTCAAACATAAAATATAATATTGTATGTAATACTGTATATATGTACTATTCTCTCTCTCTCTCTCTCTCTCTCTCTATATATATATATATATATATATATATATATATATATATATATATATATATAAACACATATATTATATATAAACACATATATTATATATATCACATTGATTATTGACAGCAGTCTAACTGGTCCCAGTATTTGAGGATCTAACAGGTCCCAGTACCACCCAGTCTGCCCTAATACAAGCCATATGTTCCCGGCGGGGCCGCTCAGGGCCCGGTGGTGGCGGTGGCGGCCACAGGGCCCCCAGCATCATTTCACTAAAGCTTTTCTTTCCACTCGCGCCTTATGGAGGAAAATGTCGTCCACAATACGACGGCCCTCGGCCCCTTTCTTTCCCTTGCCTTTCATTCCCCCACTAGAAAGACACGAACTGGGGCCCCGGGGCCACTCAGCCCTTTTGATGGGGATTGGAATTAATTATCTCTAATAACAACGATTGTGCTCCAGCAACCAAAAGAGCAAAGAAGAAGAAATCCACCCCAGAATAAGACAGAGGAGGAGGAGGAGGAGGGTGATATTAGATGAGACTGAGAGAGAGAAGGAGTTTCTTCTAATGTTCCACGTAGGTTTCTTTAGTGTGTAACTCTAGTGTGTAACTCTGTTCACGGTTCTACAGGGTTAAAGAACTCCTGTCTGAACTTAGAAGCAGAGAATCTGACATAAACATCAACACAACAAGACTCATAGAACACACACACACACACACACACACACACGCACACCCACACACACTCAAACACACACCCATACACACACACACACACACACACACACGCACACACACACACACACCCACACACACTCAAACACACACCCACACACACACACACGCACACATATACGCACACACACACCCACACACACTCAAACACACACACCCACACACACCCTCAAACACACACCCCCACACACACACCCCCACACACACACACACACACACCCAGGTGGCATCAGAAGTTGGAGCTCCAACAAACTGAGTCTTTCTTTAGAACAAGCAGATTAACAGCAGCAGGATTAAAACCAGGACACCCAAGTTGGTTCTTCGTTACCATAGCAGCCAGTCAGCGGGGGGGGGGTTAGTACCCCCCCGTACTAACACAGAGAATAACCTCCATAATGATGTTGTCAAGTGGAAAACTTGTATCTGTAAAATGTTTGGTTAAAGTAAATTAACAAAGTTCTAAACTTTTTCACATGTGAAGAAAATACTGTGAAATTAAATCATTTTATTTTCTAAATAATATCTCCAATTTAAAAAAAAAAAAAACTTTCAGTCTATTTCACATTTAAAGTTTGAATTTTTAAACCAGTTTGACACTGTAGTTCAAATTTTGTATTTAATTTTTGTGTTTTAGACTTAAAGAGGAAACCCTTCTAAAATAAATAAATGTGATTGATAATTTACTGTACACCTGTTAGATCTGTCAGTTTCTACTAATAACAGGGAACCTAAACTGCAATGAAATAAATATTGTAAATATTTATGATTCATTTGTTGTTAGGTAATGTAGGTAGACATTACTCCTCTATATCTATAGATTATAGATGATGATGATATATTAATGCTGATATCATAGACTCAGGTAGACATTACTCTTCTATATCTATAGACTATAGATGATGATATATTAATACTGATTCATAGACTCAGGTAGACATTACTCCTCTATATCTATAGACTATAGATGATGATATATTAATGCTGATATCATAGACTCAGGTAGACATTACTCTTCTATATCTATAGACTATAGATGATGATATATTAATACTGATATCATAGACTCAGGTAGACATTACTCTTCTATATCTATAGACTATAGATGATGATATATTAATACTGATATCATAGACTCAGGTAGACATTACTCTTCTATATCTATAGACTATAGATGATGATATATTAATACTGATATCATAGACTCAGGTAGACATTACTCTTCTGTATCTATAGACTATAGATGATGATATATTAATACTGATATCATAGACTCAGGTAGACATTACTCCTCTATATCTATAGACTATAGATGATGATATATTAATGCTGATATCATAGAGTCAGGTAGACATTACTCCTCTATATCTATAGACTATAGATGATGATGATATATTAATACTGATATCATAGACTCAGGTAGGCATTACTCCTCTATATCTATAGACTATAGATGATGATGATATATTAATACTGATATCATAGACTCAGGTAGACATTACTCCTCTATATCTATAGACTATAGATGATGATGATATATTAATACTGATATCATAGACTCAGGTAGGCATTACTCCTCTATATCTATAGATGATGATGATATATTAATGCTGATATCATAGACTCAGGTAGGCATTACTCCTCTATATCTATAGACTATAGATAATGATGATATATTAATACTGATATCATAGACTCAGGTAGACATTACTCCTCTATATCTATAGACTATAGATGATGATATATTAATGCTGATATCATAGACTCAGGTAGACATTACTCCTCTATATCTATAGACTATAGATGATGATGATATATTAATACTGATATCATAGACTCAGGTAGACATTACTCCTCTATATCTATAGACTATAGATGATGATGATATATTAATGCTGATATCATAGACTCAGGTAGACATTACTCCTATTTTTTTTTTTTTTTTTTTTTTTGTTTCTCTTTTTTTATAATGATGATGATATATTATTACTGATATCATAGACTCAGGTAGGATTACTCCCTATATCTATAGACTATAGATGATGATATATTAATGCTGATATCATAAACTCAGGTAGACATTACTCCTCTATATCTATAGACTATAGATGATGATGATATATTAATACTGATATCATAGACTCAGGTAGACATTACTCCTCTATATCTATAGACTATAGATGATGATATATTAATGCTGATATCATAGACTCAGGTAGACATTACTCCTCTATATCTATAGACTATAGATGATGATATATTAATGCTGATATCATAGACTCAGGTAGACATTACTCCTCTATATCTATAGACTATAGATGATGATATATTAATGCTGATATCATAAACTCAGGTAGACATTACTCCTCTATATCTATAGACTATAGATGATGATATATTAATGCTGATATCATAGACTCAGGTAGACATTACTCCTCTATATCTTTACATAGTTTACAGTGTTTTTGTGTGTGTGTAACCTTCAGTAAACAGCAGCTTCAGCAGTTTGGTCAAACACACAAAAAACAGTTGAAGCAGCTCCATTTACTGATGTACATAAGTACAGTACTTGAGGTACTTGTACTTTACTATTTCGATGTTCTCCCTCTGGGCGCTCTACTTTTGAACACAAATATGCTCTAAACTAACGGTGGAGTATCCAGTCAGTCAGGACTGTACAGGGCCATGCTGATACAGTCAAACACCAGAACAGTCCACTTCAGCTGTGAACTAATGATATGAAACAGGTGCAGGGCAGGTGAGGCTGAAGTTATCTCAACACACATATGATATGTACCATGTATTATCATTTGAACTACTCAAGCATCAAGGTGATGCAAACAAATGTATCCAGAGCAATAAAACTCACATTTCACTGAGACAAACAGCAGCTGGTAGGAAAGATCGCAGGCTTCTGCTGCAGCAAGGAATAAAGGGTTCACACCTGAACTCAGTCCCACATATATAGACTCTGATCAGGTCCGGCTCCTCCTCTTCCCAACACTAATCATCCTCGGCTCTGTCTGCAGTTAGCCCACTGCCTTCATCTGCAGTTTACTAATTTACAACCTGACTCACCTCCACCTGCATTCTCCGACGTAGTGGCTGGGTCCAGATGTTAGTCTGGAGCTAAAGGGGTCTAAAAGTAAAACAAAATATGTCCTATTGTCTTTTCTAACCATGTCACTTTGACTTTGATGGAAAACATCATGAGGTCAAAGAAAGATGTGAAGGAGGATACGCAAAGATTCAGGAAACGACAACCATAGAGTTCAGAGAATAGGACTGCTCTTTCACTAGACTCTGAGATTATGATAGGACGGTGGCAGACGTTAGTGACGTGGGTCTGCCGTGGTGAACTTTAACATTTTGAAGACAGACTACAAAAAGTGGTGCTTCCCCCATGTGTTCTTAAAAATCAGTTTAAGTCCTTCACCAGCAGAGTGTTAAAGAGAGATACCACAGGTCCCTCTGCTGCTGGAACACTCTACATCAATATATAATAGATATCTGATCTAACTCTACATCAATATATAATAGATATCTGATCTAACTCTACATCAATATATAATAATATATATTATCTGATCTAACTCTACATCAATATATAATAGATATCTGATCTAACTCTACATCAATATATAATAGATATCTGATCTAACTCTACATCAATATATAATAGATATCTGATCTAACTCTACATCAATATATAATAATAGATATGATCTGATCTAACTCTACATCAATATATAATAGATATCTGATCTAACTCTACATCAATATATAATAGATATCTGATCTAACTCTACATCAATATATAATAATAGATATGATCTGATCTAACTCTACATCAACATATAATAGATATCTGATCTAACTCTACATCAATATATAATAGATATCTGATCTAACTCTACATCAATATATAATAGATATCTGATCTAACTCTACATCAATATATAATAATAGATATAATCTGATCTAACTCTACATCAACATATAATAATAGATATTATCTGATCTAACTCTACATCAATATATAATAATAGATATGATCTGATCTAACTCTACATCAACATATAATAGATATCTGATCTAACTCTACATCAATATATAATAATAGATATAATCTGATCTAACTCTACATCAACATATAATAGATATCTGATCTAACTCTACATCAATATATAATAATAGATATGATCTGATCTAACTCTACATCAACATATAATAGATATCTGATCTAACTCTACATCAATATATAATAATAGATATGATCTGATCTAACACTGTAACGATTGGAGAAACAGGCAGGCTTGGACTCAAGAGCAAAACTCTAACAGCAGGTGTATCACAACACCTCTCCATTAATGCATGTATGTGTGTTTCAGGTCTGCATGTACCATGTATGAGTTAAACAGAGTGTAAATTGAATTTCCCCACTGTGGGACTAATAAAGGTAGATCTTCTTCTTCTTCTTCTTCTAAAACAGCATCTTCAATGGTGGCAAAAGTTGGTAGACAGTCAATCAAAAAGCAGGCAGAGATTCAAAGGCATAAAAAGTCAAAAACATGAGGCGAAATGCTGCGACGCTCGAACACAAAGGAACCAAGACGAAGTGGCCCAGAAGGAGGGGGGACGCACATTAAATACTAGTGAGGGGACGGCCTGACGAGACACAGGTGGACACAATCAGGGCGGGAGGACAATCAGACTCAGGTGAGTGGTGGATGAAAGTAGTCAATCATTCGTGAAGCGGGAAACACCAGGTAGGAAGTCAAGGGCTCTGAAACGAGAAGCAGAGTTAGGATCACCAAAATAAAACGGGAAGTGAACACAGACAAAACAATTACCTAAGATCTGATATTCCTAACAAACACTTTACATCAACATATAATAATAAAGTATATCTGTATATCTAACATTGACAACCTGTGAAAAATATGACTTCATAATCACTTCATTCCAAAGGTTGGAAAAGGCATAAAAAAGAGCTTGTTTTTTATTTTTGCTTTTATTTGTAACTTGTTCAAAATGAGCAGAAATAAAGTGAAACTAAATGGTTGTGACTATCCGCGCATATTTATCAACATGAATCCTTTTAATATATGACTGTATGAACATAATATGCAAGAAAGGATCATTGGTTTTCATGAACGGCTGAATGGTGTGTTGCTTTAAACATTGCGGCAGCAAAGCCTTGTGGGATGTTTTTATGTCCTTTCCGTTGGTAAAAGATGCTCCATCATGTTTAACTGAGTTCTTCCACTTCACCATGGAGGCCTTCCGTCATCTGGATTTAATGCTCAGTTCTTTCTGTTGCAGCTCATCACTTACGCTTCAGAGCGTAGAGAGAGAGAAAGAGAGAGAAATCACACAGCACTTTGACCGACTTGTTGAAAGTTGTCAAAGTTAAATTTTAATTTGAAGTTTTTATAGAACATGAAGTCAGAGCAGCTTCCTCACATTTGTCACAACGATCCACTGAAATTAATCTGAGCAGAGTTTCTCTTTAAAACAGGAGACTTAAAAGACAAACCTTAAATCAACAGACATGAAAAGGAAGACTGATCTTCAATTAGAGAGGAGGAGGAGAAGGAGGAAGAGGAGGAGGAGGAGGAAGAGGAGGAGGAAGAGGAGGAGGAGGACGAGGAGGAGGAGGAGGACGAGGAGGAGGAAGAGGAGGAGGAGGAGAAAAAGAGGAGGAGGAGGATGAGGAGGAGGACGAGGAGGAGGAGGACGAGGAGGAAGAGGACGAGGAGGAGGAGGAGAAGAGGAGGAGGAGGAGGAGGAGGACAAGGAGGAGGAAGAGGAGGAGGAGGAGGAGAAGAGGAGGAGGAGGATGAGGAGGAGGAGGAGGGCGAGGAGGAGGAGGAGGAGAAGAGGAGGACGAGGAGGAGGAAGAGGAGGAGGAGGAGGAAAAGAGGAGGAGGAGGACGAGGAGGAGAAGAGGAGGAAGAGGACGAGGAGGAGGAGCAGGAGAAGAGGAGGAGGAGGACAAGGAGGAGGAAGAGGAGGAGGAGGAGGAGAAGAGGAGGAGGAGGACGAGGAGGAGGAGAAGAGATGGAGGAGAAGAGGAGGAGGAAGACGAGGAGGAGGACGAAGAGGAGGATGAGGAGGACGAGGAGGAGAAGGACGAGGAGGAGGAAGAGGAGGAGGAGGAGGACGGGGAGGAGGAGGAGGAGGACGAGGAGGAGGAGGGGGACGAGGAGGACGAGGAGGAAGAGGAGGAGGAGGAGGAGGAGGACGAGGAGGACGAGGACGAGGAGGACGAGGAGGAGGACGAGGAGGACGAGGAGGAGGACGAGGAGGATGAGGAGGAGGAGGAGGACGAGGAGGAGGAAGAGGAGGAGGAGGAGGAAAAGAGGAGGAGGAGGACGAGGAGGAGAAGAGGAGGAAGAGGACGAGGAGGAGGAGCAGGAGAAGAGGAGGAGGAGGACAAGGAGGAGGAAGAGGAGGAGGAGGAGGAGAGGAGGAGGGGGAGGAGGAGGAGGAGGAGGAGGAGGACGAGGAGGAGGACGAGGAGGAGGAAGAGGAGAAGAGGAGGAGGAGAAGGAGGAGGAGGAGGGAGGACGAGGAGGAGGACGAGGAGGACGAGGAGGAGGAGGAGGAGATTCAACCACTCAACTCACCAAATCAACATAAAGTCATAAATCCTTCAGTAAAAATCATGAAACTACGTTAAACAGCAGCTTTGTCATTTTTTGATTCCTACAAATTCAAAATTCAGTTTTCTGTGATCAGTAAAACAAATGATGTCACAAAAATATTAAAATAATAAACATCGAAATAAAAGTTGAGAAATGTTTCATATGATATTAATTAACACCAAAGAAAATCAAATATACTCGATCATTAGTCATCTTTAATAGTAAATATGACAAACATGCAGAAAATATCAAAACCAAACCAGTAAAATAACAAATTCATTTCCTTTGTTTCTACAAGAGTTTAAGATAAACAAGGAAGAGACATCACAAGAAAGAAAAGATGAAAACATTTAAAATATACATAAAAACAATATGAACATTTATCATATATAATCATGTTTTTTGACAGACAAACCAGAAAAAAGAAAATTAAAGAACAGAGTCCTTCATGATTAAAATCCTCTAATAGCATTGAGAGGACATCAGATGACGGACCGGAGGCTTCCTGTCCCAACTTTCTTCCTCAAAACTTCAACCAGACGCTCCAGCCTGAGGAGGAGGAGAAAGAGGAAGAAGAGGAGGACGAGGACAAGGAAGAGGACATGGAGGACGTGGATGATGGGGCAGAAAAGTAGCAAGAGAAGGAGGAGAAAGAGCAGGAAAATGAATAGTTATAACTCTGATCTGTTAAAATGTTGAAGCGAATACACGTATGAAGACATCAGGACAATAGAGGGAACATTTACAGACGTTCCTCCTGTCAGTAAAATACTAATATATATATAGTCTCCTATATATAATCAATAGTGGGATTTGACCTGACGACCCTGAAGGACCTGGTGTTAGTCTGTCGAAGAGCTGGAGGGTTTGATGGAGGGATGGGGAGGTGGGTAAGACAGCAAGGAAAACAGCAGCAACAGAGGAGGATGAAAGCACCACTGCTCACGTTCACATCACGCCATTCCCCACAGTGACCCTTTCCACAGCAATGTTGATGATCTTCTACCTGCTGCAACATGTCAACCAACAGCTAATATGACTACCAACAGTTAATATGACTACCAACAGTGAATATGACTACCAACAGTTAATACGACTACCAACAGTGAATACGACTACCAACAGTGAATACGACTACCAACAGTGAATACGACTACCAACAGTGAATACGACTACCAACAGTGAATACGACTACCAACAGCTAATACGACTACCAACGGTTAATACGACTACCAACAGTGAATATGACTACCAACAGTGAATACGACTACCAACAGCTAATACGACTACCAACAGTTAATACGACACCAACAGTTAAACGACTACCAACAGTGAATATGACTACCAACAGTTAATACGACTACCAACAGCGAATATGACTACCAACAGTAATATGACTACCAACAGTGAATATGACACCAACATAAACACACCAACAGGAATATGACTACCAACAGTGAATACGACTACCAACAGCTAATACGACTACCAACAGTTAATACGACTACCAACAGTGAATATGACTACCAACAGTTAATATGACTACCAACAGTTAATATGACGACCAACAGTGAATATGACTACCAACAGTTAATATGACTACCAACACTTAATATGACTACCAGCAGTTAATATGACTACCAGCAGTTAATATGACTACCAGCAGTTAATATGACTACCAACAGCTAATATGACGACCAACAGTGAATATGACTACCAACAGCTAATATGACTACCAACAGCTAATATGACTACCAACAGTTAATATGACTACCAACAGTGAATATGACTACCAACAGCTAATATGACTACCAGCGGTTTTTATGTCTACCAGCGATTAATACGACTACCAGCGGTTAATATGACTACCAACGGTTAATATGACTACCAGCGGTTAATATGACTACCAGCAGTTAATATGACTACCAGCGGTTAATGTGACTACCAGCGGTTAATGTGACTACCAGCAGTTAATATGACTACCAGCAGTTAATATGACTACCAGCAGTTAATATGACTACCAACAGTGAATATGACTACCAACAGTGAATACGACTACCAACAGCTAATACGACTACCAACAGTTAATACGACTACCAACAGCGAATACGACTACCAACAGTTAATACGACTACCAACAGTTAATATGACTACCAACAGTTAATATGACGACCAACAGTTAATATGACGACCAACAGTGAATATGACTACCAACAGTTAATATGACTACCAACACTTAATATGACTACCAGCAGTTAATATGACTACCAGCAGTTAATATGACTACCAACAGCTAATATGACTACCAACAGCTAATATGACTACCAACAGTTAATATGACTACCAACAGTGAATATGACTACCAACAGCTAATATGACTACCAACGGTTAATATGACTACCAGCGGTTAATACGACTACCAGCTTAATATGACTACCAACAGCTAATATACTACCAACAGTTAATATGACTACCAGCGGTTAATACGACTACCAGCGGTTAATAACACATTAATATGACACCAGCAGTAATATGACTACCAGCAGTATTACACCAGCGGTTAATATGACACCAGCAGAATATGACACCACAGTAATATGACACCATTAATAGACACCAACATTAATAGACTACCACCCACACAAAGTGAAACGACACCAACAGCAAACGACACCAACATTAAACGACACCAACAGTAATAACTACCAACACGAAAGACACCAACAGAAACGACACCACCTTATATCACAGTAAAGACACATAAAGACACCACAGAAAACACCACAGTTAATAGACACCACGTTATACTAATATGACACCAGCAGAATATGACACCAACGGAATATGACTACCAGCGTTAATATGACACCAACGTTAATAGACACCAACAGAAAGACACCAACAGAATGACACCAACAGCTAATATGACTACCAGCAGTCAATATGACTACCAGCGGTTAATATGACTACCAGCAGTTAATATGACTACCAACAGTTAATATGACTACCAACGGTTAATATGACTACCAGCAGTTAATATGACTACCAGCGGTTAATATGACTACCAACGGCTAATATGACTACCAGCAGTTAATATGACTACCAGCAGTTAATATGACTACCAGCGGTTAATATGACTACCAGCGGTTATGACTACCAGCAGTTAATATGACTACCAACGGTAAATATGACTACCAGCGGTTAATATGACTACCAACGGTTAATATGACTACCAACAGTTAATATGACTACCAACAGTTAATGACTACCAGCGGTTAATATGACTACCAACGGTTAATATGACTACCAACAGTTAATATGACTACCAGCAGTTAATATGACTACCAACAGTTAATATGACTACCAACGGTTAATATGACTACCAGCAGTTAATATGACTACCAGCGGTTAATATGACTACCAGCGGTTAATATGACTACCAGCAGTTAATATGACTACCAACAGTTAATATGACTACCAGCAGTTAATATGACTACCAACGGTTAATATGACTACCAACGGTTAATATGACTACCAGCAGTTAATATGACTACCAACAGTTAATATGACTACCAACGGTTAATATGACTACCAGCAGTTAATATGACTACCAGCGGTTAATATGACTACCAGCAGTTAATATGACTACCAACAGTTAATATGACTACCAACGGTTAATATGACTACCAGCAGTTAATATGACTACCAGCGGTTAATATGACTACCAGCGGTTAATATGACTACCAGCGGTTAATATGACTACCATCAATCTCTGACACTATCTCTCTCTCTCTCTCCCTCTCTCTGTGTCTCTCTCCCTCTTTCTCTCTCTCCCTCTCTCTCTGACACTATCTCTCTCTCTCTCTCTGACACTATCTCTACCAGCCATGACCAAGTTTGCATGCATGTGATTAGGGTTAGGGTTAGTTTGGTTTTCACAAGCAGGGACTTATTTCCTGCCTGAAGCTTTGTATTTCTAGCCGCAGTGGTTACGGTTAGGGTTAGGGTTAGTTTGGGTTAGGGTTAGGGTTAGTTTGGGTTAGGGTTAGGGTTAGTTAGGGTGAGGGTTAGTTTGGGTTAGGGTTAAGGTTAGGGTTAGTTTGGGTTAAGGTTAGGGTTAGGGTTAGTTAGGGTTAGGGTCAGTTTGGGTTAGAGTTAGGGTTAGTTATGGTTAGGGTTAGTTTGGGTTAGGGTTAAGGCTAGGGTTAGTTTGGGTTAAGGTTAGGGTTAGTTAGGGTTAGGGTTAGTTTGGGTTAGGGTTAGTTAGGGTTAATTTGGGTTAGGGTTAAGGTTAGGGTTAGTTTGGGTTAAGGTTAGGGTTAGTTAGAGTTAGGGTTAGTTTGGGTTAGGGCTAGGGTTAGTTTGGTTTTCACATGCAGAGACTTATTTCCTACCTGCAGCTTTGTATTTCTAGCCGCAGTGGTCATGTTTTTAACGGCTATTCGCAAGTCACAAGTTCTAACTTGAACAAACACATTTCTATACATACTGTTGATTGTTGGTGGAAGTCTGAATTCTAAGACAAGATAAGATAAGATGAACCTTTATTAATCCCCGGAGGGACTAACACAAAGTACTACTGAAAAGCAGAGAGAGAAAAAGGAAAAGCATAAAACTTGAGGTGAAGCTCAAACAAAGAAGGTTTGGAAAAAGTTGGAAAATTGACCCTGGATGACTTTCTGACACTCTCTGTCTCTCCCTCTCTCTGTCTCTCTCTCTCTCTGTCTCTCTCTCTGTCTCTGTCTCTCTCTCTCTGTCTCTCCCTCTTTCTCTCTCTCTCTCTCTCTCTCTGTGTCTCTCTCTCTCTCTCCCTCCCTCTCTCTCTCTCCAAACCAAATTAAACTTCCCATCTCTAATAACCAGCAGATTTCTATCACCACCTCCCCTCCAAAGAGCAAATATTCCTCTCTCCACTATTCAGAAACTTGGGAGGCCCTTCAGAGCCGGTCACTCCCCCGCTGGCAGCCAAATTAGAGCAGAAAGCTGCAGGTTTGAGCCCAGGAGGGCGGCGTGGGACGCAGACGGACGACTTAAGCTGTTTTCATCATGAATCTCATCCCTTCATCTTCAGACTGATGAGATGAAAAGCAGCAGAAGAAGAAGTCACGTTATTCAGCATCCGACCGTCATCCTGTACCAGTCGAAATCTGAAGGATTAATTTTTCCTGATCAACTAGGCGGCAGAGACACTCACACTGATGTCCGCTGAATATGAATCATCAAACCAAATCTCTTTAGTCTCACACGCTTAGCCAGTCTGTGAACACATCCCATCACATTGCTGTTAGATACAGCAACATGTTTCTGTCACAGGAAACATCACGGAGGTTGTGTTCAAGACAAAAGCAGGATGCTGTTAAGTCATCCAGCAATTCACAAATATTACAAGAACATTTAACACCTCAGATTTGTCTATTAACCCATGAGGGTCAATTGATCAGTCAAAGTGTGCAATGACTGATTTACTCAGGATGGAACAGCAGTTAAAATTCTGAACCGTTCGGTTTGCTAGTCATGAGTCATCTGGTTCATTTGAAAAAGGTTATGAGGCCAACTGTGTATTTTTGTTTCATTTTTTCTGATGCTGACTGATGGAAGGGGACGGAGGACAGGAGGACAAAGGACAGGAGGACAGGAGGACAGGAGGAAGGACTGATGCTGACTGATGTTTGTGTTCTTCAGTCTTTCTAAACTTCACTCAGGAATCTGATTGATTTTATTGATCTATCAGATTGTCTCCAGTCAGATATTAATGAGTTTCTATGGTGACTCTGCTGTTGTCAACATTACTGTTGCTGCTCTAAAACAACATGTGTCCTAATTGGATTTAAATATTCAATTCTGATCTGGTTCTGACTTTAAACCAACCAGGCTGACCACACATTCATACATATTCATACACTGATGGCAGAGGCTGCCATGCAAGGAGCCAACCTGCCCACCAGGATCTGATGATCTGATCTCAATATTCATTCACACACCGATGGCTATGCATTCAGGGCAGTTTGGGGTTAAGTGTCTTGCCCAAGGACACATCAACATGTGACCGGATCCTGTCGAACCACCGACCTTCCAACTGGTGGACGACCAGTTCTACCCTCTGAAGGTACCCAAGGGTCACCCCTTGTCTCTTCACTGCAGAATGCTCTGCTGCTGGTGCTGCATTAAAGTGAGACTGATTTCATGAAACAGGCCTGACCAACATTAAATGACATTTTAACAACATACCATTCATATTTAGCTTTACTTTTCTACTATGTATATATTATTTTATTTGTATCAATACTTTTTTAAAAATCTATGCTTCTTGTTTATTGCACTATCCACTTTGCTGCTGTAACATGTGAATTTCTCCACTGTGAGACTAATAAAGGAATATCTTATCTTATCTTATCTTATTATGGCATCGCCCAGCCAAAATATGAATTTTACATCACTAAATACTTTCCATCATATCCACTGAAACTACTGGAGGCCTTCCTTTATAGAACTGGCTTTCTGTTAGGTTGAAACATATTGAAATAGGAAAGGATCAAACACAGACTGTTGTCATGTATCTCACACAGGTGTGTTAAGTGTGCAACCTAAAGGTAGAGTCTCACCTGGGCACTCTCTAGCACTGAAGTATAAAAACAGGTTGACAGGTGTGTTTAATATGCAAAGGTAAAGTCTCACCTGCGGACTCTCTCGCTGGCCTCTCGCTGTGCCTCCTGACAGGAGTGAAGCTCCACCTCAACACTCTGCTTCTCCTTCGACAGCTGCTGCACCTGGACCGACAGGGGCGGGGCCTGATGAGCGGCTGTCAACAAGCCTGCTGGAGAGACGCCATCGCTGGGCAGCAAGGGAAGAGGCGTGAGGAGATCCTGAGAGGCTTGAGGAGAGCTGAGAGGGGAGAGGAAGGGGTGGGAACAGAGAGCAGGAGGTTTACTACTTCTGGTCAGATCTCTCTAAAAACCGAAGCCTGCTTGAGAGTAAATTCAAACTGTCAGTGATCTGTTGTTCTGCTGAGCTGCTATGATATCATCACTACTCCATCACTGTGGCAGCAGTTTTAATGAGCTACCAACAGGAAAGTGTTGACGACAGTACATTTAAATAAAGTTCTGAGCTCAAAGATGCTGTGATCCATGTCAGGAAATGTAGGAAACATCGTCTTATCTGAGAACAGCTACTCTGACCTCCTCACTGTGAAGGTGCTGATAGTTAATCAATTAACAGTTCAAGTAGTGTGTAGGTGAGAGCAGGCAGGATCCAAGTAGCTCCCGTCTGTTTGTCTATTTCTTTTTAACTTTTTCTCATTTGCAAACTCTTTTATATTTTACATGCATCACATGGATATCTTCTATCCTATGGATAAGGCTATCCTGGTGGAAGTTGAAGCCCTCCCTTCCTTCATGTGTGATGGGTAACATGAACTCCCTATCCAACAAAACAGACAAACTGGCCAGGCTGGTGAAGAGCGTTAAGCTGTACAGGGAGTGCAGCTTGATTTGTCTAACAGAGACTTGGCTGAAGAATAGCATCCCAGATGCAGACATCGAGCTAACTGTTTTTTCACACGTGAGGGCGGACAGAGACCCGATTAAGAGCGGGAAATGCAAAGGTGGCAGGATTGTTGTTTTCGTCAACAACAGATGGTGCAACCCTGGACATGTTATGGTGAAGGACTGAAGCTGCCCAGACACTGAACTGCTAGCGGTGAGTTTATGTCCGTACTACTTGCCGTGGGACGTCACGAATACCATCATTGTTTGCATTTACTTCCATCCTCGAGCCCTGGCTGAAACCAGGTGTGACGTCATTCAATCCACCATCGTGAGACTGCAAGCTCAGCACCCCGAAGCTTTCACTGCCGTCTCAAGAGACTTTAATCGTCTCTGCCTTTCACCAGTATGTTAAATGCCCAACCAAAAATAACAGGACTATTGACCTCATATATGCTAATGTCAAGGATGCATACACTGTCATCATACTGCCACCGCTCGGGAAGTCAGATCACAACTTAGTCTTCCTCCAGCCACAGTCTACGCACCTTGTCCGCAGACAACAGCACACCATGCGTTCCTTCAGGAAGCGGTCTCCTGAAGCGGAGGAGGCTCTGAGGGACTGCTTTAAGTCGACCGACTGGAGTGTGCTGCAGGAATCATGTGGTGAAAATGCTGAGGGGGTCACTAACTACACTACTGACTCCCTGAATTTCTGTATGGACATTCTAGTTCCCACAAAAACTGTACGCTGCTTTCCAAACAACGGCCCTGGATTACCATCGATGTCAAGGTCCTCCTCAACAGGAAGAAACAGGCCTTTAAGGAGGGGGATCTGACAGAGCTAAAGTGCCTACATGGGGAACTGAAAGTCAGGCTGAAAGAGGCTAAGGAGATATGCAGGAAGAAGGTAGAACAGAAGCTGCAGAATAACAACATGTGTGAGGTATGTGATGGGATGAAGACCATTGCTGGTTGCAGGAGGAGTAACGGCACAGTGGCGGGCGATGTGGTCAAAGCTGATGAGTTTCACGATTTCTTCTATTACTTCAACGTCTCCACTCAGGCAACAGTGGTGTGCCCAACCAACCAACACCCTTCACCGGTCCATCCCTTCCCCAGGCTGCTGCCCCCCCCCCCCCCCCCCCCCCCCCCACCCTCATCTATCTACCCCCAGTCCCATCTCCCCAGCCAACCATGAATATTGACCTGAATAACTTTAGGCCAGTTGCTCTAACGTCACACATTATGAAGACAATGGAGCGACTGTTACTCAACAACCTCAGTCCACAGGTCCGTCGCGCACACGACCCACTACAGTTTGCTTACCAGAAGAAGGTGGGCGTGGAGGATGCCATCACCTACCTACTGCATAGGACACACACTCATCTAGACAAGGAGAAAGGTGCTGTGAGAATCATGTTCTTAGATTTCTTCAGTGCCTTTAACACCATCCAGCCTGTCAGATTGAGAGAAAAGCTGGTGCAGATGGGGGTTGATGCTCACCTGCTATCCTGGACATGGACTACCTGACGGAGAACCCACAGTTCGTCAGGCCTAAGGACTGTGTCTCTGAGATGGTAGTAAGCAGCACCAGAGCACCACGAGAGGACTGTACTTTCACCAGTCCTGTTAATAGGCCTCTGGAATCACCTCACATGCCCTCACTCCTACATTTCTGCGTGTGATTTTTGATTTACATGTATGTGAGATGGGCGAGTATAAGCTGCTGGATCTGTGTGTGTGTGTTTGTGTGTGTGTGAAGCATTGTCTACTGAGCTGCTACGCAAACAAGCAGCTGATCAGAGGTCAAAGGTCATTCAGGGCTCCTGACCCGAATCAAACAAAAAACAGTCCAGATCAGCAGAGTCCTGCTGCTCAGCAGAGATCTAAAGGTGATCCACCAAAGACCAGCTGTGACCAAAACAAATTGGCACAGATACAGACAAGATCCAGAAGAGACCCAGAGGAGAACCACAAGAGAACCAGAAGTAAACCAAAAGACAACCAGAAGAGAACCAGAAGAAAACCAAAAGATAACCAGAAGAGAACCAGAAGAAAACCACAAGAGAACCAGAAGAAAACCAAAAGATAACCAGAAGAGAACCAGAAGAAAACCACAGGAGAACCAGAAGAAAACCAAAAGATAACCAGAAGAGAAACAGAAGAAAACCACAGGAGAACCAGAAGAGAACCAAAGGAGAACCAGAGAAGAACCAAAAGAGAACCAGAAAAGAACCAAATGTGAACCAGAGAAGCTCCAGAAGAGAACCAGAGGAGAACCCAGAAGAAAACCAGAGGAGAACCAGAAGAGAACCGAAGGAGAACCAGAGAAGACCCAAAAGAGAACCAGAAAAGAACCAGATGTGAACCAGAGGAGAACCAGAGAAGCTCCAGAAGAGAACCAGAGGAGAACCAGAGGACATCCAGAGGAGAACCAAAAGAGATTCAGAAGAGAATCACAAGAAAACCAGAAGAGATCCAGAACAGATCCAGAGGAAAACCAGAGGAGAAGCATAAGAGAACCAGAGGAGATCCAGATGAGAACTGGAAGAGAACCAGGGGAGAACCAGTGGGGAACCAGTAGAGATCCAGAGGAGAAGAAGAGGAACACAGAAGAGATCCAAAAGAGAACCAGAGAAGCATTAAAAGAAAACCAGAGGAGAACCAGAATAGACCCAGAAGAAATCAAGCATAGAGCCAGAGGAGATCCAGGAAAGAACCAGAAGAGAACCAGAGGAGAACCAGAGGAGAACCAGAAAAGAACCAGAAAAGAACCGGATGTGAACCAGAGGAGACCCAGAGGAGCTCCAAAAGAGAAACAGAGGAGAATAAAAAGAGAATCAGAGGAGAACCAGAGCAGAACCAGAAGAGATCCAGAAGAGAACCAGAAGAGAGCCAGAAGAAAACCAGAGGAGAACCAGAATAGACCCAGAAGAAATCGAGCAGAGAACCAGAGGAGATCCAGAAAAGAACCAGAAGAGAACCAAAAGAGAACCAGAAAAGAACCAGATGTGAACCAGAGGAGACCCAGAGAAGCTCCAGAAGAGAACCAGAGGAGAACCAGAGGAGAACCAGAGGAGATCCAGAGGAGATCCAGAGGAGAACCAAAAGAGATCCAGAAGAGAACCAGAGGAGAACCACAGGAGAACCAGAAGAGATCCAGAAGAGAACCAGAGGACATCCAGATGAGAAGCAGAAGAGAACCACAAGAAAACCAGAAGAGATCCAGAGGAAAACCAGAGGAGAACTAGAAGACAACCGGAAGAGAACCAGAGGAGAAGCATAAGAGAACTAGTGGAGATCCAGATGAGAACCAGAGGAGAACCAGAGGGGAACCAGAAGAGATCCAGAGGAGAAGAAGAGAAACACAGAAGAGATCCAAAACCACAGAAGCATCAGAATAAACCCAGAAGAAATCGAGCACAGAACCAGAGGAGATCCAGAAAAGAAGCAGAGGAGAACCAAAAGAGAACCAGAAAAGAACCGGATGTGAACCAGAGGAGACCCAGAGGAGCTCCAGAACAGAACCAGAGGAGAATAAAAAGAGAACTAGAGGAGAACCAGAAGAGATCCAGAAGAGAACCAGAAGAGAACCAGAGGAGATCCAGATGAGAACCAGAAGAAAACCAGAGGAGAACCAGAAGACAACCGGAAGAAAACCAGAGGAGAACCACAAGATAACTAGAGGAGATCCAGATGAGAACCAGAGGAGAACCAGAGGAGGACCAGAGGAGAACCAGAAGAGCTCCAGAAGAGACCCAGAGGAGATCCAAATGAAAAACAGAAGAGAACCAGAAGAGAACCAGGAGGTGCCGCAGCCAGCACCTGTTCCAGTGCCTCCAATTTCGGCCAGGTCGACCCCGCAGACAGCGCCTGTTCCAGTACATCCAGTTCCGGTTGGGTCGACCCCGCAGCCAGCGCCTGTTCCAGTACATCCAGTTCCAGTTGGGTCGACGCCGCAGCCAGCACCTGTTCCAGTGCCTCCAATTTCAGCCAGGTCGACCCCGCAGCCAGCGCCTGTTCCAGTGCATCCAGTTCCGACTGGGTCAACGCTGCAGCCAGCGCCTGTTCCAGTGCCTCCAATTTCGGCCAGGTCGACCCCCGCAGCCAGCGCCTGTTCCAGTGCATCCAGTTCCGGTTGGGTCGACGCCGCGGCCAACGCCTGTTCCAGTGCCTCCAGTTCCGACTGGGTCGACGCCGCAGCCAGCGCCTGTTCCGGTGCCTGTTCCAGTGCCTGTTCCAGTGCCTCCCGTTTCGGCTGGGTCGACGATGCAACCAGCGCCTGTTCCAGTGCCTCCACTTCCGGTTTGGTCGACGCCACAGCCAGTGCCTGGTCCAGTGCCTCGTCCAGTGCCTGGTCCAGTTTCTGTTCCAGTTGAGTCAATGCCGCAGCCAACGCCTTTTCCAGTGCATCCAGTTCCGGTTGGGTCGATGCCGCAGCCAGCACCTGTTCCAGTGCCTCCAATTTCGGCCAGGTCGACCCCGCAGCCAGTGCCTGTTCCAGTACATCCAGTTCCGGTTGGGTCGACGCCGCAGCCAGCACCTGTTCCAGTGCCTCCAATTTCGGCCAGGTCGACCCCGCAGCCAGCGCCTGTTCCAGTGCATCCAGTTCCGGTTGGGTTGACGCCGCAGCCAGCACCTGTTCCAGTGCCTCCAATTTCGGCCAGGTCGACCCCGCAGCCAGTGCCTGTTCCAGTACATCCAGTTCCGGTTGGGTCGACGCCGCAGCCAGCGCCTGTTCCAGTGCCTCCGGTTCCAGCTGGGTCGATGCCACAGCAACTGCCTCTTCCAGTGCCTGTTCCGGCTGGGCAGCTGCCGCAGCCTCAGACGTCACCAATTCCAACTGGGTAGCCACTGCAGCCTCAGACATTTCCAGTTCCTGCTGGGCAGCCACCGCAGCACCGCTGGGTCGACGCCCCGGCCAGCACCTGTTCCAGTGCCTCTAGTTCTGACTGGGTCAACGCTGCAGCCAACGCCTGTTCGAGTGCCTCCAGTTCTGACTGGGTCGTCGCCGCAGCCAGCGTCTGTTCCAGTGCCTGGTCCAGTGCCTGGTCCAGTTGAGTCAATGCCGCAGCCAGCGCCTTTTCCAGTGCATCCAGTTCCGGTTGGGTCGATGCCGCAGCCAGCACCTGTTCCAGTGCCTCCAGTTCCGGCTGGGCAGCTGCCGCAGCCTCAGACGTCTCCAGTTCCGACTGGGTAGCCACTGCAGCCTCAGACGTTTCCAGTTCTAGGTGGGCAGCCACCACAGCCTCTGACATCTCCAGTTCTGGCTGGGCAGCTGCCGCAGCCTCAGACGTCTCCAGTTCTGACTGGGCAGCCGCCGCAGCCTCAGACGTTTCCAGTTCCGGCTGGGCAGCCATCGCAGCCTCCGACGTCTCCTGTTCCGGCTGGGTCTCCGCCACTGCAGCCGACGCTTCCTGTTCCTGTTGAGTCTCCGCCACCGCATCCGACGCCTCCTGTTCCTATTCCGACTGGGTCTTCGCCACCGCAGTTGCCTCCTGTTCCTGCTCTGGCTGGGTCGCCACCGCAGTCACCTCCTGTTCCTGCTCCGGTGATGGTGTGATTATTGATCTGAGGTGTGAATGTAATGGTGTTATTATTGATCTGAGGTGGGAATGTGATGGTGTGATTATTGATCTGAGTTGGGAATGTGATGGTGCCATTCTTCTCCATTCAGACAGAATGAACATCGAGTGACATCAGCATTGAGCTCCACTTTAATTTCACTCATCTGTCAGGACATTGTGTAACCATGGTAACGTGATGTGACGTGGTTTTTATTTTATGACACTGTGGTGGCATCAGCCATATTTTATGGAGTGGTTTGCTGGGGTAGCAGCATCACAGCTGCAGACAGGAAGGATCATCAAAAGGACCAGCTCTGTCCTGGGATGCTCTCTGGACACAGTGCAGATGGTGGGAGAGAGGAGGACGATGGCTAAGCTGTCATCCATGATGGAGAAGGACTCCCACCCCATGAAAGACACCATCAGAGCTCTGGAGAGCTCCTTCAGTGACAGGCTGCTCCACCCTCAGTGTACAAAGGAGCATTACAGAAGTCCTTCCTGCCTGCAGATGTTAGACTCCACAACCAGCACTGCTCCCAGTAGACCACATACATATTCACAACCAGCACTGCTCCCAGTAGACCACATACACATTCACAACCAGCACTGCTCCCAATAGACCACATACACATTCACAACCAGCACTGCTCCCAGTAGACCGCATACACATTCACAACCAGCACTGCTCCCAATAGACCACATACACATTCACAACCAGAACTGCTCCCAGTAGACCACATACACATTCACAACCAGCAATGCTCCCAGTAGACCGCATACACATTCACAACAACTGACCGGACACAAAGTGCAATAACAACTCATATGTGTAATTATATCATCTGTTCAATTGCTAGTAACTGGACAATTATTTATTAATATGCTGGACATATTTTAGCTTTATTTTCTACTATGTATATATTATTTTATTTGTATTAATACTTTTTTTAAAATCTATGCTTCTTGTTTATTGCGCTATACACTTTGCTGCTGTAACATGTGAATTTCTCCACTGTGAGACTAATAAAGGAATATCTTATCTTATCTTATCTTATGTCATGACCGAAAGAACTAGATCGCGAGTACAAGCGGCCGAAATGGGTTTTCTCAGGAGGGTGGCTGGCATCTCCCTTAGAGATAAGGTGAGAAGCTCAGTCATCCGTGAGGGACTCAGAGTAGATCTCCCTGTGCTCCGTTTTCCTTTTACTTAGACTATTGTGTGCTTCTTCTTGCTTTTCCCGGATTCCCCTTTGACTCCCTTCTCTCCGTGTAGCTTTGTGTCTCTTTTTCTCCTGGTACGTTTTCTCCCTGTTTAGATGTCTCTCTGTTCACTTTATGGATTGGTGTTAATTCTAGTTTTGGTGTATTTAGTTTCCTTGTGGTTTCTTTGTGCTTAGTTATTATTTCTTTCAAGTTCAGTTTATTAATTTGTATTACTAAAAGTAATTGTTTAACAGTCTAAGATTAAAGGCTCGCTTTTTGTGACTCTGTCGTCCATGTGGTTTTCTGCGTTTGGGGTTCTTTTTTTCTGTCAACCAATCACTGTACACTCTGTCAACCAATCATCATCCACTCCTTCGACCAATTGCCATACAGTCTTTCAACCAATCACCCTACGTCCATCAACCAATCATCGTACACTCCGTCAATCAATCATCCTACGTCCATCAACCAATCACCGTACACTCCATCAACCAATCACTATACATTCTGTCACACCAATGACCATCCATTCCGTCAACCAATGACCATACAGTCTGTCACCCAATCACAGTACAGTCCGTCAACCAATCACCGTACACTCCGTCAACCAATCACCGCACAATCCGTCAGCCAATCATCGTACATTCTGTCAACCAATCACTATACATTCTGTCACCCAATCATCATCCATTCCGTCAACCAATGACCATACAGTCTGTCAACCAATCACCATACACTCTGTCAACCAATCACCCTACAGTCCGTCAGCCAATCATCGAATATTCTGTCAACCAATCACTGTACAGTCCGTCCCTCACAGATCCTCTTGTTCTAGGGGAGAACCTACTCTGAAAAAGGAGCCAAAGAGTGCAACTATGACCATTCGTACACAGTATAGACGGGGTTCGTCCTCCGATCTGAAAACACAGACTCCTGATGAGTCATCATATCGTGTTCACTAAAAACATTAGCATTTTCACCGAGTCTGAACAACGTGACATGATGTACAGTAACTGACATGAGGGCATCAACACAATGTAACAAAGTTTGACCTGTGATTGGCTCGCAGCACTTGTAACTCCGCCTCCATCTGCTGTTGGGCCTCCAGAGCTCCGCCCCTTTCTCTTTGAAGCTTCAGCAACTCCATCTGATTGGATAAAAACACATCAATCACATTTACCTTCAGACAGTCAACTCATTTAAATCCACATGAGCACGAGAACAAGAGATCAGTGTGAAGGATGATGACGATGATGATGAAGGAGCTCAGAGCAGACTAGCTCCACTCTCACTGGATAACAGCCCTGTCAATCATAAATTTATATTATACGGATGATGTGATGTCACCATCTTGATCCCAAGGAGTCTGATTACATAAAGGATTAATTAACTAACTGACTCATTAACGAACACGAGTGTCAGCGCACTTCATAACGAGGATTTAATCGCTATGAGCTCCTGATTTACTCAGACGATGAGAAGCTCCAGGTGCATTGTGGGAATGACAGAGAGTTTAGTAAATGATGATGTGGCGACCTTGATTACGAAACAAACCATAACACGAGAGGAGTGACAAAATACTGAGTACTGAATACAGAGTACTACATCTAGTACTCTGATACCTGAAATATTCACACCTCCTCACCTCCTCCTGCTGCTGTAGCTGCTGGACAACAGTTACAGGATGGTGGATTTCACTGAGTCTGGTCAAACCGTGTGGAGGTGGACTCCAGCAGGGATTACAGACCTGATTCTGACCTCTTCCTCCTCCTCCTCATCCTCACCTCCTCAACTCTCCTCATCCTCATCTCCTCCTCCTAACATCCTCTCCTCATCCTCACCTCCTCACCTCATCCTCACCCTGACCTCCTCTCCTCACCCTCACCTCCTCAATTCCTCCTCACCTCCTCTCCTCACATTCTCACCTCCACACCTCCTCCTCATCCTCATCTCCTCCTCCTCACATCCTCACCTGCTCTCCTCACCCTCACTTCCTCTCCTCATCCTCACATCCTCATCTTCACCTCCTCATCTCATCCTCACCTCCTCAATTCCTCCTCACCTCCACACTTCCTCCTCATCTCCTCTCCTCACAACCTCACCCTTCAACTCAACGCCTTCACGCCCCCCCCCCGTCACAGTACAACTTGGAGGGTTGTTGTGAGACGCCCAGAGGCGAACACTCCCCCCCCAATCTGTGCTGGGACACCTCCCCTCCCCAACGCCCTTCCCCCTCCCACATGTGCAAGTCCTTGAGTTTTGTTGTAATGTCTTATCATGTTGCTATGTGCAGATCCCACACTGTGCCCCCCTACAGGAGCCTAGTCTGGGAGATGCTTTTTTCCCTCTTCTCCTTTCCCCTTGTTCTCCCTTTTCTCATCTAAGAAAACAGGGCGCCGTCCAAGGGTGGCGACTCTCAGTCCTCCCGCTCCTGTCCCCCCGTTATGTGTCACTGTTTGTTATGTTCTTGGACGGGATGTAACTGAAAGATAATTTCCCTTCGGGGATTAATAAAGTTCATCTATCTATCTATCTATCTATCCTCACCTCCTCTCCTCACATCCTCACCTCCACCTCACCTCCTCCTAACCTCCTCTCCTCCTCATCCTCACATCCTCACCTCCTCTCCTCATCTTCACCTGCTCTCCTCACATCCTCACCTCCTCGCATCTTCACCTCCTCTCCTCCTGCTCACATCCTCACCTCCTCATCTCCTCTCCTCACCTCCTCTCCTCATCCTCACCTCCTCTCCTCATCTTCACCTCCTCTCCTCATGCTCACCTCACCTCCTTACCTCCTCTCCTCACATCCTCACCTCCTCACCCTCTCTCCTACTCCTCACCTCCTCCCGCTGCAGAGACTGTAGCTGCTGGCCAACAGTTACAGGATGGTGGATCTCACTGAGTCTCTGGTCAAACCGTGTGGAGGTGGACTCCAGCAGGGATTACAGACCTGATCCTGACCTCTTCCTCCTCCTCCTCCTCCTCTATGCTAATTAAAGCTCTCAAGGTCTGCCAGTTGTGAGACATCAAAAGAGAAACCAAACCCTAAGAGTCAATATGTGTCTTCTCCAGCCGGGCCGGACGAGATGCTTCAAAAGAGCCGCCCGACTTATTAATCAGAATAATTTCCAAATGAGGTGATCAGTGAGCAGCAGTGACGGCGAGCTGACCTTTAACATGAGGAGTTAAGGTCAATAAAAGAGGGGGAGGACGGGGAGGAGGGCTCATTCAGGATGTGGCGATGCAGGGAGGAGGAACAGGGTGATGGGGAGGAGGAAGAGAATGATGGGTCCGTTGACCTCTGACCTCCAGATGTGTGGATGTAAATGGGTTCTCTGGGTCCCCACCAGTCTCCCCTTTACAGACATGCCCACTTTATGATAGTCCCAGTCAGTCTGGATCAAGTCCTAGTCAAGTCAGCACTCTGACACACTGACAGCTGTTGTTGCCTGTTGGGCTGCAGTTTGTTCTGATTGGAGCAGATTGTTGATGCTAAAGTCAGAACCTGGGAGGGTTTCTGGACAATATCTGTCATTGATTAGTGTTGTTATTGATTTACTATGATAAATATATACATACATTTACATAAAGCAGCATATTAGTCCACTAACATATTGATCAGAGGATCCAATTTAAAGGTCTGGTGAAATGAGCTCTGGTTTAAAAGTCTGGTTTAAAGGTCTAGTTTAAAGATCAGGTTTAAAGGTCTGGTTTAAAGGTCTGGTTAAAGGAGCTCTGGTTTAAAAGTCTGGTTTAAAGGTCTAGTTTAAAGGTCTGGTTAAAGGAGCTCTGATTTAAAAGTCTGGTTTAAAGGTCTAGTTTAAAGGTCTGGTTTAATGGTCTGGTTTAATGGTCTGCTTAAAGGAGCTCTGATTTAAAGGTCTGGTTTAAAGGTCTGGTTAAAGGAGCTCTGGTTTAAAAGTCTGGTTTAAAGGTCTAGTTTAAAGGTCTGGTTTAAAGGTCTGGTTAAAGGAGCTCTGGTTTAAAAGTCTGGTTTAAAGGTCTAGTTTAAAGGTCTGGTTAAAGGAGCTCTGGTTAAAGGAGCTCTGATTTAAAAGTCTGGTTTAAAGGTCTAGTTTAAAGGTCTGGTTTAAAGGTCTGGTTTAATGGTCTGGTTAAAGGAGCTCTGGTTTAAAAGTCTGGTTTAAAGGTCTAGTTTAAAGGTCTGGTTAAAGGAGCTCTGGTCAAAGGAGCTCTGATTTAAAAGTCTGGTTTAAAGGTCTAGTTTAAAGGTCTGGTTTAAAGGTCTGGTTTAATGGTCTGGTTAAAGGAGCTCTGGTTTAAAGCTCTTGTTCAAAGCTCTGGATTCTGGATTGAGCTTGGTGTGTTTTGGCGGCTCTTTGACGGTCTGTCACGGCAGCTGTTGGTGTTTCTGGTGGAAATTAAAAACCTCTCCAGGCTCTAATCCCCCCGGAGCCTCCAGCCTAATTAACAGACTTCACAGAGAGAAAAAAGACGGAGTGCTACATTAATAACAACATTTAATATATTTCAGCAGAAGAAAACAGACGCAGTCAGAGCTGCAGGAGGAAGACTGAAAATCTGTGATCAGCTCAACATCAATGATGCAATAAATTTACAACTGAATAAATTCATGTATCTGGTAAAATAATACATCGATCTATCAACAAGTCAATTAATAATGGGCTGACTAGTGTTAAATATTATATCCATGCTATCACAGTCTTTTTCCTTTTGTTGGGGCTGCCTTGTGTTCCGGTTTTTGGTGGATTGTTGATTCTGTGATTGTGATTTTGGGTTCTTGGATTTGTTTTTTCAGTTGTTCTCATTTGTCATTTGTTGTCATTTGTATTTCGTTTTTTATTTTGAAAGTCACTCACCTCTTGGGTCAAGTCTAGTTTTATTTCCTGCCTTTGTTTGTTTCCCACCCTTTTGATTGTCTGCCCCACCCTGATTTGTTCCACCTATGTCCAATCACTCTGATTTCCTATTATTTAGACTCTCTGGCTGTTTTCAAAACATCATATTATACTAGTTGTACGTACTGATATGGCCAAAATATAGTATCTCGTATGCAGTTTACACCATGCAAACAAATGCACAATCTGCAATATCCAAAAAATACCTGTCATACTAATTCAGAGAAAATCTCTGGTCTGCATCAGACCAGTCTACCTGGCCTACTGTATCCCACAATGCAACACGCTGGACGGCAACAGGCTACAGTTACAACAACAACAGGAGTGAAGAGGAGAAGACAGGAAAGAGGGGTGGAGAGGAGATAAAGAGCCTCTCCAGAGTCAGACAGATTCCTGCTTAGTCAACATATCTGGTTAGTTTCTGACTGAATATTGATTGGCTGCATTATACTGACTCAGATAAAGGCGGTGTTGTACTGGACTACGTTATACTGACTCAGATAAAGGTGGTGCTGTACTGGACTACGTTATACGGACTCAGATAAAGGTGGTGCTGTACTGGACTACGTTATAATGACTCAGATAAAGGTGGTGCTGTACTGGACTACGTTATACGGACTCAGATAAAGGTGGTGCTGTACAGGACTACGTTATACTGATTGATAGATAGAGGTGGTGTTGTACTGGACTACGTTATACTGACTCAGATAAAGGTGGTGTTGTACTGGACTACGTTATACTGACTGATAGATAAAGGTGGTGTTGTACTGGACTACGTTATACTGACTCAGATAAAGGTGGTGTTGTACTGGACTACGTTATACTGATTGATAGATAAAGGTGGTGTTGTACTGGACTACGTTATACTGACTCAGATAAAGGTGGTGTTGTACTGGACTACGTTATAATGACTGATAGATAAAGGTGGTGTTGTACTGGACTACGTTATACTGACTCAGATAAAGGTGGTGCTGTACAGGACTACGTTATACTGACTCAGATAAAGGTGGTGTTGTACTGCACTACGTTATACTGATTGATAGATAAAGGTGGTGCTGTACTGGACTACGTTATACTGACTCAGATAAAGGTGGTGTTGTACTGGACTACGTTATAATGACTAATAGATAAAGGTGGTGCTGTACTGGACTACGTTATACTGACTCAGATAAAGGTGGTGCTGTACTGGACTACGTTATACTGATT
Organism: Pterois miles; assembly: GCA_947000775.1. Taxonomy (NCBI): domain Eukaryota; kingdom Metazoa; phylum Chordata; class Actinopteri; order Perciformes; family Scorpaenidae; genus Pterois; species Pterois miles. The sequence goes on along the minus strand of CAMQGK010000001.1, from coordinate 10,283,340 downwards.
CAGATAAAGGTGGTGTTGTACTGGACTACGTTATACTGACTCAGATAAAGGTGGTGTTGTACTGGACTACGTTATACTGACTCAGATAAAGGTGGTGCTGTACTGGACTACGTTATAATGACTCAAGATAAAGGTGGTGCTGTACTGGACTACGTTATACTGACTTTCAGATAAAGGTGGTGCTGTACTGGACACTTATAATGACTCAGATAAAGGTGGTGCTGTACTGGACTACGTTATACGGACTCAGATAAAGGTGGTGCTGTACAGGACTACGTTATACTGATTGATAGATAAAGGTGGTGTTGTACTGGACTACGTTATACTGACTCAGATAAAGGTGGTGCTGTACAGGACTACGTTATACTGACTCAGATAAAGGTGGTGTTGTACTGCACTACGTTATACTGATTGATAGATAAATGTGGTGTTGTACTGGACTACGTTATACTGACTCAGATAAAGGTGGTGTTGTACTGGACTACGTTATAATGACTAATAGATAAAGGTGGTGCTGTACTGGACTACGTTATACTGACTCAGATAAAGGTGGTGCTGTACTGGACTACGTTATACTGATTCAGATAAAGGTGGTGTTGTACTGGACTACGTTATACTGACTCAGATAAAGGTGGTGCTGTACTGGACTACGTTATAATGACTAATAGATAAAGGTGGTGCTGTACTGGACTACGTTATACTGACTCAGATAAAGGTGGTGCTGTACTGGACTACGTTATACTGACTCAGATAAAGATAGTGCTGTACTGGACTATGTTATACTGACTCAGATAAAGGTGGTGCTGTACTGGACTACGTTATACGGACTCAGATAAAGGTGGTGCTGTACTGGACTACGTTATACTGACTCAGATAAAGGTGGTGCTGTACTGGACTACGTTATACTGACTCAGATAAAGGTGGTGCTGTACTGGACTACGTTATACTGACTCAGATAAAGGTGGTGCTGTACTGGACTACGTTATACTGACTCAGATAAAGGTGGTGCTGTACTGGACTACGTTATACTGACTCAGATAAAGGTGGTGTTGTACTGGACTACGTTATACTGACTCAGATAAAGGTGGTGTTGTACTGGACTACGTTATACTGACTCAGATAAAGGTGGTGCTGTACTGGACTACGTTATACTGACTCAAACTCAACCCTGTCAGAATAAGTGGTGTTTGCTGCTGCCCCTCTTTAATTCTATGGGGGCGGCAGTACCTCAGTCTGTAAGGACTTGGGTTAGGACGCGGACGTCACGGGTTCAAGACCCCCATGGACCAAGACCAACTGGTTGCTGGAGAGGTGCCAGTTTACCTCTTGGGCACTGCCGAGGTGCCCCTGAGCAAGGCACCAAAACCCCCGACTATGCGGTTCTATAAATGTAATGTCTGGTTCTGTTAGGTTGTTGCAGTTCTATAAATATAATTCATGGTGCTGTTAGGTTGTTGCGGTTCTATAAATGTAATGTCTGGTTCTGTTAGGTTGTTGCGGTTCTATAAATGTAAATCATGGTGCTGTTAGGTTGTTGCGGTTCTATAAATGTAAATCATGGTGCTGTTAGGTTGTTGCGGTTCTATAAATGTAATGTCTGGTTCTGTTAGGTTGTTGCAGTTCTATAAATATAATTCATGGTTCTGTTAGGTTGTTGCGGTTCTATAAATGTAAATCATGGTGCTGTTAGGTTGTTGCGGTTCTATAAATGTAAATCATGGTGCTGTTAGGTTGTTGCGGTTCTATAAATGTAAATCATGGTGCTGTTAGGTTGTTGCGGTTCTATAAATGTAATGTCTGGTTCTGTTAGGTTGTTGCGGTTCTATAAATGTAAAGAAGAAGAAGAAGAAGAAGATCTACCTTTATTAGTCCCACAGTGGGGAAATTCAATTTACACTCTGTTGAACTTATACATGGTACATGCACACAAACACACACATGCATTAATGGAGAGATGTCAGAGTGATGGGGCTGCTCCAGACAAGCACCCCGAGCAGTTGGGGGTTTGGTGCCTTGCTCAGGGGCACCTCGGCAGTGCCCAAGAGGTAAACTGGCACCTCTCCAGCTACCAGTTCACACTCAGTTTTCGGTCCATGTCGGGACTTGAACCGGTGACCCTCCGGTTCCCAAGCCAACTCCCTACAGACTGAGCTACTGCCGCCCCCATAAATCATGGTGCTGTTAGGTTGTTGCGGTTCTATAAATGTAAATCATGGTGCTGTTAGGTTGTTGTGGTTCTATAAATGTAATGTCTGGTTCTGTTAGGTTGTTGCGGTTCTATAAATGTAAATCATGGTGCTGTTAGGTTGTTGCGGTTCTATAAATGTAAATCATGGTGCTGTTAGGTTGTTGTGGTTCTATAAATGTAAATCATGGTGCTGTTAGGTTGTTGCGGTTCTATAAATGTAATGTCTGGTTCTGTTAGGTTGTTGCGGTTCTATAAATGTAAATCATGGTGCTGTTAGGTTGTTGCGGTTCTATAAATGTAAATCATGGTGCTGTTAGGTTGTTGCGGTTCTATAAATGTAAATCATGGTGCTGTTAGGTTGTTGTGGTTCTATAAATGTAAATCATGGTGCTGTTAGGTTGTTGCGGTTCTATAAATGTAATGTCTGGTTCTGTTAGGTTGTTGTGGTTCTATAAATGTAATGTTTGGTTCTGTTAGGTTGTTGCGGTTCTATAACCACTTTGTTCATACAGGTGCCTCCCTGTGCTCTCCGCTTGCTGCACATATACAGTTATGGGTGGCAGTTTTTGAAACACTAAATGCAAACAAATATGGATTGAAGCACAATATTTTGTGAGATAAAAATATTCTGTGACATTTGGAATCTATTACATTGATCTTTTTAGAACACATGTAGACTTTTGGACTTAACTTTCTGGAGTTACTGGAGCTACTGGAAATGTTTGGCTCACAGTGTCCGAGACAAACCTATGCAGCCTCCACTGGAATCTAACTCTACTAATAGTAATGTACTGATGACATCAATATTATTAGTAGAACAGTAATAATAGTCGTAGCTTTTTTAGAATGCTAGTAATATTATTATTATTATTCTACTAGTAATAGCAGAATACTAATAATAACATCATTGCGTTCACTTATTAATCCACATACAGTCTATACTGCAGTATGAACTCAAAACAGATTGTGCCGTAATTAAATATCAATAAATAGATCAAAATGATGCTGAAATAACTACATAATGATGCTAATTACTAGTCTGAACTGGTGCTCGGTCAGGTCTGTTACCACAACAAGCAGACAACTGTTAAAATGCTTGTTTTCTGAATGGAGTTCAACACTCAGCATGAAGTCATGTAGACGTTGTTGTTTCTAGCGTAGACAGTCGGTGGTTCTGGTCTCTGGACAGATCTGATGGACTATCGTAGCTCTGGGTGACCACAGACACAGACAACATTTATTTCCTCCATTTCTGATTCAACAATGTCAGGACGGCGGTGAGGACAGGAGGACGAACAACGGTGAGAGGATTTCACCGCACAGAGACACAATAACCTTTGGTACATTCATTTAGTGTAACTTAGAATTTGAATGTCATTGTCATGAAGTTATGAATGTCATTGTCATGAAGTTATGAATGTCATTGTCATGAAGTTATGAATGTCATTGTCTTTCATGCAGCCCAAATTACATTCAAACTTTAACATGATTCTACTGCAGACAAATAAAAAATAAATATGAGGTGCATGTCAATCATGATCAATACGAGCATATTTTACTTCAGTAAAAGTAGTAATGCACAGTGTAGAAAAAGGACTCCCTGGCACAAGAGATACTCATTTAGTTTTTACTAACCCTAACCCTAACCACTTGAGGGAACCTGAAACCCAACGACTGCTGCTGGAACGGTGTAACTGCATCGCCCAGCCTCATTTGGACATAATGATCTGTGGTTTCAGCCTTCATCACTATCATCTCTTTTTAATTCATTACTTTTGGGTTGTGTGAACACTAGTACTTTATTTTTTCATTCCTTTTTCAGTTTTTATTTAATTTATGTGAACGTAAAGATTAAAATAAAATCAATAAAAGTCATACTGAGAGATCCATGAACGTCTGAGTAGCAGCAGCAGGTGTAAAAAAACAGAGGAATGGTCCTTTAGAGCAGAGCCGTCTGCCTGAGGGAATCAAACTGGCAACCGTCCTTCCTCTGAGGAGTCCAGGTGAGCTTTAATAACCTGTAATAACCTGTAATGACTTGATATTAACTCAATAAAAGCAGCAGCAGCTGTGATATGAGACAGAGGGAGAGACGCCTCCCCTACTTTTCTAATATTTCCCAGAAGTCCTGGCTGCGGCGGGGAGATAATCCCTGAGAGATGAGGAGAGGGAACGAGGGATCGGCGAGCGGCGGGGGGGAAGAAAGGAATCCTCCAGTGTGGAGTGTTCTCTCTCTTCTTCTTCTCCTCCGAGGATTATGGCGGCATTTGAAACATATTTCAGCACGTCGTGGCGGCGGAGCGAGGGCGGGATTAAGGTGTTATCATGGAAGGGTGGTGTTAAAGAAGAGGGCGGGGTGTTAAAAGATGGCGGAGCTGTGATATTGGCGGGGTTAGCGGCAGTAGACGGGTGATACTAAAGTGATACGGATACAGCTGTGAGTTTGGTGAGGTTAATGGCGGTAGGCGGCGTGTTACGGTGGCGATGGCGAAGTGGGGGTGACGGGGGTGTTACGGTGTGAGGTGGACGCGGCGGAACCAAGAGAAAAGAAAATGGAGGTGTGCTGATAAACTACCACTTCACCTCTACAAGTACTGCATCAACAGAAAAAGTACCACGTCGTCTCTACAAGTACTACATCAACAGAAAAAGTACTACTTTATCGAGAGAAGTAATGCATCACTACTAAAAGTACCACTTCACCTCTACAAGTACTGCAGCAACACTAAAAGTATCACTTTGTTTTGAAAAGTACTGTATCAACACTACAACTACCACCTCATCTATGCATATGCTTCATGCACACAAAGTACTACTTCATCTCTACAAGTACTGGATCAACACTGACAGCACTACTTCTTCGACAGAAGTACTCCATCAACCCTAAAAGTATTAGTTCATCTATGCAAGTACTACATCAACACTTAAAGTATTACGTCGTCACTGCAAATACTGCATCAACACTAAAAGTACCACATCATCTACGCAAGTACAGCATCCACACTAAAAGTACAACTTCATCTATAGAAGTACTGGATCAACATTAAAAAGTAGTATTTCATCTCTACAAGTACTGTGTCAACACTAAAAGTACTACTTCTTCTATGTAAGCACTGCATCAACACTAAAATGACTACTTCATCTAAGTACTGCATCAGCATTAAAAGTACTTTTTTCACCTATACAAGAATTGCATCAACTCTAAAAGTACCACGTCATCTATGCAAGTACTACATCAACATTAAAATTACTACTTTATCTCGAGAAGTACTGCATCAACACTAAAAGAACTATTTCACTTACACATGTACTGCATCAACATCACGGAAGGGTGGTGTTAAAGAAGAGGGCGGGGTGTTAAAAGATGGCGGAGCTGTGATATTGGCGGGGTTAGCGGCAGTAGACGGGTGATACTAAAGTGATACGGATACAGCTGTGAGTTTGGTGAGGTTAATGGCGGCAGGCGGCGTGTTACGGTGGCGATGGCGAAGTGGGGGTGACGGGGGTGTTACGGTGTGAGGTGGACGAGGTGGAACCAAGAGAAAAGAACATGGAGGTGTGCTGATAAACTACCACTTCACCTCTACAAGTACTGCATCAACAGAAAAAGTACCACGTCGTCTCTACAAGTACTACATCAACAGAAAAAGTACTACTTTATCGAGAGAAGTAATGCATCACTACTAAAAGTACCACTTCACCTCTACAAGTACTGCATCAACACTAAAAGAACCACATTGTCTCTAAGAGTACTGCATCAACAGTAAAAGTACCACGTCATCTATGCAAGTACTGCATCAACACTAAAAGGACTATTTCATTTCTACAAATACTGCATCAACACTAAAAGTACTACTTTATCGGTACAAATACTGCATCAACACTAAAAAGTATTATCTCATCCATACAAGTACTGCATCAAAAGTATTTCAGCACTTCACTCTGCTCCACTCCTCCTCTGACGACTGTTGCCATGGTGCTGTTGCAGTGTGGTTACCGTGGTAACAGTGAGGGAATGTTCCTCATCTGTCAGACACATCTGGAGGAGGCGGAGCTACTGAGCTGCAACCTGCTGTAGGGCATGCTGGGAGCTCCGCCCTGCTCTCTCTCTGTCTGTGTGTCTCTCTCTCTCTCTCTGTCATCCCTCCATCAGTCAGACTGCATCTTTTCATCCCCCCCCCCCCACACCCCCAATGATCCTCCCACAGAGAGCGTATATGAATCCAGATGAATTGTGGGTAATAAATCCTGGACTCTGCAGGTTTTGGTAATAAATTCTGTGAACTGAACTGTGATAATAATCAGCCTCCAGAGGAGAAGAGAAAGACAGACAGAGAGACAGAGTGACGGAGAGATGGAGAGACAGAGAGATGGAGAGACAGAGACACGGAGAGATGGAGAGACAGAGAAACGGAGAGATGGAGAGACAGAGAGACAGAAAGATGGAGAGACAGAGACACGGAGAGATGGAGAGACAGAAAAATGGAGAGATGGAGAGACAGAGAGACAGAAAGATGGAGAGACAGAGAGATGGAGATAAAGAGAGACAGAGAGATGGAGAAATGGAGAGACAGAGAGACGGAGAGATGGAGAGACAGAGAAATGGAGAGATGGAGAGATGTAGAGACAGAGAGACAGAAAGATGGAGAGACAGAGAGATGGAGAGAAAGAGAGACAGAGAGATGGAGAGATGGAGAAATGGAGAGACAGAGAGATGGAGAGACAGAGAGACGGAGAGATGGAGAGACAGAGAGACAGCGAGATGGAGAGACAGAGAGACAGAGAGCTGGAGACAGAGAGATGGAGAGATGGAGAGACAGAGATGGAGAGATGGAGAGACAGAGAGATGGGGAGACAGAGGGATGGAGAGATGGAGAAATGGAGAGACAGAGAGACGGAGAGATGGAGAGACAGAGAGACAGCGAGATGGAGAGACAGAGACAGAGAGACAGAGAGCTGGAGACACAGAGAGATGGAGAGATGGAGAGACAGAGAGATGGAGAGATGGAGAGACAAAAAGATGGAGAGACAGAGAGATGGAGAGATGGAGAGAAAGAGAGATGGAGAAACAGGGAGACAGAGAGATGGAGAGACAGAGACACAGATAGATGGAGAGATGGAGAGACAGAGAGACAGAGAGATGGAGAGACAGAGAGATGGAGAGACAGAGAGACAGAAAGATGGAGAGACAGAGAGAAAGAGAGACAGGGAGATGGAGATATGGAGAGACAGAGAGATGTGAGAAAGAGACACAGAGAGATGGAGAGACAGAGAGATGGAGAGACAGAGACACAGAGAGATGGAGAGACAGAGAGATGGGGAGACAGAGAGATGGAGAGATGGAGAGACAGAGAGATGGAGAGATGGAGAAATGGAGAGACAGAGAGACGGAGAGATGGAGAGACAGAGAGACAGCGAGATGGAGAGACAGAGACAGAGAGACAGAGAGCTGGAGACACAGAGAGATGGAGAGATGGAGAGACAGAGAGATGGAGAGATGGAGAGACAAAGAGATGGAGAGACAGAGAGATGGAGAGATGGAGAGAAAGAGAGATGGAGAACAGGGAGACAGAGAGATGGAGAGACAGAGACACAGATAGATGGAGAGATGGAGAGACAGAGAGACAGAGAGATGGAGAGACAGAGAGATGGAGAGACAGAGAGACAGAAAAATGGAGAGACAGAGAGAAAGAGAGACAGAGATATGGAGAGACAGAGAGATGTGAGAAAGAGACACAGAGAGATGGAGAGACAGAGAGATGGAGAGACAGAGACACAGAGAGATGGAGAGACAGAGAGATGGAGAGACAGAGACACAGAGAGATGGAGAGACAGAGAGATGGAGAGACAGAGAGATGGAGAGACAGAGACACAGAGAGATGGAGAGATGGAGAGACAGAGAGATGGAGAGACACAGAGACAGAGAGATGGAGAGACAGAGAGATGGAGAGACAGGGAGACAGAGAGATGGACAAACAGAGAGATGAGAGATGGAGAGACAGAGAAACAGAGACACAGAGAGATGGAGAGACAGAGAGATGGAGGGACAGAGAAACATGGAGAGATGGAGAGACAGAGAGATGGAGAGATGGAGAGACAGAGAGATGGAGAGACAGAGAGACAGAGAGATAAAGAGACAGAGAGATGGAGAGATGGAGACAGAGAGATGGAGAGACAGGGAGACAGACGGATGGACAAACAGAGAGATGGACAAACAGAGAGATGGAGAGATGGAGAGACAGAGAAACAGAGAGATGGAGAGACAGAGAGATGAGAGACAGATTGATGGAGAGACAGAAAGACAGAGAGATGGAGAGACAGAGAGATGGAGAGACGGAGAGATGGAGAGACAGAGAGATGGAGATGAGAGACAGAGACAGAGAGATGGAGAGACAGAGATACAGAGAGATGGAGAGAGAGACAGACAGATGGAGAGATGAGAGACAGAGAGATGGAGAGACGGAGATGGAGAGACAGAGAGATGGAGAGAGAGACAGAGACAGATGGAGAGATGGAGAGATGGAGAGACAGAGAGATGGAGAGACAGAGAAACAGAGAGACAGAGAGATGGAGAGACAGAGAGATAAGAGACAGAAAGACAGAGAGAGAGAGACGGAGAGACAGAGAAACAGAGAGACAGAGATGTAGAGACAGAGAGATGGAGTAACAGAGAGACAAAGAGATGGAGAGACAGAGAGATGGAGAAATGAGAGATGGAGAGACAGAGAGACAGAGAGATGGAGAGACAGAGAGAGATGGAGAGACAGAGAGACAGAGAGATGGAAGACAGAGATGGAGAGATTGAGAGACAGAGAGATGAAAGACAGATAGATGGAGAGATAGAGAGATGGAGAGACAGAGAGATGAGAGACAGAGAGATGGAGAGACAGAGAGATGGAGAGACAGAGAGACAGAGAGATGGAGAGACAGAGAGATGGAGAGACAGAGAGACGGAGAGACAGAGAGATGGAGAGACAGAGAGACAGAGAGACGGAGAGACAGAGAGATGGAGAGACAGAGAGATGGAGAGACAGAGATGGAGAGGCTGAGAGACAGAGAGATGGAGAGGCAGTATTTGTCTCCACACCATTCAAAATATTGATTAGGGCCGAGCTCCAACAACTCTGACAATGATTAGTATTATTTTTCCCCTAAGTAAATTTCCTGAGTGAGTTATTTTCAGGGTCTCAGGCAGACTGAGCCCCTCGCTCCAGTTTCACCTGCAGGTGTGAAATCCGGCTGTAACGTGGAGACCCAAAACCCTACAGGAAGTCAGCCATTTTGCAATTTTCTCTAATTTTTTTGCATTTTATAGGCCGTGTACTTTAACGTCCACATGACATCCATATGCAAATTATGGCTCACAGTCATAGCGCCACCTATTGGCAACAGGAAATGTCATGTTTTGCATGTTGATGTACCCTACTGCACAAATCAAAATTCAACATTTAAGTTAGGTCAGAAAAGCCTTAAGACGTTGATGATGATTTCTTGTGAAGACTGTGAGGTGTCGTCAAAAGGCAGCGCCGTGGCGAATTTCAATGAGTCACCATTACAATATAAACTGTTGTAACTCCACTCCAGATGGTCACATCTGGAGCGTCCAGTCCTGAAGACATCTACATGCCAATACTGAATCATACTCATAGCGCCACCAAGTGGCAGCAGGAAGTTACAGCTGGTATACTTCTCTGCACCTACTCTCAGCACATTAACCAGATCCACATCAAATCTGGTCACAAACATGGTAAGACCATCATCATAACAGTCATTGAAGGTTTTGAGTTTTGGTGAAATAGCGTTGCTGTGGCGATGCATTGCCCGCCATGAAACAGGAAGTTGTTTTTGAAAGGCTAGGGTTGCTTAAAAACAAACACTCATTAAAAGAGCTAAACTGTGTTAATGAATATGGTTTTGCTTGGGTGTGGCAAGTTGGCTCAACAGCATCCCCTACAAAACTTCAATGAAGCAGCTTCGCAGTAGTTTCACCTACAGTACATGTACAAAATTTGGGAGGCACATGAATCAAATGTAGACTAAAAAAGTCTCTTGGGGCCATCCTCTAAACTCAACAGAAAGTCAGCCATTTTTAATTTTGTGTGATTTTCTTTGTGTATTTTTGTCTTTACTTTGCTGAACTCCTCCTACAGGTTTAAGATTTGCTGAGTACAATCTAAAGACCTTTGTGGTGAAAAGTTGTTCAAATCATGAGTTTTTATGACACGTTAACATGGTGGAGAATTTACAGGACTCACCACTGTAAGACAAACTTAACCAACTTCATAACTGTCCAGGCCTGAGGACATCTACAGGGCAATATCGACTCATAGTCATAGCGCCGCCTACTGGCAACAGGAAGTCAGTGTTAAGAGACAAACATCGTCCGCTTCAAAGGAAATTTACATTGTGTGATCTACACTAGGTAATGAGAAACATAATCATGTTTAACGTGTGTTCTCTAGCGTCACATAGTGGACACAGGAAGTGGTGGAAAACTGCAGTATGTCATTTCCTGTGCCGCTCAATCCACACAGGAAATGACATCTAACTTGTGTGTGCAGCCTCCAATGATCGTTGAAATGAGGGTTGTGTCGACCAGCGTCCAACCAGAACCGCCGACGTGCGAGAAGGTGCGAGGGCCTGTACATCGCTGCTTGCAGCTTTAAGTTTCAGATTGAAAACACAAGTATTTGAGGTTTTGGATGTAATGCTCGGCGCCGTGGTCTGTGGGTCAATCAATAATTGATTGTGATTGATCAGCAGCATCATGAGCAGTTTTGATCAGTGATCAGTTTGATCAGCAGTGATCAGTTTGATCAGCAGTGATCAGTTTTGATCTGCAGTGATCAGTTTGATCAGCAGTGATCAGTTTGATCAGCAGTGATCAGTTTTGATCTGCAGTGATCAGTTTTGATCTGCAGTGATCAGTTTGATCAGCACTGATCAGTAGTGATCAGTTTTGATCTGCAGTGATCAGTTTGATCAGCAGTGATCAGTTTTGATCTGCAGTGATCAGTTTGATCGGCTGCTGACATGTTTCTGTTACAGGTCAATAAAATGGTTACATCTTCCTGTTGAGCTCTTTCCTCCCACTAGAATCGCTTCTCTCACATTTTAGTTATTTAATCTATAACCTTACTTTTGGTCACAAACTGGAATTTCTGTGTTGCAGCCGACAGAGTCACTCTATAAACAAACAGAGACAGTTGTTCAGAGACATCATTGATCCATCAGACTATCTGGACCTCAGTCTCATGGATCCATCAGAATATGATTACCATATTTTTCGCACTATCAGGCGCACTTAAAATCCTTTAATTTTCTCAAAAATCAACAGTGCGCCTTATAATCCAGCGCACCTTATATATGAGTTCTGGTTGTGCTTAGGGCTGCACGGCGGTGCAGTGGCTAGCACTCTCGCCTCACAGTGGACTCACCTTGGCGACGATGCAGTCTCTCTCCTCCATCACGGCCTTCATTTCCTGAGCAGTAATGTCATTTCTCCGCTGCCTCGCTAACCGCAAACGCTGAACCAGAACCGAGCCAAACTGTTGGACTTCCTGGACGGAGTCAGCATCACAAACACGCTGAAGGAGTTTGTCTACGTCCTGATAAATCAGATACAAACTGATCAGCTCAATCATCGCAGCTTCAAGCTGCTCGTATATTCACATTGGGATTGTTTTTACCATGTCAGCACCCTCGATGGGAATGTTCTCCAACCTGAAGAGAAACACACAGTTTTTGTTATTATATGACAGGTAATGAAACGATCAATAAACACCATAATGAGAAGGAGCCATTAATGTGTCCAGTTTTAATACATTAACACTGTAGTAGGTATTACTTGTGCTGTATTTGTATAGTTTCATCTGCACATGTATAAAAAAACTAAGCTTTTACTTCTTCGGGTTGAATGGTGTTGATAATATAATGTTGTTATCAGGATTCATAGTTTCATAGTTTCCATAGTTTGATCCCCGACACCACTGACCATAGTTTGATCCCCGACACCACTGACTATAGTTTGATCCCCGACACCACTGACCATAGTTTGATCCCCGAGACCACTGACTATAGTTTGATCCCCGACACCACTGACCATAGTTTGATCCCCGAGACCACTGACTATAGTTTGATCCCCGACACCACTGACCATAGTTTGATCCCCGAGACCACTGACTATAGTTTGATCCCCGACACCACTGACTATAGTTTGATCCCCGACACCACTGACTATAGTTTGATCCCCGAGACCACTGACCATAGTTTGATCCCTGAGACCACTGACGAAAGTTTGATCCCCGACACCACTGACACTAGTTTGATCCCCGACACCACTGACTATAGTTTGATCCCCGACACCACTGACCATAGTTTGATCCCCGAGACCACTGACTATAGTTTGATCCCTGACACCACTGACCATAGTTTGATCCCCGAGACCACTGACTATAGTTTGATCCCCGACACCACTGACTATAGTTTGATCCCTGAGACCACTGACTATAGTTTGATCCCCGAGACCACTGACCATAGTTTGATCCCAGACACCACTGACTATAGTTTGATCCCCGACACCACTGACCATAGTTTGATCCCAGACACCACTGACTATAGTTTGATCCCCGAGACCACTGACCATAGTTTGATCCCCGACACCACTGACCATATTAAACCTGGAACTCTGCAGCGGCCCGTTAGATGAGCTGAGCGCCACAGCGGCGGCTACAGCTGTGTAATCATTGTGTCCTGTGCTCCCTGAAGTCCACCTGAAACTCTCTACCATTTTAAAGTCATTGTGCTGTTCAAGAGTCTGTTTGTCTGTCTGCCTGCAGCCATGATAGTGGACTGGAGCTGGTAACCAGCTGATCTCCTGCCTCTCCTCCTGGGAAGCTCTTTTCATTGAGCTGCTGCTGTTTTTCTCTAATAAACTGTAATAAGGTGGCCGAGGCGGCTCCACTCTGCAGGGAACAGCAGGTAATGAAAGACCAGCTGCCTCCAATAAAGCTCTTCTAACACCCTGCTTACAGCCCATCCAGCCCGGCTCCGCTCGGCTCGGCTCGGCTCGCTCCGCAGCCGTCATTAACGCTCCCACGCTCGCTCGCTTGCTCGCCTCCACTCAACAGAAACACCAGCTTCACATGGTCCCTCCAAGAAAAACATCTATATTTAGAAAAGATTCAAATGTCACACTGAATGTTTGCAGTCAAGTTACTTTAACAAACATCTGTCTTCATCATTAACAAACATCTGTCTTCACCATTAACAAAAATCTGTCGTCACCATTAACAAACATCTGTCGTCACCATTAACAAACATCTGTCTTCACCTTTAACAAACATCTGTCATCACCATTAACAAACATCTGTCGTCACCTTTAACAAACATCTGTCTTCACCATTGACAAAAATCTGTCTTCACCATTGACAAACATCTGTCGTCACCTTTAACAAACATCTGTCTTCACCATTAACAAAAATCTGTCTTCACCATTAACAAACATCTGTCTTCACCATTAACAAAAATCTGTCTTCACCATTAACAAACATCTGTCTTCACCATTAACAAACATCTGTCGTCACCATTAACAAACATCTGTCGTCACCATTAACAAACATCTGTCGTCACCATTAACAAACATCTGTCTTCACCATCAACAAAAATCTGTCGTCACCTTTAACAAACATCTGTCGTCACCATTAACAAACATCTGTCGTCACCTTTAACAAACATCTGTCGTCACCATTAACAAACATCTGTCGTCACCATTAACAAACATCTGTCGTCACCATTAACAAACATCTGTCTTCACCATTAACAAACATCTATCTTCACCTTTAACAAACATCTGTCTTCACCTTTAACAAACATCTGTCTTCACCATTAACAAACATCTGTTTTCACCATTAACAAACATCTGTCGTCAACTTTAACAAACATCTGTCGTCACCTTTAACAAACATCTGTCTTCACCATTAACAAACATCTGTCGCCACCATTAACAAACATCTGTCTTCACCTTTAACAAACATCTGTCTTCACCATTAACAAACATCTGTCTTCACCATTAACAAACATCTATCTTCACCATTAACAAACATCTATCTTCACCATTAACAAACATCTGTCTTCACCTTTAACAAACATCTGTCGCCACCATTAACAAACATCTGTCTTCACCTTTAACAAACATCTTTCTTTACATTTAACAAACATCTGTCTTCACCATTAACAAACATCTGTCTTCACCATTAACAAACATCTATCTTCACCATTAACAAACATCTATCTTCACCTTTAACAAACATCTGTCTTCACCTTTAACAAACATCTGTCTTAACCATTAACAAACATCTGTCTTCACCATTAACAAACATTTGTCGTCAACTTTAACAAACATTTGTCTTCACCATTAACAAACATCTGTCGTCACCTTTAACAAACATCTGTCTTCACCATTAACAAACATCTGTCGTCACCATTAACAAACATCTGTCTTCACCATTAACAAACATCTGTCTTCACCTTTAACAAACATCTGTCTTTACCTTTAACAAACATCTGTCTTCACCATTAACAAACATCTATCTTCACCATTAACAAACATCTGTCGTCACCATTAACAAACATCTGTCTTTACCTTTAACAAACATCTGTCTTCACCATTAACAAACATCTATCTTCACCATTAACAAACATCTATCTTCACCATTAACAAACATCTGTCGTCACCATTAACAAACATCTGTCGTCACCATTAACAAAAATCTGTCGTCACCTTTAACAAACATCTGTCTTTACCTTTAACAAACATCTGTCTTCACCTTTAACAAACATCTGTCTTCACCATTAACAAACATCTGTCTTCACCTTTAACAAACATCTGTCTTCACCTTTAACAAACATCTGTCTTCACCATTAACAAACATCTGTCGTCAACTTTAACAAACATCTGTCGTCACCTTTAACAAACATCTGTCTTCACCTTTAACAAACATCTGTCTTCACCATTAACAAACATCTGTCGTCAACTTTAACAAACATCTGTCGTCAACTTTAACAAACATCTGTCGTCACCTTTAACAAACATCTGTCTTCACCATTAACAAACATCTGTCTTCACCATTGACAAACGTCTGTCTTCACCATTAACAAACATCTGTCTTCACCATTAACAAACATCTGTCGTCAACTTTAACAAACATCTGTCTTCACCACTGACAAACGTCTGTCTTCACCTTTAACAAACATCTGTCTTCACCATTAACAAACATCTGTCTTCACCTTTAACAAACATCTGTCGTCACCATTAACAAACATCTGTCTTCACCATTGACAAACGTCTGTCTTCACCTTTAACAAACATCTGTCTTCACCATTAAACATCTGTCTTCACCATTAACAAACATCTGTCTTCACCTTTAACAAACATCTATCTTCACCATTAACAAACATCAGTCTTCATCATTAACAAGCATCTTTCTGGGACACAGAAGACACTGGCAGACACCAAGAACACAGAGGACACCTGTCTCATGCACTATTGTCAGGACATAGTGACTGTTTTATAAGAAATACTTTTTTAATCATATTTGCTGCTTTGGATTAACTGAGGAATAAATGAGCAGATTAACTGTTGAAATAAGTGTTAAATGTCATTGATTGATCAGTGCAGATGTTTCCTGTTTGATGAATAAAATGTCCATAAAAACAGAAAACACACAGCCAGTCAGCGATGATCTGATTGTCGTCGTGGTGACAGATGGAACATGCTCCTCCATATTCTGTCCTCATAACAACGACTGTGGCCTCCAATATCAATTACCCTCTCCTCCTGGGGGGGGGGGCTGTAATTAGATTCTCTGCTCTATTTGGAGGATCCTCCAAGACGAAGACACCTCCTTTCACAGCTCTTAACCACACTGAGGAGTGAATAATGAAGAGGGGGAGAAGAGGAGGAGGATACTGTATATATGTACACAGTATGTATGTATATATATTAGTGCTGTCAGGCGATTAAAAAAATTAATCTAATTAATTACAGGATTTGTAATTAATTAATCTAATTAATCGTATTTTAATCTCATACCTGCTAAAAGCCCCCAAATAAAGAATTTGAATTCTAGGACATTACAAAATCGTAGTGCATGACTAATCAATAGAATACACCAAGAAGAGAAGATTTGAAATCCACATTTTTATTGGTTAAGTGTGCTTTATAAATGAAATTCAAAAGAAAAAAGGTCAAGCACATCAGCAAACCAATTAGGCCAGGTGCATTTCTCAAAAATGCAATACAAATACAGTTAAATAAAATCAATAAAATTCAGAAATAAAATAAGGCTGAGTCTCAAATAGGCACATAAGCAGACTCTCAATCAAAATGAATACTAAAGCTGACTCAATACAGCAATTCAAAATGAATAGTATAACATGCCTCTAAATAAGGCAACATCAATAGCAAGATGCCAACAGCATTTCCTTTAAAAGGGTCAGCTAACGTTACAGGAACTGACAACAGACAACTCTATGTGTCCTTGAGCCAGTTGCTCAGACAAACAAGCTTGTTTACATTGTGTGAGTGTGAGGCTGCTCTCTTCTTTTCAATGATGTTACCTGCAGTGAAAAGAGTCTCTCACCTGGCCCAGACGTGGCAGCGGTAGCCAGGTAGGAGGAGAGGACAGCTGTTCATCAGCTCCTGGTGAGCTGCCACCACTCCAGTGGACACTCATGCATTCAATGCACGGCTCAGCTTTGTAGCGGGCTAGAGGCCCCCGCTGCTCCTAGTCCGAGTCAGAGTCCGAGTGACAGGTCAGAGTGAGCTCGCCTCGCTCTCCTGTGTCGCGTCCATCTCTGTTGTCAGTCACCCTGCTTTTGACTAGTGGCGCAGGTACGAAGTGACGCCACTGCAGCCTACGGGTCACTCAATGGGCCAAATTTAAAATGACTGACTTGCCACTCTTGATTAATTGCGTTAATTTTTATAGCGCGTTAATTTGCAGCGTAATTAATTAATCTAATTAACGCGTTAAACTGACAGCCCTAATATATATATATATATATATATATACGTGTATATATACACAGTATATATATACACAGTGTATATATACACAGGGGCGGCAGTAGCTCAGTCTGTAGGGAGTTGGCTTGGGAACCGGAGGGTCACTGGTTCAAGTCCCGACATGGACCAAGAACTGAGTGTGAACTGGTAGCTGGAGAGGTGCCAGTTTACCTCTTGGGCACTGCCGAGGTGCCCCCGAGCAAGGCACCAAACCCCCAACTGCTCGGAGCGCTTGTCAGGAGCAGCCCCCTCACTCTGACATCTCTCCATTGATGCATGTATATGGACCTGTTTGTGCATGTGTGTGTATAAGTTAACAGAGTGAAAAAATTTAATTTCCCCTAGCGGGACTAATAAAGGAATATACACGTAGATAGATAGATAGATAGATAGATAGATAGATAGATGAATATTATCAATATTATGATAATATTATGAAAAAATATTCAGGATAGTTATATGATCAATATGGGCTAAAAGTGCAGACTCTCAGCTGTAGTTTAAGAGTATAAAAAAAATTAGAAATTACAGCTCTTTAATATGTAGCCGCCTCTTTTTCAAGCAACCAGAAGTAATTGGACCGTTGACTCAGAAAGCTGCATGGGCTCTTCCTTCGTTAACCTGTCGTCAATTAAGCAGTTAAAGGTCTGGAGTCGATTCCAGGTGTGGATTTGTATTTGGAAGCTGTTGCTGTGAAGCCACAACATGCGATCAAAGGAGCTCTCAGTGGAAGTAAATCAGACCATCCATCCATCCATCCATCCATCCATAAAAGAAGAAGAAACCCATCAGAAATGTCAGGAGAGGCCACATCAACAGTTTGGTACGGAGGAAAAAAGAGGCACTGGTGAGTTTGGCAACTCAAAAAGACCTTCTGGCAACAATTGAATCGAAGGCAACTGGACTTAGATTTGTCTCTGAAGACGTTTCACCCCTTATCCAAGTGGCTTCATCATCATCATCAAAAAGGCCTGAACGTCCATGGACGATCACAGTGGCAGGGGATCACAGGATCCTTTCCACGGTGAAGAAAAACCCTTCACAACATCCACCCAGGTGGAGAAGACTCTCCAGGAAGAAGGAGCACCAGTATCTAGTCTACCATAGAGAGACGACTTCATGAGAGTAAATACAGAGGGTTCACCACAAGGTGCAAACCATTAATCCGCCTCACAGGTAGAAACACCAGATCAGACCGAAACATGTGAAGAAGCCAGCCCAGTTCTGGACACATGAGGCTAAAATCAGCCTGTACCAGATGATGGGAGGAAGGAAGGATGGAGAAGAAGTGAACAGCTCATGATCCAAAGCAGCCCACATCTTCTGTACAACATGGTGGAGGCGGTGTAACAGCGTGGACATGCATGGCCTCCGGCGGCTCTGGGTCACTGGTGATCACTGGTGATCACTGGTGTTCACTGGTGATGTGACGGCAGACAGAAGCAGTGGATGAAGACCCACAAACAAGCAACAACTCAAGACAGCTGCAGTAAAGGCCTGGCAAAGCACCACAGAGGAGGAAGCCCAGCATTGGTGGTGTCCATGGCGTCCAGACATCAGGCAGTCATTGCCTGTGCATGTATACACACACACACACACACACACACACACACACACACACACACACACACACACACACACACACACACACACACACACACACACACACACACACACACGGTGGTCTGTTACAAATGGTGCTATCTGCTGAGTAGTGGAACAGATCTAGATGGAAATAGAAGCTGAAATCCTGATCTGTGGTCTCAGACTCATCTGTTGGTGTTTCAGTCTTCAGCAGAAATAAAGGAGGTGGCCTCAGTGGTCCAGTGGTTTTGGAGGGAACTGTATGTTCACCTGGTCCTCTGTGATACTTCACTCCTTCCTGTGTGTGAGTGTGTGTGTGTGTGTGTGTGTGTGTGTGTGTGTGTGTGTGTGTGTGTGTGTGTGCGTACGCATACTCAGCGGCCTGCTGCAGTTGACGTGCATGAAGAAGAGCCTCGTCTCTCTCCTCATTGGCCAGCAGCAGTCGTGACATCAGAGCCTGATCTCTGTCCTTCTGAACAGCTAACACCTCCTCCAACACCGCTGAGTAGATGAGGACACAAAGAGACAAGGAGACAAAGAGACAAGAAAACAAGGAGACAAAGAGACAAGGAGATGAGGAGACAAAGAGACAAGGAGACAATGAGACGAAGAGACAAAGAGACAAGGAGACAAAGAGACAATGAGACGAGGAGACAATGAGACGAGGAGACAAAGAGACAAGGAGACAAAGAGACAAGGAGACAAGGAGACAATGAGACGAGGAGACAAAGAGACAAGGAGACAAAGAGACAATGAGACGAGAAGACAAAGAGACAAGGAGACAAGGAGACAAAGAGACAAGGAGATAAAGAGACAAGGAGATAAAGAGACAAGGAGTTTCATGTATTCAATATTTAGTTTATACATTATTTTTATTTAAATATATATATCGGTCAACCTCCACTCATGAGTATCCCCAAACCTGCCCACCATGGTGATAGGCACTGAAAACTCCTGAACTCCTGGAAACAAGAGAGTCCAGCCTCTCTCCAGGAGTTTGGTACCAGAACCAGAGCTCTGCATGGAGGTGAGCCCAACTATATCTAAATGATACTGCTCCACCTCCCGTACCAGCTCCGGTTCCTTCCCCACCAGAGAAGTGACGTTCCACGTACCTAGAGCCAGTCTGCGATGCCAGGGGTGAGCATGCCTAGAGCCCCACCTTCACCTGCCACCCAGATAACACCTCACCTGACCCCAAAGCCGAGTGGGGGTCCACAGGGTGCTTTTATTTTCACAGAAACACTAAAATGTGGACAGAGACTTCCTGTTCCTGTTTCTGTGGTAATCCTGCTGGATTACAGCGACGCACACACATTCAGTGTGTGTGTGTGTGTGTGTGTGTGTGTGTGTGTGTGTGTGTGTGTGTGTGTGAGAGAGAGAGAGAGAGCGCTGCTTAAACACACAATGTTCTGTTAAACCAACACCTGCCTCGTTAGCTGTCACCTCGTTACTGCTGTTTAATTACACGCTGTGTGTGTGTGTGTGTATTAAACTGTGCATGAAAAATATTCAAATATTTAAGAAGTCGAGTTGGATCAGATCTGATTAAGAGAAGAGTAAACTGTAACATACAGCACCTCCTCCTCTCTCCTCCTCCTCCTCTACCCTCCTCACCTATCCTCTTCCTCATCTATCCTCCTCCTCCACCTCCTCCTGCTCACCTGCAGGTCTCTCCCAGCCCTGGGCCTCCCTCAGCTCCTCCTTCAGCTCCTTCTCCATCTCCATCCTCTGCAGCTCCTTTTCCTTGTGAACCAGCTCCTCCTGCAGCTACAACACAGTCAGGTGATGGTTTACCTGTGAGGACCTCCCTCATGTTCGCTTTCAGCTACTGTGTGTCCATGTACACATATGTACAGTATACCAATATATACATGTGGACAGTCAACATATACACGTGTACACAATGTATACACATGTACGTGTGTACAGTCAATATATACGCATGTAGAGTCAACATATGTACAGTCAACGTATACGCGTTTATGTCTGTATATTGTATATGTATATATATCTACATACCGTATATGTAGTATGTGTATAGTAGTATGTGTGCGTGTGTATGTGTGTATAAGTACCTTCTTATTGATCTCTCTCAAAGTTTCAAGCTCCTTCAATAAAAATGAGATGTTTTTGTCTTGATCTAAAGTGTGCCGCCAACCGGACGCCGTGCTCAGACCAAACAGGACTCCCTGATGAGAGCTGGAGGAGACAATAGCAGTAACAAAGTACATTAAGTATACAAAGTACATCCTGAACAGGATAATTAGCAGTACCTGCAGCAGAGCTCAGCATGTCACTTTAACTTGACGGTGAATTTCCCCACTGTGGGACTAATAAAGGAATATCTTATCTTACCTTATCTTATCTTATCTTATCTTGTTAAAACTTGTTTCACAGAGCTCATGTTGATAAAAACCAATGGTGGTTCTTATGAATGTTCTCACCCTCCTGAGGAACTTGTGTGGGGAAGACATATCAGGGCGGACCTCCATTTAAGCAGGTTTCAAATTTCTGTTTGACTAATAAAATTCATAGTTCTGACTGATCGCCGTCATTATTCTGCAGAATAATGAGGTTTATTCAGTCCAATGGGACCACAACACTCAATAATATATATGACAGACACTACGACCTCAACACGCAATAACATATACAATAAACACTACCACCTAAACAACTAATAATATATATACGACAAACACTACGACCACAACACCTACTAATATATACGATAAGAAGATGGCGGCGCGCATGGACGCAGCGGCCCCTAAAGCGATCAGCAAGAATGAAAGTTTTGGAAGTCTTGCCTGTCCCAAACATTCTATCTGCAGAACCTACATTCGAGTGACTTTACTCAACATCAGGGTAAAGCATGCTGCAAACATTGCGGCGCTCGGTTGCGACCTGGACACACTACGCCAGTACGGACTTCTATCGGTGACCACGCCAGCAGCCAGAGAGAGGAGGAAGTGAAAGCGGTGTGAGCATAAACAAAAGAGGGGGAAGAGAGCCGGGATCCAAGCTAGGCTAATAGCTAACCCCTCCAGATCAGCAGTACTGTCGCTCCTACTCTCCAATGTCCGCTCTCTCGACAACAAGCTGGATGAGCTACGCCTGCTGAGAGAAACCCGCAGAGAGTGGAGAGACTGTTGTGTGTTTGCTTTCACGGAACATGGCTACGGGACACTCCGGCCACGGCCGTCCAGCTGGAGAGGATGACTTTGTTCCGGGCGGACAGAGAGGCAGCTAGCTCCAGTAAGAGCCGAGGTGGGGGCCTATGCATCTACATCAAAAATGACTGGTGTGTTAATGCCAAGTTAGTCAGTAAACACTGCTCTCAGTTGGCAGAGTTCCTCATTATGAAATGCCGGCCATTCTATCTGCCGAGGGAATTCACCAACGTGGTCATAGCAGCTGTTTACATAGCTCCCAACGCTAATGCTAATGCTAACGAGGCATTCAGAGGACTACACGCCGCCATCATTGGGCAAATCATTGACCAAACACCCGGACAATTTTGTGGTTAACCACACCAGTTTGAAGTCTGTGCTCCCCAAGTTCAAGCAAATTGTGAACTTTAAAACCAGAGGAGAGAACATGCTGCACTTGGTGTATACAATCGCCCCAGATACATACAAGGCAACCCCACGCCCCATCTCAGCCGTTCTGACCACCTATCCATTATGCTGGTGCCAACTTACAAACCACTACAAAAGTGCAGCCGGCCAGTGAAAATACAAACCAGGATCTGGCCACAGGGCGCAGACTCTGCACTTCAGGACTGTTTCAGGCACACTGACTGGGAGGTTTTCAAGACAGCAGCCTCCCAGGGAGATCAGACGGACATTGGTAACCAGCTACATCGCAAAGTGAACAGAGGATGTCACTGTGTTAAAGGCCTTCACTGCACGTGGCAACCACAAACCATGGATGACTGCAGAGGTGCGCTCGTTGCTGACAGCTCGAGATGCAGCCTTCAGGGCGGAGGACAAGACTCTCCGGTCTGCCAGGGCTGCGCTCTCAAAGGGGATCAAGGCCACGAAACGCACCTACGCAGAGAAAATCCAGGGTCACCTCTGCGACACAAAAAACACCAGACGTATGTGGCGCTGACGGATTAAAAATCCAGGCAGGGGGTCAACGACGACGAGGCGTCTCTTCCAGACAGGCTCAACAACTTTTTTGCTCATTTTGAAGTACCTAACTCGACAACCAGATGGAGGGACAGTCCCTCTCCACCTGCTGTCGGACCAGTGCTCACCATCAGCGTAGCAGACACACGGTAGACCCTAATGAGCTGGCAGATGTTCTGACTGACATATTCAACATCTCCCTCAGTCAGGCCATCGTTCCAGAGGCTTCAAAACATCCACCATAATACCAGAGGCAATGACACCTGCTGTATCCTGTCTGAACAACTACCGCCTCGTCACACTGACACCAATTGTGATGAAGTGCTTTGAACGACTTGTCAAACCACGTCACAGCCAGCCTCCCTGCATCACTTGACCCGTACCAGTTTGCTTATCGCCCCAACCACTCCACAGAGGACGCAATATCCACCAGTCATCACGCATCTGGACTATAAAGACACATACGCCACAATCCTGTACATTGATTTCAGCTCAGCATTAAGTACCATCATCCCCCGGAGACTAGTAGAGAAAGTCCTTCTACTTGGCCTGAACACCACTACATGTCTCTGGATACAGGACTTTCTGACTGAGACCACAGACTCCATCACGCTGAGCACTGGATCCCCTCAAGGCTCTGTACTCAGCCCATTGCTGTTCACACTGCCAACATATGACTGTGCACCCAGACTGGAGGGGAACCCGATCATCGAGTTCACGGATGACACCACAGTAGTGGGACTCATTCATGGAAACGAGGAATCAGTGTACAGGGATGAAGTCAAACACCTAGAGGGCTGGTGCAGGGAGAACAATCTGATGCTCAACGTGGACAAAACGAAGGAGGTGATCATCCATTTACGGAGGTCACAACCAGAGCAACCTCCCTCAGCATCAGCCACCGAACAGTGGAGAGAGAGGAGAACATCAAGTTCCTCAGAGTGCAGATCTCCAAGAACCTGATCTGGAGTAAGAACACCGCAGGGATCACAAAACAGGCCCAGCAGAAACTGTCCTTCCTGAGGAAGCTGAAACAAGCCTCTCTCCCATCCAGCATCCTCAGGACCTTCTACAGAGGCTGACAGCATTCTGACATCCTGTATCTCTACATGGTTCTCCAGCTGCAGAGGATAGTCAGAGGAGCTGAGAGGGTCATCGGAGGTTCCCTCCTCTCTATACCAGAACTATACCAGAACAGGGCACGGACCATCGTCAGGGTCCCCTCACACCCTCTACACAAAGTCTTTGACCTGCGGTTCTGGAGCATAAAAGGCAGAACCACAGACTGATCAGCAGTCAGCAGAACGCTGAACTGCTGATATGAATCTGGAGACGAACACTACTGCACCTGATTCTAATCGTTAGGCTTAATCGAGTAATAGTTGCAATAGTTGCTTGCATTGTTGTGTGCTGCATTTTAAGTTGTTTTGATTGTTTTGATTCTGATTATTTGGATCCTTGAGAAACACTATCTCATTTAGCCTGCACTACTGTTGTATGTATAGCTAATGACAATAAAGTTGATTTGATTTGATTTGATTTGATAAACACTACGACCTCAACACCCAATAATATATATACGATAAACACTACAACCTCAACACCTAATAATATATATACAATAAACACGACTACTACTACTAGGGGATCAAATACTAAATAAAACATAAAGAGTACATTAATAGTAAATTATACAACGCACATTAATACTAAATAAAACATACTACATTAATACTAAATGCAACAGAGTACAATAATACTAAATAAAACAGAACGAGATGAAGACATGACATGAATGCTTTATCTGCGGCAGGTCAGCAGGCGGTCAGTGAGGCTGTGATTGGTCAGACTCCTGTGACATCATCTCAGTGTGTGTTTCATTAGAGTATCACCTGTGTGTAGTCAGGTCAGGTGTTTTAACCTCACATTATCAGTTGTGAGACGATGCAGAGATGAAGGTGTTGCTTTAATAAGCCCCGACTGCTGTTCGCCTGTAATTCTCTCATATTACCTTAAAGGTCAGACGCCGTAATAAAGCGGGTAAATAAGACACACTGTCTAATATCAGCTACTTCTAATCAACTTCCACCTCTTCCCGCCTCGATTGCTTTTACTATCTTTCTATTTCTGTCTTCCTCTCTCTAACGCTTCAACTAATCAAATCAAATCAAATCTAAATCTAATAGGTCACATTTCATACAGTGATGCAACTCAAACTGCTCCTCACATTTCATTTGAAAAGCATCAAAAAGAGACAAAAGAAGCAGAAAAATGCAGGAATTACAGAATGTAAAGAAGATTGAAGAAGTTTAACTAAAAGCAATAAACTTCTTAATAAGCCTCCTCATTGTAGAGAAGCTCTGAATATATCAGATCAACAGTCTCAATGTAATAATTATTATTATTATTATCATTAAGAGGTTAAGAATCTCTGATACATCACGTCTGTCATTTATTTCTCTCTCTCTCTATTTAGTGGTATCTCCAATTGTGGTCGTGACAGGTCTTGAAATAAAATCCATGAGCCCTGAAGACTAAGAAAGAATGCAGTTCATTCCCAGACGAGACCAAGTCTTTCAAAAGGTGTCCATAAGACCAGGACTGATCTGGATCAATCATCTTAATCATAAGTAATGTACTACTTCAAGTGCTACTTTTAGAGACAATACAAGCCATGGTCCTCTGAATGTGAGTTTCACCCTCAACAGTTGAGATTCACTCTGAACAGGTGTTTCACCCTCAACAGGTGAGTTTCACTTAACAAGTGAGTATCACTCTGAACAGGTGAGTTTTCAATCTGAGCAGGTGAAGTTTGACTCTCAACAGGTGAGGTTTCGATTTCAGGTTGTCAGTAACAATATATCAATGGCAAGTTCATTCAGTAAACAGTTCTGAGAGGTAGGTAGGTGCAGGATACAGAGAAGTCAGTGCAGGGTACAGATGGATGTCTAGGGTACAATATAGGGTACAGATGAGTCACTATAGGGTACAATATAGGATACAGATGAGTCACTATAGGGTACAATATAGGGTACAGATGAGTCACTATAGGGTACAATATAGGATACAGATGAGTCACTATAGGGTACAATATAGGGTACAGATGAGTCACTATAGGGTACAATATAGGGTACAGATGAGTCACTATAGGGTACAATATAGGATACAGATGAGTCACTATAGGGTACAATATAGGGTACAGATGAGTCACTATAGGGTACAATATAGGATACAGATGAGTCACCATAGGGTACAATATAGGGTACAGAGGAGCCAGTGTGGTGTACAGTGTAGGGTAGAGATCAATCAAAGTTTCAATCACTTAAAGTTTATTTGTATGGCCCTTTACAACAGCTGAAAGGCTCCCAAAGTGCTTTACAACAAAACCATAAAATGATGCACAACATAAAGACAAATCATAAAAACTCTATAAGAAAGTGCTCCAGCCCAGCCTTAAAAAGTACATAAAATGGGACCAACAAAAAAATACACCTTGAATACAAATAAATACAAGACAAGGCAGCCCTAGTCAGTGTTGAACGCCAGTCTAAATAAACGGCTCTTCAACTTCGATTTAAACAGGCCGACTTCGGTGATGGTGCGAATGTGGGGGGCAGTTTGTTCCAGTCTGGGAGCAGTGACGGAGGAAGAGCGTTCACCTCACGGTTTGTATTTATCTATCTAACAGCAGCCGTCCTGAAGGACGCAGGGCCCTGCCGTTAAAAGCTCCGACAGGTAAGACGGAGCCTGGCCATTAACGGCATTAAAAACAGATACTAACATTTTAAAATCGATTCTGAAACCAACTGGAAGCCAGTGGAGTGACGGCAGCACCGGATGATGTGTTCACATCTGCGCGTGTTTGGTAAAAACCAGGCAGCAGCGTTCTAGACCAAGACTAGCCGAGGCCGACGTAAAGGGCGCGGCAGTAGTCCGGTCTAGAGATGATGAAAACGTGGATCGCCTTCTGGAGATCCCGCTGACGTAGAAAAGGCTTCACTTTAGCCAAAAAACGGAGCTGAAAGAAGCTGGTTCTGGTGACAGAGCTAATCTGTTTGTTGAATTAGAGCCCACTGTCAAATGTTACCCAAAGATTTCTGGCATGAGGTTTAAAAAGGGGGCCAGAGGACCAAAGTTTGATGTGACAGTGTTCAATGTCAATGACACACCAAATAAAATACTCTGTTTTGCTATCATTTAAGTGTAAAAAGTTCTGATCCAGCCACTGCTTTACAGCAGTAAAACAATCCAGCAGCCTCGTGGGAGCAGTATTGTCAGTGGGTCTTATGGGTAAATATTTCTGCAGGTCATCAGCATAAAGATGGAAAGACAGGCTGTGTCTTTCTGTCACGGGTTTGTTTAAATCAATGGACAAAAATGTATGGCTCAGCCGGAAAACTTCAGGTGTAGTGATTTTTATTGGCACCAACCTCCCAAGCAGCAACCAAAAGTGAGAAACTATGTACAAATTTACAACTATTTACAGCAGAAAAAAACAGAAAATAGAGCATCTATATAGCAGTACTCTTACTCGCAATGTCCCAACCAACTCTCTCCCCCTTGAGTGAGCAGAGGCCACCTTATATCCCCCTTAGCTCCTCCCCTGGGCAAACTCATCCACATTTTACAGGGTTTTAAGGTATAACTCAACCAAATATACACAAACCATTACAAAACCACAATTAATACTGACCTCCAAACAGTACCTCAAAAACAATTATATTCCGCTGATCTCACACATTACTCCACCCCAGTAACAACAGCAACATATACCTAAATTAATCAAACTGGTACCGTCTGTGGTCACCTGACCACCTGAAGCGCGCCAAACAGCGCTATTTGTGACGTCCCCAGGAAGTGCCTCTGTTTGGTCCGCGAACCAGAGGACCCAGAAGCAGCAAACCCAGGTGAGCGTGTGTGCGTCGGTGTGTGTGTTAATGCGCCGCATTTAGACGCCGAGTGTGCACCCTCGGACACCTGCCGCGTGCAGAAATGTGTCCATATGTGTTACACAGTTAGTTTTTTCCAGCACGGAACTCCGCCAGCCATTGAACGCGCGAGATGTGCGCTCCTGACCGCTGTACTCAGGAGAGAGAGCGTGCCGGTCGAAGCGTGCCGGTCGAAGCGTGCCGGTCGGACCGTGACGGGGCGTTTAGAGGCGCACCATCACACTTTCTAAAACTGAACCCAGAGGTAATAAATACAGAGAACACAGAACAGGGCCGAGGATGGATCCCTGTGGCACCCCGCATGGGAGGAGGTCACCGATCATAACGGAGAAGCTCCTATTCACCAGGAATGACCTAAACCACCGGAGAGCAACGCCTTGGATAACGACACAGTGCTCTAGGCGGGATACAAGGACTGAATGGTCGACTGTATCAAAGGCGGGGGTTTCATGCCACTAACCACCTTAGTGAGAGATGCCAGAGAAATGGTCTCAAACCGCCCAAACACGGCAGACTGTGCAGGAGGACCATGTCCATCATCAGGAAACATATCTGTGCTGCTGCTGTTCTGCCTGATAGAAGCCACTTCATCAGAGAAAACAGAGACAAACTCTTCACAGGTTGCAGTGGAGGCATCAGACAGAACAGTGGGGCGTGGGTTAATAACAGAGTCAATGGTATTAGATAAGAGTCTTGGTTGGTGAGAGCAGTTGGTTATAATGGAGGACAGATATTTGGATTAGCCTCCTTCAGGCCTCTCTGATAGGTGGCCAAGCTGTCCCTCAACCAGCCCAGGGAAACATGCAGTCTGTCTTTTTTCCACCGTCATTCAGCCTGTCTGCATTGTTGTCTGAGCAGCCGGGTGTGGTCATTCAGGGATCTGTCCTGGTTTTGGTGTTTTTTTCCCGAAAAGGGGCAACAGAGTCCAGAATCTCAGTTCATGTAGAATGGAAGGTGGACAGTAGGCCGTCTGGATAAAGGGGAGGAACCAGCCTAGTGTCAGCATGCAGCTGAGAGTCCCTGAAGGCAGCAGCAAACTCTCCAGCTGTTGATGGACTGAAGATGTGGCGTCTGAGGGCTGAGGAAACAGGCTTATTGGCAGGTGGGGAGGCAGCAAAGTCAGAAACAATGGGGAGGTGGTCAGAGATAGCCGTGTCCATAATTTCTCCGAGGGAAACGGGAAACTGGAAGCCCACGAGAGATGATAAGATCGAGAGTGTGGCCATGTTCATGTGTTGGTGCATTAACAGACTAAGTGAGACCAAAGGAATCCAAAAGATCTTTAAACTCATGAATATTAAAAACATGAATATTAAAGTCCTTACAAATCAATAGATTATCAAATTTTGGGATAAAGTTAGACAGAAATTCAGAAAATTCCTGTAGAAAGTCCTTATTAAATTAGGTGGCCGATAGACTGTGGCACACAGCACGGGGCAGATGAGGCTGATCACTAACAGCTGCAGCTCAAAGCGAGAATAATTATTAGCCGTTATTATTCTGCATCTGAAGCTGTCCTTGAATATAGCAGCCAGGCCGCCACCACGACCGGCAGGTCGCGGGGTGCTGAGGAAGGAACAGCCGGGCGGGAGGAGCTCCGAGAAGGCGCTGTTCTCCCCTGGTTTCAACCAGGTCTTAGTCAGCAGGAGGAGATCCAGGTCACGAGTCGTGAAGAAGTCGTTCAAAATAAATGTCTTATTCATAAGAGATCTGGTGTTAATCAGTGCGATATGAACCGAGCGTCAGTCAGCCTGGTGAGGGAGGCGGCCGAGCGAGCGAAGATTCGCCAGCACACAGCCCCGCTGGGAGATCCGTACGGGCCGACAACACGGAAGCAGCGCCTCGGTGTCACGGAGAACCGGCCGGAGCCATCGATATCTGTGCTTGGTGGAACTCCACAGATCGTAGCCTCTGTAGACCGAGGAGGATCCAGTTGGTGGGCGACAGGTATCGTGACGGGAAGATGCCAGGTAGGATTTCAGCTTGGTGAGCACTCCTCCTCGTTTTCGTGTCTTCTGCGACGGTTGTTGTGGGGAAGGCAGCAGGGAAGCAGCAGTAGATGTGCAGGTATATACGCCAGAAAAGGCGGAGGCATCTTTGAATGTCTACCAAAGCCACATAATGACACATTTTCTAAAGACTCTCGAATATTGAGAAGTGTCAGGCAATCATACACCTGCAGCGGTAAAACACTCCGCGCAGCAAACAGCAAACACAACACAAACAGCTACATACACAGCAGAGGGAGACGGCTGGCCAAGCACAGGGGCGCCATCTTTTCATCTTCATTCAACAGATGAGTCAATGCAGGGTACAGTGTAGGGTACAGAGGAGTGAGTGTAGGGTACAGATGAGTCAGTGTAGGGTACAGATTAGTCAGTGTAGGGTACAAAGGAGTCAGTGTAGGGTACAAAGGAGTCAACGCAGGGTACAGGGTAGGGTACAGAGGAGTCAGTGTAGGGTACAAATAAGTCAGAGTAGGGCACAGATGAGTCAGTGTAGGGTACAAAGGAGTCAGTGTAGGGTACAAAGGAGTTAGTGTAGGGTACAAAGGAGTCAGTGTTGAGTACAAAGGAGTCAGTGTAGGGTACAAAAGAGTCAACGCAGGGTACAGGGTAGGGTACAGAGGAGTCAGTGTAGGGTACAAAGGAGTCAGTGTAGGGTACAGAGGAGTCAGTGTAGGGTACAAAGGAGTCAACGCAGGGTACAGGGTAGGGTACAGATTAGTCAGTGTAGGGTACAAAGGAGTCAACGCAGGGTACAGTGTAGGGTACAGAGGAGTCAGTGTAGGGTACAGTGTA
Organism: Pterois miles; assembly: GCA_947000775.1. NCBI lineage: Eukaryota > Metazoa > Chordata > Actinopteri > Perciformes > Scorpaenidae > Pterois > Pterois miles. Next base: position 10,252,615 of record CAMQGK010000001.1, on the reverse strand, counting down.
GGGTACAGATGAGTCAGTGTAGGGTACAAAGGAGTCAACACAGGGTACAAAGGAGTCAGTGTAGGGTACAGAGGAGTCAGTGTAGGGTACAAAGGAGTCAGTGTAGGGTACAGAGGAGTCAGTGTAGGGTACAGAGGAGTCAGTGTAGGGTACAGTGCTTTCATCCAACAATGCAGCTTCTTTTAGTGCTTGAATTTAATCTGCCTCTTCAGTTTTCAGTGCAAAAACTGAACCTTCCAATCTCACCTGTCATCAGTGCTGACCAGATGTCTTTTGAGGGCAGGGCTACCAGGACCTCTGGAGGCTCTTTCTCCATCAGAGCCATGTCCACAGCTCTCTACCCGAGGAGAAGAGCCTCGGCTGGGGGACAAGTCCAGCTCCATCTGTCCCACACCTCCTGGAGGCCTGGAGGACAAAGGTGAGACTGGAGAGACACACCTCCTGTTGAGGAGGGGTGAGAGAGGAGAGACAGACCTCCTGTGGGACAGAGGGGAGGTAAAGTAGGAGGATGGAGGCTCTAGGAGGTGCTGAGGGGCTGAACAGACAGACAGAAATATGAATGGATAGATGATGGATGGATGGATGGGTTAATACATGTATGGGATAATAAATGGATGGGTTCATAAATTAATGGGTTAATGAATGAATGGATTAATGGATGGATGGGCTAATAAATTAAGGGGTTAATAAACGAATGGGTTAAAAAATGAATGGGTTAACAGATGGATGGTTAATAAATTAATATGTTAGATGAATGAATGATAGAACTTACCTTGGTCAGTGGGGTCCAGGCTCAAAGTGGTCCCAGATCTGTAATCATAAAAAACATCAGCAAAAATCAGAACAAAGCTGTTCAGGTTCAGAGCTACCATCAGACTGTTCAGGATCGGTGTATACCGGTACTTAAGTGGTACCGGAGTACTATACTGCGGTATTACCAGATGAGAGAGAGAGAGAGAGAAAGAGAGATAGAGAGAGGGAGAGAGAGAGGGAGGGAAGGAGAGAGATAGAGAGAGAGGGAGATAGATAGAGAGAGAGAGGGAGAGAGAGGGATAGGGAGAGAGAGAGGGAGAGAGAGGGATAGGGAGAGAGAGAGAGAGAGAGAGAGAGAGGGAGGGAGATAGAGAGAGGGAGAGGGAGAGAGAGAGAGAGAGAGAGAGAGGGAGGGAGGAGAGAGAGGGAGAGAGAGAGAGGGAGAGAGAGATATAAAGAGAGCGAGGGATAGAGGAAGAGAGAGAGGGGGGAGAGAGAGGGAGAGAGAGAGAGAGAGAGGGATAGAGAGGGAGAGAGCGAGAGAGGGAGAGAGGGAGAGAGCGAGAGAGGGAGAGAGATAGAGAGGGAGGGAGAGAGGGAGAGAGAGAGAGAGAGATACAAAGAGAGCGAGGGATAGAGGAAGAGAGAGAGGGGGAGAGAGAGGGGAGAGAGAGAGAGAGAGAGCGAGAGAGGGAGAGAGATAGAGAGAGGGAGAGAGCGAGAGAGGGAGAGAGATAGAGAGAGAGAGGGGGGGGAGAGGGAGAGAGAGAGGGATAGAGAGAGATAGAGAGAGAGGGGGAGAGAGAGAGAGAGAGAGAGGGGAGAGAGAGGGAGAGAGAGAGATAGAGAGAGAGAGAGAGAGAGAGAGAGGGAGAGAGAGAGGGAGAGAGAGGGAGAGAGAGAGAGACAGAGAGAGGGAGAGATATACAGAGAGAGAGAGGGAGAGAGAGAGACACAGAGAGAGAGACAGAGAGAGATAGAGAGAGAGAGAGAAACTAGCAGTGAAGTTCTATCTGGAATGACTTGGTCTTCAAGATCAATGGGCTTCAGAATCAATGATCTTCAGGATGAATGATCTTCAGGATCAATGATCTTCAGAACCAATGATCTTCAGGATTAATGATCTTCAGGATCAATGATCTTCAGAACCAATGATCTTCAGAACCAATGTTTTTCAGGATCAATGATCTTCAGGATCAATGACCTTCAGAATCAATGATCTTCAAAATCAATGATCTTCAGGGTCAATGATCTTCAGGATCAATGATCTTCAGAACCAATGATCTTCAGAACCAATGTTGTTCAGGATCAATGGTCTTCAGAATCAATGATCTTCAGAATTAATGATGTTCAGGATCAATGATCTTCAGAATCAATGATCTTCAGAACCAATGATCTTCAGAACCAATAATCTTCAGGATCAATGATGTTCAGGATCAATGATGTTCAGAACCAATTATCTTCAGGATCAATGATCTTCAGGATCAATGATCTTCAGAACCAATGATCTTCAGGATCAATGATCTTCAGGATCAATGATTTTCAGAACCAATGATCTTCAGAACCAATGATCTTCAGAATCAATGCTCTTCAGGATCAATGATCTTCAGGATCAATGATCTTCAGAACCAATGATCTTCAGGATCAATGATCTTCAGAATCAATGATCTTCAGAATCAGTGATCTTCAGAATCAATGATCTTCAGGATCAATGATGTTCAGGATCAATGATCTTCAGAAACAATGATCTTCAGAACCAATGATCTTCAAAACCAATGATCTTCAGGATCAATGATGTTCAGGATCAATTATGTTCAGGATCAATGATCTTCAGAATCAATGATCTTCAGAACCAATGATCTTCAGAACCAATGATGTTCAGGATCAATGATGTTCAGGATCAATGATGTTCAGGATCAATGATCTTCAGAACCAATGATCTTCAGGATCAATGATCTTCAGAACCAATGATCTTCTGGATCAATGATCTTCAGAACCAATGATCTTCAGGATCAATGATTTTCAGAACCAATGATCTTCAGAATCAATGATCTTCAGAATCAGTGATCTTCAGAATCAATGATCTTCAGGATCAATGATGTTCAGGATCAATGATCTTCAGAAACAATGATCTTCAGGATCAATGATCTTCAGAACCAATGATCTTCAAAACCAATGATGTTCAGGATCAATTATGTTCAGGATCAATGATCTTCAGAATCAATGATCTTCAGAACCAATGATCTTCAGAACCAATAATCTTCAGGATCAATGATGTTCAGGATCAATGATCTTCAGGATCAATGATCTTCAGAACCAATGATCTTCAGAATCAATGATCTTCAGAACCAATGATCTTCAGGATCAATGATCTTCAGGATCAATGATCTTCAGAACCAATGATCTTCAGGATCAATGATCTTCAGGATCAATGATTTTCAGAACCAATGATCTTCAGAATCAATGATCTTCAGAATCAGTGATCTTCAGAATCAATGATGTTCAGGATCAATGATCTTCAGAAACAATGATCTTCAGGATCAATGATCTTCAGAACCAATGATCTTCAAAACCAATGATCTTCAGGATCAATGATGTTCAAGATCAATTATGTTCAGGATCAATGATCTTCAGAACCAATGATCTTCAGAACCAATGATCTTCAGAACCAATGATCTTCAGGATCAATGATGTTCAGGATCAATGATGTTCAGGATCAATGATCTTCAGAACCAATGATCTTCTGGATCAATGATCTTCAGGATCAATGATCTTCAGGATCAATGATCTTCAGAACCAATGATCTTCAGGATCAATTATTTTCAGAACCAATGATCTTCAGAATCAATGATCTTCAGAATCAATGATCTTCAGAACCAATGATCTTCAGGATCAATTATTTTCAGAACCAATGATCTTCAGAATCAATGATCTTCAGAATCAGTGATCTTCAGAATCAATGATCTTCAGGATCAATTATGTTCAGGATCAATGATCTTCAGAATCAATGATCTTCAGAATCAATGATCTTCAGAACCAATGATCTTCAGAACCAATAATCTTCAGGATCAATGATGTTCAGGATCAATGATGTTCAGGATCAATGATCTTCAGAACCAATGATCTTCAGGATCAATGATCTTCAGAATCAATGATCTTCAGAATCAATGATCTTCAGGATCAATGATCTTCAGGATCAATGATCTTCAGAACCAATGATCTTCAGGATCAATGATCTTCAGGATCAATGATCTTCAGAACCAATGATCTTCAGAACCAATGATCTTCAGAATCAATGATCTTCAGAATCAGTGATCTTCAGAATCAATGATCTTCAGGATCAATGATGTTCAGGATCAATGATCTTCAGAAACAATGATCTTCAGGATCAATGATCTTCAGAACCAATGATCTTCAAAACCAATGATCTTCAGGATCAATGATGTTCAAGATCAATTATGTTCAGGATCAATAATCTTCAGAATCAATGATCTTCAGAATCAGTGATCTTCAGAATCAATGATCTTCAGGATCAATGATGTTCAGGATCAATGATCTTCAGAACCAATGATCTTCAGGATCAATGATCTTCAGAACCAATGATCTTCAAAACCAATGATCTTCAGGATCAATGATGTTCAGGATCAATGATCTTCAGAATCAATGATCTTCAGAACCAATGATCTTCAGAACCAATGATGTTCAGGATCAATGATGTTCAGGATCAATGATCTTCAGAACCAATGATGTTCAGGATCAATGATCTTCAGAACCAATGATCTTCAGGATCAATGATCTTCAGAACCAATGATCTTCTGGATCAATGATCTTCAGGATCAATGATCTTCAGAACCAATGATCTTCAGGATCAATTATTTTCAGAACCAATGATCTTCAGAATCAATGATCTTCAGAATCAGTGATCTTCAGAATCAATGATCTTCAGGATCAATGATGTTCAGGATCAATGATCTTCAGAAACAATGATCTTCAGGATCAATGATGTTCAGGATCAATTATGTTCAGGATCAATGATCTTCAGAATCAATGATCTTCAGAACCAATGATCTTCAGAACCAATAATCTTCAGGATCAATGATGTTCAGGATCAATGATGTTCAGGATCAATGATCTTCAGAACCAATGATCTTCAGGATCAATGATCTTCAGAACCAATGATCTTCTGGATCAATGATCTTCAGGATCAATGATCTTCAGAACCAATGATCTTCAGAATCAATGATTTTCAGAACCAATGATCTTCAGAATCAATGATCTTCAGAACCAATGATCTTCAGGATCAATGATCTTCAGGATCAATGATCTTCAGAACCAATGATCTTCAGGATCAATGATCTTCAGGATCAATGATTTTCAGAACCAATGATCTTCAGAACCAATGATCTTCAGAATCAATGATCTTCAGAATCAGTGATCTTCAGGATCAATGATCTTCAGAAACAATGATCTTCAGAACCAATGATCTTCAAAACCAATGATCTTCAGGATCAATGATGTTCAAGATCAATTATGTTCAGGATCAATGATCTTCAGAATCAATGATCTTCAGAATCAATGATCTTCAGAATCAATGATCTTCAGAACCAATGATCTTCAGGATCAGTAATCTTCTTGATCATCTTGATGTTCAAGATGGCGCCGCGTGAGTGGCCGCCTGTTACAGCAGCTCTTTCTCATTGTAGAGCTTTTCTCTTTAAAAAATTTTTAATCTCTTCTTTCACCTGTCATTGTCATGTTTTTTAAATCAACCGTCTTTCTGGAATCATGGAGACCAAAACAGCAGCTTTGGGCGTAACTTTTCTGCTACTGTCACGATGTTTGCGACCGTGTGCGGGGACCCAACAAGCAGACCCATTGTTTACACAAGGGATAAGCTGTTGGCGCTCCGCAACACAGCGCGGCTACACCCCGAGGAGAGACCCGTTGTTCCCCTAGTTCCCCCGGAGATAAAGAGGAGAAGAAGGGGATACCGGGCTGGAGCTCAACGTCGCGCACGGAGAACGAAATACAGACCCCAGTCCTCCCGTCTGTCTTGATGGGAAATGTAAGATCTCTCCCCAATAAGATGGACGAGCTGGCGGCGCTGACCCGACATCAGCGGGAGTACCAGGAGTGCAGCATCATGGTGTTCACCGAGACGTGGCTGACGGCGGCGACTACGGACACGGTGACGGAGCTGGACGGGTTTAAGTTGGTGCGAGCGGACAGGACGAGAGACAGCGGTAAGAGGAAAGGAGGACTGGCAGTGTTTGTGAATGATAGATGGTGTAACCCTGGTCACATCACTGTTAAAGACCAACACTGCAGCAGGGACATCGAGCTGGTGGCCGTTAGTATGAGGCCGTATTACTTACCGCGGGAATTTACACGTTATTATGATGGCCGTGTATGTTCCCCCCTCTGCTAACGGGGACACAGCTTGTGATGTCGTCTATTCAGTCACTAGCAGGCTGCAGACACAGCACCCTAAGGCCCTCCTCCTGGTCTCTGGAGAGTTTAATCACGTCTCTCTGTCCTCCACTCTGCCAACTTTCACCCAGTTTGTGTCATGCTGCACACTGGTCAGTAAAATACTGGACTTATTGTATGCCAACTGCAAGGAGGCCCCCCTTCCCCCCGGGAAGATCAGACCACAACCTGGTTCATCTCCAGCCTGTGTACAGACCCCTGGTACACAGAGAACCAGCCGTCTCCCGCACAGTGAGGACATGGTCCAAGGAAGCTGAGGAAGCTCTGCAGGACTGTTTCAGCACAACAGTGTGGGAGGAACTCTGGGACTCTCATGGGGAGGATATAGATGGACTGACGGGCTGCATCACGGACTACATAAACTTCTGTGTGGAAAACACCGTACCAACCAGGACGGTAAGGTGTTTTTCCAACAACAAACTGTGGATTAATCCTGATATAAAGGCCCTCCTTAAGGAGAAGAAGAGGGCCTTTAGGCCTAACCCTAACCCTTCAGAAAATAAGGAGGAGCTGCAGGCTGTTCAGAGGGAGCTAAGGAGAAAAATCAGGGAGGGGAAGTATGCTACAGGAGGAAGATGGAGGAAGAGCTGCAGCAGAACAACATCAGTGGAGTCTGGAAAGGCCTAAAAACCATCTCAGGCCACAAGAAACCAGACTCCAAGGCTGTTGGAGAACTAAAGTGGGTGAATGATTTGAACCATGACTTTAACAGGTTCGATGAGTCACCTGCCCCTCCCCCGGCCCAGTCTACCCTGCTGCAGCCCCCTTCATCTGCCACTTCAAGACAGTGCCCCTACTCCCCCTTCGCCAACTTCAGCTCAACAACACCCCCCCCCACTGACACCAACACCTACATCGACACCTACAGATCCACCTACGGCTCCAGCTCTACCCTCAGCAGACCCGTCCCACAGACAACCCCCCTCTGCTCCACTACTCAGCCCTGCCCCCCCACCACCCCCCTCCACTGCCTCTGACACACAGCCCCCCTGCTCCAGTTTGTCCTTCACAACCCTTCAGGTGAGGAACCAGTTTAAGAGGATGAATGTAAGGAAGGCTACGGGTCCAGATGGCATCAGCTCCAGGCTCCTGAAGTCCTGCGCAGACCAGCTGTGTGGGACTTTTGGACACCTATTCAACCTGAGCCTGAGACTGAGGAAGGTACCACATCTATGGAAGACATCCTGCGTGGTACCTGTGCCCAAGACCCCACACCCCAAGGACCCCAGCAGCTTCAGGCCGGTGGCATTAACATCCCACCTGATGAAGGTCCTGGAGCGCCTGGTCCTCCAACATCTCCGCCCTGTGGTGAGTCCATCCATGGACCCACTACAGTTTGCTTATCAACCTGGCATTGGGGTGGAGGATGCCGTCATCTTCCTGTTAGACCGAGCTCTGTCTCACCTGGAGAAACCTGGGAGCACTGTGAGGATCATGTTCTTTGATTTCTCCAGTGCTTTCAACACCATCCAGCCGACACTTCTGGGGGACAAACTGGAGACTGCAGGGGTAGATCACCATCTTACATCCTGGATACTGGACTACCTCACAAACCGCCCACAGTATGTGAGGACACAGGACTTCACTTCAGACACGGTGGTCTGCACTGTGGGGGCCCTGCAGGGAACGGTTCTGACACGGTGGTCTGCAGTGTGGGGGTTCCTCAGGGAACGATTCTGACATGGTGGTCTGCAGTGTGGGGGTTCCTCAGGGAACGGTTCTGACTCCGTTCCTCTTCAAGCTCTACACTGCAGACTTCTACAACTCACCAACCTGTCACCTGCAGAAGTTCTCTGATGACTCTGCTATCGTCAGCCTCATCACTGATGGGGGCGATGGGGAGTACAGAGAACTTTCCCTGGACTTTGTGGACTGGTGCCTGCGGAACCACCTCCAGATCAACGCGGGGAAAACTAAAGAGCTGGTGGTGGATTTCCGCAGGCAAACTCATCCCCATCCAACACCAGTGAACATCCAGGGATCAGACATTGAGGTGGTGACATCTTATAAATACCTGGGTGTTCACCTGAACAATAAACTGGACTGGACAACAAATTCCTCTGCACTCCATAAAAAAGGCCAGAGCAGACTGTATCTGCTGAGGAGACTGAGGTCTTTTGGAGTACAAATACACATTCACAACCAGCACTGCTCCCAGTAGACCACATACACATCCACAACCAGCACTGCTCCCAGTAGACCACATAAACAATCACAACAAACTGACTGGACACAAGTGCTATAACAACACATGTGTGAAATCATATCATCTGTGCAATTATAGCAACTGGACAATAATATTTTTTAATATACTGGACATATTTTAGCTTTACTTCTCTATTATGTATATATTGTTTTATTTATTTGTATTAATACTCTTAAAATTACTGCACTATCCACTTTGCTGCTGTAACATGTAAATTTCTCCACTGTGGGACAAATAAAGGAATATCTTATCTTATCTCTTCAGGATCAATGATGTTCAGGATCAGATTGATCAGATTGATATATAATAGTAATATATATATAATAATAACTGACAGACTGATATATAATAGTAATATATATAAATAATAACTGATAGACTGATATATAATAGTAATATATATATAATAACTGAGACTGATATATAATAGTAATATATATATAACTGATAGACTGATATATAATAGTAATATAAATATATAATAATAACTGACAGACTGATATATAATAGTAATATATATAATAGCTGATAGACTGATATATAATAGTAATATATATAAATAATAACTGATAGACTGATATATAATAGTAATATATATATAATAACTGATAGACTGATATATAATAGTAATATAAATATATAATAATAACTGACAAACTGATATATAATAGTAATATATATAATAACTGATAGACTGATATATAATCGTAATCTAAATATATAATAATAATAACTGATAGACTGATATATAATAGTAATATAAATATATAATAATAATAACTGATAGACTGATATATAATAGTAATATATATAATAACTGATAGACTGATATATAATCGTAATATAAATGTATAATAATAATAACTGATAGACTGATATATAATAGTACTATATATAATAACTGATAGACTGATATATAATCGTAATATAAATATATAATAATAATAACTGATAGACTGATATATAATAGTAATATAAATATATAATAATAATAACTGATAGACTGATATATAATAGTAATATATATAATAACTGATAGACTGATATATAATCGTAATATAAATATATAATAATAATAACTGATAGACTGATATATAATAGTACTATATATAATAACTGATAGACTGATATATAATAGTAATATAAATATATAATAATAACTGAGCCCCCCCCACTCTGCACTAAAGGAGCTCTGGAAGAAAACGACCACTTTTTCTGCTGTTACTGGCCTATTGATCGATGAGTGTTCTATTGATAGATGTGTTCTATTGATAGATGAGTGTTCTACTGATAGATGAGTGTTCTATTGATAGATGAGTGTTGAATCAATAGATGTGTTCTATTGATAGATGAGTGTTCTATTGATAGGTGAGTGTTGAATCGATACATGAGTGTTCTATTGATAGATGAGTGTTCCATTGATAGATGAGTGTTCTATTGATAGATGAATGTTCTATTGATAGGTGAGTGTTGAATCGATACATGAGTGTTCTATTGATAGATGAGTGTTCCATTGATAGATGAGTGTTCTATTGATAGATGAATGTTCTATTGATAGATGAATGTTCTATTGATAGATGACTGTTCTATTGATAGATGACTGTTCTATTGATAGATGACTGTTCTATTGATAGATGTGTTGAATTGATAGAGTGTTCTATTGACAGATGAGTGTTGAATCGATTGATGAGTGCTCTATTGATAGATGAGCATTCTATTGACAGATGAGTGTTGAATCGATTGATGAGTGCTCTATTGATAGATGAGCATTCTATTGATAGATGAGTGTTCTATTGAGAGATGAGTGTTCTATTGATAGGTGAGTGTTGAATCGATACATGAATGTTCTATTGATACATGAGTGTTCTATTGATAGATTAGTGTTCTAGAGTGTTCTATTGATAGATGTGTTCTATTGATAGATGAGTGTTCTATTGATAGGTGAGTGTTGTATCGAAAGATGAGTGTTGAATCGAATGATGAGTGTTCTATTGACAGATGAGCGTTCTATTGATAGATGAGTGTTCTATTGATAGATGAGTGTTCTATTGATAGATGAGTGTTCTATTGATAGATGACTGTTCTATTGATAGATGACTGTTCTATTGATAGATGAGTGTTCTATTGATAGATGAATGTTCTATTGACAGATGAGTGTTGAATCGATTGATGAGTGCTCTATTGATAGATGAGCATTCTATTGATAGATGAGTGTTCTATTGAGAGATGAGTGTTCTATTGATAGGTGAGTGTTGAATCGATACATGAATGTTCTATTGATACGAGTGTTCTATTGATAGATTAGTGTTCTAGAGTGTTCTATTGATAGATGAGTGTTCTATTGATAGATGTGTTCTATTGATAGATGAGTGTTCTATTGATAGGTGAGTGTTGTATCGACAGATGAGTGTTGTATCGAAAGATGAGTGTTGAATCGAATGATGAGTGTTCTATTGACAGATGAGCGTTCTATTGATAGATGAGTGTTCTATTGATAGATGAGTGTTCTATTGATAGAGAGTGTTCTATTGATAAATGAGTGTTCTATTGATAGATGAGTGTTTGATTCATTCTATTAACTGCTGATAACAATTTCTCCCAGAAACTACAGCTGGTCAGAATAACAGAGAGATGCAGTGATTTCAGATGATCAATGTCAGTGATTGGATCCTATTTTATTCTTTATTTATTTTATTTATTTTAAATTCTGTATTAGAAAAGCGTCTTTGTGGTATTTTATTTTATTTGCTGTTGTGTGATGTGTTCTCCTTTTATTAGGAAAAGTATCAAAATACATGTTGGTCCCGGTATCAATACTAAAAATGTTAATAATGTAATATTCAGTACCACTATCATGACTAAATTGTTCATGGTCAGAGCTGCCATCAGATACATCATCAGCTGCATCTTTAATAAACAGCACTTTGCACCAGCAGAAATGTTTTACCTGTCAGGGCTGCTGAGTTGCTGTGTTGAGTTGCTGACTTGCTGCGTTGAGTTGCAGAGTTGCTGAGTTACAGGTGAGGGCAGACGCTGTCGCAGCTCCACGTTGACTCTCGGATTAGCTGAAGAAATAAAAACACTTAGTTGTTCACACCAAACCACCTGTCTCTCTCTCTCTGTCTGTCTGTCTCTCTGTCTCTTTGTCTGTCTGTCTGTCTCTTTGTCTGTCTGTCTGTCTCTTTGTCTGTCTCTCTGTCTGTCTCTCTGTCTCTTTGTCTGTCTGTCTCTTTGTCTGTCTGTCTGTCTCTTTGTCTGTCTGTCTGTCTCTCTGTCTGTCTGTCTGTCTGTCTGTGTCTCTGTCTGTCTGTCTGTGTCTCTGTCTGTCTGTCTGTCTCTCTGTCTGTCTGTCTCTTTGTCTGTCTCTCTGTCTGTCTCTCTGTCTCTTTGTCTGTCTGTCTCTTTGTCTGTCTGTCTGTCTCTTTGTCTGTCTGTCTGTCTCTCTGTCTGTCTGTCTGTCTGTCTGTGTCTCTGTCTGTCTGTCTGTGTCTCTGTCTGTCTGTCTGTCTCTCTCTTTGTCTGTCTGTCTCTTTGTCTGTCTGTCTCTTTGTCTGTCTGTCTCTCTGTCTCTTTGTCTGTCTATCTCAGTTTTTTGTGAATTATCAAATTGTTGAATAAAGAAAGGTGTGAACACAGCTCTCCATCTGTGTTTATTAATTAATCATTAGTCATTAGCGAGCCATAATCCTGTCCTCATGTCAAGCTTTCTAAATACTTGCAGCTCAACAGCAGAGCAAACACACCTCTAAAATCTTGTTAAAGCCTCATTAAGGTTAATGGCTCTCATTAAGACGCCACCAATGAGAGCGGCGTTCCTCAGGTGTAATTAAAGGAGGCAGAAATCACATTAAATGTTTGAGTAATTACACAACAAAACACAGTGTGTGTGTGTGTGTGTGTGTGTGTGTGTGACAGCGAGGTTTCTGTGTTGACAACCAATCAGATCACTGAGTTTTGACCCTTAGTCTTGTAGTCTGTAAAGAACAGAGGGATAAACTTAAAATCATTCAGTTTGTCAGAGAGGAGATCTCAGTAGATCACGTCCTTCAGGCGTTTTCGCCAGCCTTCAGGCGTCTTCGCCAGCCTTCAGGCGTCTTCGCCAGCCTTCAGGCGTCCTCGCCAGCCTTCGGCTGTCCTCGCCAGCCTTCAGGCGTCCTCGCCAGCCTTCGGCTGTCCTCGCCATCCTTCAGGCGTCCTCGCCAGCCTTCAGGCGTCTTCGCCAGCCTTCAGGCGTCTTCGCCAGCCTTCAGGCATCTTCGCCAGCCTTCGGCATCCTCACCGTCAGTGGACGTTGTCTGGAGACTGGGTCTTTCAGAGGGTTTCAATCAGGAAGCTCTGTGGCTTCATTCTCTGAACACATGGAGGCTCCCGACAGCTTTATTCACTGACTCTAATACATCCATGTCCTGCCATGTGCCGGACCCAGACCCAGATCCTAACCCAGACCCAGACCATAACCCTGACCCAGACCCAGACCCTGACTCTGACCCAGACCCTGAACCCTTCTCTGACCCAGGACATGGACTCTGCTTTCTGTTGTTCCAGGACTCTCCAAGATGATGATCTTGGATCTTGAACCTGGTTGGGAATGGTTGTGATGAGCTGATGAGCTCAACCTGGACTCTCCCCGGTTTCAGTTTAAGAGAAACTTCAGGTGAGAGTCCAACGTCCTGGTCCCTGTCCTGGTTCTGCTGTATTACAGTTATTAAATAATTTCCTCTTCGAGCGTCTTCACTTTGAAACTTTTCTCATTTCCTGTCGTCCTCTAAACCCCCCCCCCCCTTGTGGACTCAGAGCTAATTGTGCTGGCGGTTTCCTTATTATTCATGTACAATTACAGATGTGATAATGTGCTTAAATCCTTCTAAATGACCGTTCATGCCTTGCGCTCACTTTGAAGTCTCGTCAAAGACGGAGAAATGAGCAGAAAAAAGGGGAACACAAAGGCCAATCAGAGGAGCAATCTACGAGGACCAATGAGGGGGGCGGGGGGGATCTTGTTCTTCATGGAATATAAACTAAAGTCCATTAATTTTTTAAGCTGTATTTAATACATTTTGAGCAGAAAGTTTGGTGCAGTGAGAGTCGGGTGTTCCAGCTGACTGCATGAATATTAATGACGGTGTTACGATGATTAAAGAGGCTTCAGCTCAAATCCAACACAATCCGCCTGTGATCCGCCCGCCGCCATGCCGCCGCCGCCACGCCGCACATGAATTTAGATACCGACATTAAGCTGAGGGGAGGCACGCACACACACATATACACACACACACACACACACACACACACACACACACACACATACATATACATACATATACATACATAATTAAACAGACAAACAGTAAATAGTGATATAAAACTGCTATGTTACCTTTCATGTTAGAGCCCAAACGATTAGTCCAATAATCAATTAACTGAGCAGAAAAAAACAGCAAACAACACATCAGCAACTATTCTATTATCTAGTATTGATTCATAGATGGTCATTTTTCAACCAAAACACTAAAACAATTACCTGGTTCCAGTATGTAGATTTATATACTGTATACTGTCTGTATATACAGTATTCTGGTATATACTGTATATGCAGTATATACAGAGCTGCATGCAGGTGTTTGACTGTATACCTGAAAATATCCCCAGACATGTCAAACTGCAGCCAATCATGTTCAAGTGTGTCATGTGATCTACGTGTTGACTTTATTCCCTGACTTTAGTCTTTAAGGCAGAACCTGCTGATCCTGTATCTGTGACATTTAAAGAGCTGATATCATCACTGAGTCTATCAGCACCCTCTGGTGGACAAACACTTTCTAAAAGAGTGCAAAATCTATTCTATCAATCTAATCTATCAATTCACAATCAATATCAATCAATACATCTATTTGTCCCCAGTGGCTGCAGCTATCGGCTCAACACTATGACGGGTGGAAATTACTCACATCCATTTTTCACCTTTTTTATCAGTTCATTTTTGGTACTTCCAACCCTCAAAACACACATATAAAACAGAGTAACATACTATATATATAGTATGTTACTCTGTTTTATATGTATATATATATATATATATATATATATATATATATATATAACAAGACCAACAAAAGAACACAATAAATACACAGCATAAATAGTCAGTGAAAACCAACAAACCAGAGCTTCACTCTGAATGATGTCAACATGTTTCATGTTTCAGAGTGATGAAGAGGAGGACATTTGTGCCTCCTCTTCAGCTCGGCAGCGCCCTCCCATGGAGGCTTTAGGTTTTCTCTTTAGTCAATTACAGACCATAATATTGTGTCATGTTGCCATGGTAACAATGTCCTGAACGATGAACACACACACACACACTCATTCCTCCAGAGAGACGTGATGAATAGCAGCTACTTCAGATCAGAGTCTCAGCCCACAGCCCACCCTCAACCAACAATAGAGTGTGTGTGTGTGGACCACCCACTCTGCAGATTTAACAGCGTTCACATGACCCCCCCCCCCCCCAGCCTCTTTCTGCCATTGTCTTCATCTGTCATTACTCCACTGATCTGTGTAGCAGCTGCTCATTGATATCTGACTCTTTATCAATGAAGTTTATTAAGAGGTTTAAAAGAGGATTCTTCAGTCTAGCACTGTCTGTAGTAACACTTCCTTGTCACATCCTCCATGTAGCTACAAGTGCTGAGCAACACTCATCACCATTGTTCACCCCGAAGTACTCCACCGCATGTCAACAAAAGATAAGTATTCAAATACTTTAGTAACTATCACTACTTTGTGATTTAAAATTTAGAACTTCAGAAATTTAAAACTCAACATGGGGGCGCACACGGGTGCAGCAGCTCTTAGCTCTCCAGTTTGGTACATATGTTTTTTTTACTTTTTTCATGTTTAATTTTTGAGTTTTGCAACACCACCATCACCTACAGTCGCCAGAACCTTATTAACCTCGGTCTGAGGTACAATTTGTCAATTACTGGCGACTTCCACCAGAAATTCAACATCCCGGAGGACACAAAGAGATCGCCAGGTTCTCCGTGGACGGCCAGCCTGCCCAGCACCCGGAGAAAGTGGAGAGAGAGGAAGCAGAAGTGAGGATGCCGGTTGGGCTCAGATGCTAGGCTATGAAAACAACCACACAAGCCAGCATTACCGAGCCTCTTCCTCTCCAACGTCAAGTCCATCACACAAAAATGGACGAAATGGAGTTACAGATGGCCACAAACAGCTTTGTGCGGAACTGCAGTGTTATTTTCATCAGGGAGACGTGGCTTCACTCGCTGATCCCCGACGCTGCAGTCAAGCTAGCAGCCTCGTGCTACACCGGCAGGACCGGAACAGAGACTCGGTAAAACCAGAGATGGGGGGCTCTGTGTCTACGCCAACAGCGAGTGGTGTTGTAGCAGCAGGACCATTGACACTCACTGTTCTCCTGGTTTACAGGTTCTGGCAGTCTCGTACAGACCTTTTTATCTCCCGAGGGGAGTTCACTGTAGTTATTGTGATACCTGTTTACATCCCACCCGATGCTAACGTTGCTACGGCCCTTAGCCTCTTGCTCGCTAGTGTAAACAAACAGCTGCTCGCCCACCCTGACGGCGTCTGTAACCCTAACCCTAACCCACCCTGATGGCGTCTGTAACCCTAACCCTAACCCACCATGATGGCGTCTGTAACCCTAACCCTAACCCACCCTGACGGCGTCTGTAACCCTAACCCTAACCCACCCTGACGGCATCTGTAACCCTAACCCTAACCCACCCTGATGGCGTCTGTATTGTTGCTGGTGACTTCAATCAAACCTGTTTAAAGTCTGTGCTCCCTAAATTCGTCCAGTATGTGAAGTGTGTCACCAGTAGGGATAATACTTTGGACTATGATTACGCCAACATTAAACATGCTTACAAAGTCACTCCCCTCCCCCATCTTACTGGATCTGACCATCTCTGCCTATCCCTCACCTTCATCTACACCCCACTGCTGAGGAAGACAAAGCCACTGATGCTCCAGGACCACCAAGTGAGGCATGTGCTGAAGACGGTGAACCCCAGGAAGGCGGCCGGCCCCGATGGAGTACTTGGCAAGGTAGTCAGGGTGGAGTTTTCACCAACATCTTCAACCTGTCCCTGCCACAGGCCATCATACCACCCTGCCTTAAAACCTCCATCATCGTCCCTGTTCCCAAAAAGCCAACAGTGGATGGCCTTAATGACTACAGGCCTGTTGCACTTACGCCCGTGGTCATGAAGTGCTTTGAAAGACTGGTCTAACATCACATCAGGGCCTGTCTGCCTCCCACTCTGGACCCCCACCAGTTTGCCTACAGGGCAAACCGAGCCACAGAGGACGCTATAATCATAGCGCTCCACACTGTGCTGAGTCACCTGGAGCTACCTGAAGATGCTCTTCAGCTCAGCCTTCAGTCACATCATCCCGGAGATCCTGGTCCAGAAACTGTCCCACCTGGGCATCTCCACCTCCACCCTGTCAGTGGATCAAGGACTTTCTTACGGACCACCCACAGTCTGTTAAACTTGGCCTCCACCTCTCCTCCACCATTACACTCAGCACCAGTTCCCCTCAAGGTTGTGTACTGAGCCCCCTCCAGTTCACTCTCTATACACATGACTGCTCTCCGACCCATCTCTCAAACTCCATCATAAAGTTTGCAGATGATACCACCATGGTCAGGCTCATCTCAGGAGGAGCCGAGTCTGTAGTGTTCAGCAAACAACCTGCCACTGAACTCCACAAAAACAAAAGAGACAATCCTGGACTGGAGGAAGGGCAGAGCAGACCCAGCCTGGCTTTACATCCAAGGGGACTGTGTGGAGAGGGTCAGCTCCATCAGGTTCCTGGGAGTGCAGCTCTCTGCGGACCTCTCTAACCACCTGTTTGACCCGCAACCCTCGGCCGGCACTATAGGTCCCATAAACCTGGTCCGCAGGCTCAGGTACAGCTTCTTTACCAGAGCATTATTGCAAAAACCAATCACAATTAATAATCATACAACTGCTCCATTAATCCGCTCATCTCAATATGTGCAATAACTGAACCTTCCCATGTGCAATATTCAGTGAACCTGTACATTATTTCTTATTTAAATTGTACATAATCTCTCATTTACATTTCTATATTTTCTACATTTTTACATTTTCTTTCCTTTTTATATCGCTCTCATCTCATCTTCAGCCTCTTATCCGGGTCGGGTCGCGGGGGCAACAGCTCCAGCAGGAGACCCCAAACTTCCCTTTCTTGGGCTACATTAACCTCAACTGGCTCCTTTCAATGTAAAGGAGCAGCGGCTCTACTCTGAGTCCCTCATGGATGGCTGAGCTTCTCACCTTATCTCTAAGGGAGACGCCAGCCACCCTCCTGAGAAAACCCATTTCGGCTGCTTGTACCCGCAATCTAGTTCTTTCGGTCATGACCCAACCCTCATGACCATAGGTGAGAGTAGGAACGAAGACTGACCGGTAGATAGAGACCTCTGCCTTCCAGCTCAACTCTCTCTTCGTCACAACAGTGCAGCAAAGCAACTGCAATACCGCCCCCGCTGCTCCGATTCTCCAGCCAATCTCACGTCCCATTGTTCCCTCACTTGCGAACAAGACCCTGAGGTACTTGAACTCCTTCACTTGGGGTAAAGACTCATTCCCTACCCGGAGTAGACAATCCATCGGTTTCCTGCTGAAAACCATGGCCTCTGATTTTGAGGTGCTGATCCTCATCCCAGAACCACATCATCTGCAAAAAGCAGCAATGAGATCCTCAGCACACTGATCTGCAAACACTCCTCCCCCTGACTACGCCTCAATATCCTGCCCGTGAATATCAAGAACAGGACTGACGACAGACTCGACTTACTGCCGAGAACCCGGAAGCAGCTCTCGCTTTGGACGTACAGAGATTGGATGGCCCTGAGAAGTGACCCCCTCACCCCATACTCCCACAGCACCTTCCACAGTATCCCCCGGGGGACCGAATTGTACGCCTTCTCCAAGTCCACAAAACACATGTAGACTGGATGGGCATATTCCCAGGCCCCCACAAGGATCCTTGCAAGAGTGAAGAGGTGGTCCTTTGTTCCACAGCCAGGACAAAATCTGCATTGTTCCTCTTCAATCCGAGGTTCGGCTATCGGCCGAATCCTCCTTTCCAGCACCCTAGAGTAGACTTTACCAGGGAGGCTGAGTAGTGCGATACCCCTGTAATTGGCACATACTCTCTGGTCTCACTTCTTGAACAGGGGAACCACCACCCCGATCTGCCACTCTTTAGGCACTGTCCCCCACTTCCATGCAATGTTGGAGAGACTTGTCATCCACGGCATCAATCCCCGGGGCCTTGCTACTGCGGAGCTGTTTAACTACCTCAGTGACTTCCCCCAGGGAAATTGACGATGATCACCCATTAGCTTCCAGCTCTGCCTCTACAAGAGAGGGCATATCAGTCGGGTTCAGGAGTTCTTCAGTGCTCCTTCTTAAGTGCTCCTTCCACGACCCAGTTACCTCCTCAGTTGAGGTCAAGAGTGTCCATCCTTACTGTACACAGCTTGGATGGTTCCCCGTTTCCTCCTCCTGAGGTGCCGGACAATTTTCCAGAAGCACCTTGGTGCCAACTGAAAGTCCTTCTCCATGGATGCTCCAAAATCCTCCCACACCTGCTGCTTTGCCTCCTTTACGGTACCTTACGGTACCTTGCAACTGCCTCCAGAGTCCTCCGAGACAACATATCCCGGAAGGACTCCATCTTCAGTCAAACAGCTTCCCTGACCACCGGTGTCCACCACGGTGTTCGAGGGTTACTGCCCCTTGAGGCACCTAAGACCGTCAGGCCACAGTGCACCACCACAGCTTCAGCAATGGAAGCTTTGAATATCGCCCACTCAAGTTCAATGCCCCCACCCTCCACAGGGATGCTAGGAAAGCTCCACCAGAGGTGTGAGTTGAAGACCTCTGGGACCCTCCTCCAGAAGTTCCCAGTTCACCTATACTACCTGTTTAGGTTTACCAGGTCTGTCCAGAGTCTTCCCCCACCCTGTGATCCAACTCACCACCAGATGGTGATCAGTTGACAGCTCTGCCCCTCTCTTCACCCGAGTGTCCAAAACATGCGGCCTCAGATCAGATGATACGATCACAAAATCAATCATCGACCGTTGACCTAGGGTGCTCTGGTACCAGGTACACTTATGAGCATCCTTATGTTCGAACATGGTATTTGTTATGGACAATCCATGACTAGCACAAAAGTCCAATAACAAACGACTGCTCGGGTTCAGATCAGGGAAGCCATTCCTCCCAATCACGCCTCTCCAGTTGTCTCCATCATTGCCTATGTGCGTGTTGAAGTCCCCCAGCAGAACAATGGAGTCCCCTACTGGAGCCCAGGACTCCATTCAGGGTCTCCAAGACGGTTGAATACTCTGAACTGTTGCTTGGTGCATATGCACAGACAACAGTCAGAGTTTTCCCCCACACAACCCGAAGGCGCAGGGAGGCGACCCTCTCGTCCACCGGGGTAAACCCCAACGTAGCAGCACTCAACTGGGGATTTGTGAGTATCCCCACACCCGCCTGGCGCCTCACACCTTGGGCAACTCTAGAGAAGAATAGAGTCCAACCCCTACCCTTGAGAACGGTTCCAGAGCTGAGGCTGTGCGTAGAGGTAAGCCCCACCAGATCTAACTGATAGTGCTCCACCTCCCGTACAAGCTCCAGCTCGTTCCCCCATAAAGAGGTGACGTTGCACGTCCCCAGAGCCAGCCTCTGCCACCCGGGTGTGGTCCATCAAGGTCCCTGGCTTTCACTGCCACCCATATGGCAGGATGGAGAGGAGGGAGTTATCACGTAGCATTTTTGGGCTGAGCCATCCATCCATGGCAAGCCCGGCCACTACGTGCTCGCTCACCGGCCCTCCATCTGGGCCTGGCTCCAGACGGGGGCCCTGGGCTTCCTCCAGGCCAGGTCACTTCTCCTCTGCCTCGGTTACTCATAGGGTCTTTTTGAACCATTCTTTGTCTGGCCCCTCACCTGAGACCAATTTGCCATGGGAGACCCTACCAAGAGCACCAGGCTCCAAACAACACAGTCCTCAGGGACATAGGGACACACAAACCTCTCCACCATGTTAAGGTGATGGTTCCCAGAGAGCTGTACATAATTCTGTATCTTGTTTCTTCAAAATGCACCAAAGGATTTTCGCTCATTTCGTTGTATGCAAAACAATGACAATAAAGGCGATTCTGATTCTGATTCTAAAAAGCAAAAATATATGTATTAACAATAAAGCTTATTTATATGGCACTAAAATGAAATAAAGCGCTCACAGAAATTAGCAAAAAAGAGGAATAATACAGCACTAGTAGTAGTGGTAGTAGTATGATAGTGGTGTCTGTGCAGCAGTTATGTGTACTATGACCTTTGACAACCTCTCTGTGTGTCCATGCATGCCAGTCCAACTGGTGGAGGCCAAGTTGAATGCCGAAAACCGAATGTTGAACTTTCAATGCTGAACGTTGAACACTGAGTGTCCAATGTTCAATGCTGAATTTTGAACACTGAATTTTGAACACTGAATGTTGAACGCTGTATATTGAATTCTGAACACTGAATGCTGAATCTTGAATGTTGAAATCTGAATGTTCAATGCTGAAAGTTGAATGCTGAATGTTCAATGTTGAATGCTGAATGTTGAACACTAAATGCTGAACTCTGAATCTTGAAATATGATGCTGCTGCTAGTATCATCACTATGTTTCACCACAGTAGCCAGTATAACGGCACATCCCTACTCCCCCAACTTGTCTATTAACATGTTTGTGTGATGTGGAAATAGTAGTAGTAATAGTAGTAGCAGTAGTAATATTTTACCTTGGTACATGTCCACAAGAGAGTCCCTGAGCTCCGTGCTGGGCATCCATGTTAGACAGGACTCGTCTGGACTCTCTGAACCGGTTGCTCTGGACACAAAAACACACTATCATATCAGAAACTCAAAGAGTGATCAACATCTGGATCCTCAGTTTATCATCTCAGATAAACGCTACTGAAGAGTCCAGAGACTGATCCTGGATCAGTTTACCAGCTCAGACACAGAAGCGTCTTCTTCTACACAAACAACAGCAGCAAAGCATTTACAGATTAAAATAAAAATGAATGAAGTCAAATTAATACAGAAGAAAGAACAGATAGAAGTTTTAGATGTTGGAGAGCTGCTCAAAGATCATAAACTACACTAACATCACACGGACGGCCACACAAGAACAACGGTAAGCGCCGATGTCCCATGTAACCATCAGTTGAAAACACTGAACAGGGCTGACGGTAGGCACCGATACTACACAGAACCATCGGTACACAACAACATCCCACAGGGCTGACAGTAGGCACTGACGTCACCCGACGTCCCACAGGGCTAATGGTAGAGAGTAATGTCACAAGGAACCATCAGTGCACAACAACATACAACAGGGTGATGGTAGCCACCAACGTCACTGTTAACCATCGGTACATGACGACATCCCACAGGGCTGATGGTAGGCACTGATGCCACATGGGACGATGTCTTGTTTTGTTCAACCAACAGTTCTGAATGATTGTACTGTACTTGTTCAGTTATAGATGTAAATATTAAAGATATATTGAACTCACTTGTTCAGTTATAGATGTAAATATTAAAGATATATTGAACTCACTTGTTCAGTTATAGATGTAAATATTAAAGATATATTGAACTCATACCTGTTCAGTTATAGATGTAAATAGTAAAGACATATTGAACTCACTTGTTCAGTTATACATTTTAATATTAAAGATATATTGAACTCTTACTTGTTCAGTTACACATTTTAATATTAAAGATGTACTGAACTCATACTTGTTGTTATAGATGTAAATATTAAAGATGTATTGAACTCATACTTGTTCCGTTATACATTTTAATATTAAAGATATATTGAACTCATACTTGTTCAGTTATAGATGTAAATATTAGATATACTGAACTCCTACTTGTTCAATTATAGATGCAAATATTAAAGATATATTGAACTCATACTTGTTGTTATAGATGTAAATATTAAAGATGTATTGAACTCTTACTTGTTCAGTTATAGATGTAAATATTAAAGATATATTAAACTCATACTTGTTCAGTTATAGATGTCAATATTAAAGATATATTGAACTCATACTTGTTCAGTTATAGATGTAAATATTAAAGATATATTGAACTCATACTTGTTCAGTTATAGATGTAAATATTAAAGATATATTGAACTCATACTTGTTCAGTTATAGATGTAAATATTAAAGATATATTGAACTCATACTTGTTCAGTTATAGATGTAAATATTAAAGATATATTGAACTCATACTTGTTCAGTTGTAGATGTAAATATTAAAGATATATTGAACTCTTGTTAATTATAGATGTAAATATTAAAGATATATTGAACTCTTACTTTTTCAGTTGTTGCTGCAGGTTGCTGATCTTTTTCTTGGTTCTCTGAAGAGCAAACTGAACATCTTCAGCTCTGCTGCTGCTGATGAAGCTGCTGGACGCCATCAACACACCTTCACCTCACACAAAACACACCTGACCGTTTCCATTACAACAAGCACACTCTACACCAGCCCCCCGGCTGTGATTGGCTGGCAGCCAAAGACTGTGACCCATCAGCAGGTTAAATATTGATAACCTCACAGCATCAGGTGATTCAGATGAGTCAGGTGTCGCTTTCAAGGTTCAGAATAAAAAAACAAAAATAAACCTTTTTTTCAACTGAAAAACCTTAGAAGATGGCAGCTGTGTGCGACACAGATCCTCTTCCTGGGGACCCAGGACCCTCTTTCCTCTTCCTGACTCTCTTCCTGGGGGAGGCATTCCCAGACCAAACCAGATATATAATCTCTCCAGAGTGTTCTCGGTCTACTCCGGGGCCTTCTACCAGGAGGAAAACCTCAAAAGGGAAGCATCCAGGAGGATCCTGAGCAGAAGTTGAACCACATCTCTACTCTAAGCTCCCTCTGGATGTCTGAGCTGCTAACCCTCTCTCTAAGGCTGAGTCCAGACACCTTACAGAGGAAACTTATATCAGCTTCTTGTATCCATGAAAGCTCATGACCATGGGTGAGGACTGGAACGTAGATGGACCGGTACATCAAGAGCTTTGCCCTCCAGCTCAGCTTCTTCTGAACCACAACGGTCCAGTACAGCACCCGCATCACTGCAGACACCGCACCGAGCAGCCTGTCCACCATCTCCTTCATTTTACCTTCACTGGTGAACAAGCCCCTAAGATAGTTGAACCCTCTGGCTTGGGGCAAAGACTCACTCCAAACCCAGAAGGACCAGAAGGACCAGAAGGACCAGAAGGACCGGTTTCCAGTAGGGCATCATTGCCTCAGACTTGGAGGTACTGACTTTCTTCAACAGGATTAGAAGAAGAGAAGAAGATCAACCTTTATTAGTCCCACGAGGGGAAATTCAATTTTTACACTCTGTTGTAACTTATACACAGTACATGCAGACCCGAAACACACACATGCATTAATGGAGAGTTGTCAGAGTGAGGGGGCTGCTCCTGACAAGCGCCCCGAGCAGTTGGGGGTTTGGTGCCTTGCTCTGGGGCACCTCGGCAGTGCCCAAGAGGTAAACTGGCACCTCTCCAGCTACCAGTTCACACTCAGTTCTTGGTCCATGTCGGGACTTGAACCAGTGACCCTCCGGTTCCCAAGCCAACTCCCTACAGACTGAGCTACTGCCAAGGGACAACCTTGGCGGAGTACAACAACCCTCAGAAACCTGTTTGACTTTGTGCTGAGTATACAGACACAGCTCTCACTTTGGTTTTACAATGACCGGTACCCCATATTCCTGCAGTACCCCCACTGGACTTCCCTGGGGACACGGTCGTCAGCCTTTCCAAGTCCACAAAACACATGGAGACTGGATGGGCAAACTCCCATGACCCTCCAACAGCCCCGTAAGTGTAAAGAGCTGGTCCACTGTTCCAGGGCCAGGACAGAATCCACATTGCTCATCAGTCGGCACCTCCTATCCAGCACGCTGCACTAAACTTTCCCAGGGAGGCTGAGCAGTGTGATACCCTGATAATTAGGGCACATCCTGCGGTCCCCCTTTTTAAAAAAGGGAACCACCATCCTGGTCTGCCATTCCACAGGCACTGTCCCCGATCCCCACAAGACACTGAAGAGGTGTGTCAACCAAGAGAGCCTAACAATGTTCAACAACATTCAACAATATCCAGAGCCTTCAGCATCTCAGGTCTGAATCTCATCCACCCCTGGCACCTTGCCACCAAGGAGCTTTCTGACTACTTCAGCAACGTCCACCGGGGAGGCTGTGTTTACTATAAATACTACCATTATTATTATTATTATCATCATCATCATCAGGATCAATATCCTGTCAGATGACTGCTGATTCAATGTTACATCATTTTTCTTAATCATATTATTATCAGGTGTAAACAAAACAAATAAATGACACTTTCACTGTTGGTTCTCTCTGATGTGATCTTATTTCATCCCTATCTTTATATATGATAAATGTATTATATTGTTTATTTGATATGCTGCCATCACAGACATTTAAGATTTCATACCTGTAATAAACATAGTCTCTGCTTTCTAAATCCTGTCCTCTCTGTCCTTTGTAGGATCCATGTCCTCTGTATTAAATCCTGTCCTCTCTGTCCTCAGTGCGTCGCATCTTTACTCTTTATTCTACTTTATGCTTATATTAGTTATTTAATATTATGTGTTTGATAGTGCTTCTTCAGTAAATCTACGTTGATTTAAAATAATTATCACCACGTTTCATTTGCCTTCATCAACAGGATGGTGACATCACTCACGATCGGCTGATTCCATGATTCCATGATGTCAACAAATGTCATGGGTTGGTCCAGCAGTGATGTCACACTGATGGGCTGTTCTGATTGGACTGTTTTCCTATAATGAACCCAGTAGAGACAGAATTATTGATCAGTAGTGTTTATTCAGTATCAGAGCATTAACTGTCGTCATGGTTTCTGCGTCTCGGCGTCCTGCAGCAGTTTGTCCAGCAGGACGCCATTCACACGATGTTTCATCACAAACTGTCCATTCAGGTGGAAGACAGGTATGTCCCACCTGTACCTGTCCAACCACACACTGTTCTCTGGAAGACTGATGTCCACCTGCTCCAGGACAAACTGAAGAGAGACAAACAGGTGGAGAGAGAGAGAGAGAGAGATATAGAGAGAGACAGAGGTGAGACAGGTCAAAAACAGAGCGAGACAGATGAATAGAGAGAGGTGAGACAAGTCAAAGACATTGAGACAGACAGGTGGAGAGAAGGAAAGACAGAGAGAGGGGTGAGAAAGGTCAAAAACAGACAAAGAAAGAGAGACCGGTGTTTATTGTCTGGCAAGTATCGTTGAGGTGAAATGTGTCTCACTCTGTGTCTGAAGGCTTCAAGCTCTTCTTTAGCTTCATCACACAGAGGACATGGATCCTACAGAGGACAGAGAGGACAGGATTTAATACAGAGGACATGGATCCTAAAGAGGACAGAAATGACAGAGAGGACAGGATTTAATACAGAGGACATGGATCCTACAGAGGACAGGATTTAATACAGAGGACATGGATCCTACAGAGGACAGAGAGGACAGTATTTAATACAGAGGACATAGATCCTACAGAGGACGGAAATGACAGAGAGGACAGGATTTAATACAGAGGATATGGATCCTCCATGAGGACAGAGAGGACAGGATTTAATACAGATGACATGGATCCTACAGAGGACAGGATTTAATACAGAGGACAGAGAGGACAGGATTTAATACAGAGGACATGGCTCCTACAGAGGACAGAGAGGACAGGATTTAATACAGAGGACATGGACCCTACAGAGGACAGAGAGAACAGAATTTAATACAGAGGACATGGACCCTACAGAGGACAGGATTTAAGACAGAGGACATGGATCCTACAGAGGACAGGATTTAAGACAGATGACATGGACCACAGAGGACAGGATTTAATACAGAGGACATGGATCCTACAGAGGACAGAAATGACAGAGAGGACAGGATTTAATACAGAGGACATGGATCCTACAGAGGACAGAAATGACAGAGAATTTATAGGTTGGACAGGATTTAATACAGAGGACATGGATCCTACAGAGGACAGAAATGACAGAGGGGACAGGATTTAATACAGAGGACATGGATCCTACAGAGGACAGAAATAAAACAGGATTTAATACAGAGGACATGGATCCTACAGAGGACAGAAGACAGAGGGGACAGGATTTAATACAGAGGACATGGATCTTTGTTTCGGGCAGAGGGCAGGATTTAATACAGAGGATGGATCTCACAAAGGACAGAGAGGACAGGAGTTTAATACAGAGGACAGGGACCCTACAGAGGACAGGATTTAATAGAGAGGATATGGATCCTACAGAGGACAGGATTTGATACAGAGGACATGGATCCTACAGAGGACAGAGCGGACAGGATTTAATACAGAGGACAGAAAGGACAGGATTTAATACAGAGGACAGAGAGGACAGGATTTAATACAGAGGACATGAATCGTACAGAGGACAGAGAGGAAAGGATTTAATACAGAGGACATGGATCTCACAAAGGACAGAGAGGACAGGATTTAATACAGAGGACAGGGACCCTACAGAGGACAGGATTTAATAGAGAGGACATGGATCCTACAGAGGACAGGATTTGATACAGAGGACATGGATCCTACAGAGGACAGAGCGGACAGGATTTAATACAGAGGACAGAAAGGACAGGATTTAATACAGAGGACAGAGAGGACAGGATTTAATACAGAGGACATGAATCGTACAGAGGACAGAGAGGAAAGGATTTAATACAGAGGACATGGATCCTACAGAGGACAGAGAGGAAAGGACTTAATACAGAGGACATGGATCCTACAGAGGAGAGAAATGACAGAGGGGACAGGATATAATACAGAGGACATGGATCCTACAGAGGACAGAAATGACAGGATTTAATAGAGAGGACATGGATCCTACAGAGGACAGAGAGGACAGGATTTAATACAGAGGACATGGATCCTACAGAGGACAGAGAGGACGGGATTTAATACAGAGGACATGTATCCTACAGAGGACAAAAATGACAGGATTTAATACAGAGGACAGAGAGGACAGGATTTAATACAGAGGACATGGATCCTACAAAGGACAGAGAGGACAGGATTTAATACAGAGGAGAGGGACCGAGGACAGTTTTTTTTTTTTTTTTTTTTTTTTTAGAGAAGAAGAGAGGAGGGAGATAGAGCAGGAGAGGATTAGAGCAGGGAGGAATTTAGGAGCGAGAGGGGAGTTTTAGGGAGTACCTCGAGCAAATGACGGATTTATCAGAGGCAGAGAGGCAGGATTTAATTCAAGGAAGGACCCTACAGAGGAGAGAGGACAGGATTTAATAGAGAGGACATGGATCGTATCTACAGAGGACAGAGAGGACAGGATTTAATACAGAGGACAGAAAGGACAGGATTTAATACAGAGGACAGAGAGGACAGGATTTAATACAAAGGACATGAATCCTACAGAGGACTGAGAGGACAGGATTTAATACAGAGGACAGAGAGGACAGGATTTAATATTTAATACAGAGGACATGAATCCTACAGAGGACAGAGAGGACAGGATTTAATACAGAGGACATGGATCATACAGAGGACAGAGAGGACAGGATTTAATACAGAGGATATGGATCCTACAGAGGACAGAAATGACAGAGAGGACAGGATTTAATACAGAGGACATGGATCCTACAAAGGACAGAGAGGACAGGATTTAATACAGAGGACATGGATCCTACAGAGGACAGAGAGGACAGGATTTAATACAGAGGATACGATCCTACAGAGGACAGAGAGGAAAGGATTTAATACAGAGGACATGGATCCTACAGAGGACAGAGAGGATAGGACTTAATACAGAGGACATGGATCCCACAGTGGACACAGAGGACAGGATTTAATACAGAGAACATGGATCCTACAGAGGACAGAAATAACAGAGAGGACAGGATTTAATACAGAGGACATGGATCCTACAGAGGACAGAGAGGACAGGATTTAATACAGAGGACATGGATCCCACAGAGGACAGAGAGGACATAGTCTGTAAAGTAAAAAAAAAAAAAAAAAGTAGAGTCAGAGTAGAAAGCAGTCTGGAGATACCAGGTTACCTTAGTAAATAGAGTCAGAGTGGGTAGAGTAGAAAGCAGTCTGGAGATACCAGGTTGCAGAGTGGCAGGTCGTGTCAGTGGAAACATGATCTGAGAACAGACAAAAACAGTTGAAGACAGTAAAAGACAGCAGAAGACAGTACAAGACAGTTGAAGACGGTACAAGACAGTTGAAGACAGCTGAAGACAGTACAAGACAGTTGAAGACAGTACATGACAGTTGAAGACAACTGAGACAGTAGAAGACAGCACAAGACAGATGGGGACAGTGGAAGACAGTTGAAGACAGCTGAAGACAGCTGAAGACAGTACAAGACAGTTGAAGACAGTACATGACAGTTGAAGACAACTGAGACAGTAGAAGACAGCACAAGACAGATGGGGACAGTGGAAGAGAGTAGAAAAGACAGCTGAAGACGGTAGAAGACAGTAGAAGACAATATGAGACAGTTGAAGACAGCTGAAGACGGTAGAAGACAGCTGAAGACGGTAGAAGACAGCTGAAGACAGCTGAAGACAGCTGAAGACAGTACAAGACAGTTGAAGACAGCTGAAGACAGTACAAGACAGTTGAAGACAACTGAAGACGGCTGAAGACAGTAGAAGACAGCTGAAAACAGAACAAGACAGTTGAAAACAACTGAAGACAGTACAAGACAGCTGAAGACAGTTGTAGGCAGTACGAGACAGCAGAAGACAACTGAAGACAGTAAGACAGTACAAGACAGCAGAAGACAGCTGAAGACAGTTGACGACAGCTGAACACAGCAGAAGACAGTAGAAGACAACTGAAGACAGTGCACGACAGTACAAGACAGATGAAGACAGAACAAGACAGTTGAAGACAACTGAAGACAACTGAAGACAGCTGAAGACAGTGGAAGACAACTGAAGACAGCTGAAGACAGTGGAAGACAACTGAAGACAGTAGAAGACAGGTGAAGACAGTACAAGATAGTTGAAGACAGAACAAGACAGTTGAAGACAACTGAAGATGGCTGAAGACAGAACACGACAGTTGAAGACAACTGAAGACAGTTGTAGGCAGTAAAAGACAGCAGAAGACAACTGAAGACAGTACACGACAGATGAAGACAGTAGAAGACAGCTGAAGACAGTACAAGACAGCAGAAGACAACTGAAGACAGTACACAACAGTACAAGACAATAGAGGACAGCTGAAGACAGTTGAAGACAGTAGAAGACATTAGAAAACAGTAGAAGACAGCTGAAGACAGCTGAAAACAGTTGAAGACAGTAGAAGACAGCTGAAGACAGCAGAGACAGATAAGACAGTAAAGACAGCTAAGAGTGAAGACAGTTGAAGATAGCAGAATACAGTAGAAGACAGCTGTAGACAGCTGTAGACAGATGAAGACAGCTGAAGACAGTTGAAGACAGTTGAAGACAGTAGAAGACAGCTGAAGACAGTTTCAGGTTACTGACCTCAAACATCCATTAAGCTGCCAGGTGACCAATCACAGAGCAGGAGGGATGATGATGATGAAATAACTCAATATTCCACAGAGGACGCAAGAACGCAACGGCGCGAGGATGCAAGGACACAAGGATGCAAGGAAACAACAAGGAAAGGATGCAAGGATGTCACAACACAAGGATGTAAGGATGCAAGAGGCAAGGACGCGCTGACGCAAGGACGAAAGGACGCAAGGACACAAGGTGGTGAGGACGCTGAGGTGAGGACACAAGGAGGCGAGGACTCAAAGACACAAGAACGCAAATTTAAATATTATCAGTAATAGTCTGTGAGTATCATCAGTAATAGTCTGTGAGTATTATCAGTAACAGTCTGTGAGTATTATCAGTAATAGTCTGTGAATATTATCAGTAATAGTCTGAGTGTTATCAGTAATAGTCTGTGAGTATTATCAGTAATAGTCTGTGAATATTATCAGTAATAGTCTGAGTATTATCAGTAATAGTCTGAGTATCATCAGTAATAGTCTGTGAGTATCATCAGTAATAGTCTGTGAGGATTATCAATAATAGTCTGTGAATATTATCAGTAATAGTCTGAGTATTATCAGTAATAGTCTGTGAGTATTATCAATAATAGTCTGTGAGTATTATCAGTAATAGTCTGTGAATATTATCAGTAATAGTCTGTGAATATTATCAGCAATAGTCTGAGTTTTATCAGTAATAGTCTGTCAGTATTATCAATAATAGTCTGTGAATATTATCAGTAATAGTCTGTGAATATTATCAGCAATAGTCTGAGTTTTATCAGTAATAGTCTGAGTATTATCAGTAATAGTCTGAGTATTATCAGTAATAGTCTGTGAGTATTATCAATAATAGTCTGTGAATATTATCAGTAATAGTCTGAGTATTATCAGTAATAATATGAGTATTATCAGTAATAGTCTGAGTATTATCAGTAATAGTCTGTGAGTATCATCAGTAATAGTCTGTAAATATTATCAGTAATAGTCTGTGAGTATTATCAGTAATAGTCTGTGAATATTATCAGTAATAGTCTGTGAGTATTATCAGTAATAGTCTGTGAGTATCATCAGTAATAGTCTGTGAGTATTATCAATAATAGTCTGTGAATATTATCAGTAATAGTCTGAGTATTATCAGTAATAGTCTGTGAGTATCATCAGTAATAGTCTGTGAGTATTATCAATAATAGTCTGTGAATATTATCAGTAATAGTCTGAGTATTATCAGTAATAGTCTGTGAATATTATCAGTAATAGTCTGAATATTATCAGAAATAGTCTGTGAATATTATCAGTAATAGTCTGAGTATTATCAGTAATAATCTGTGAGAATTATCAGTAATAGTCTGTGAGTATTATCAATAATAGTCTGTGAATATTATCAGTAATAGTCTGAGTTTTATCAGTAATAGTCTGTGAGTATTATCAGTAAGTCTGTGAGTATCATCAGTAATAATCTGTGAGTATTATCAGTAATAGTCTGAGTATTATCAGTAATAGTCTGTGAGTATCATCAGTAATAGTCTGTGAATATTATCAGTAATAGTCTGCAAGTATTATCAGTAATAGTCGGCAAGTATTATCAGTAATAGTCTGTGAATATTATCAGTAATAGTCTGCAAGTATTATCAGTATTAGTCGGCAAGTATTATCAGTAATAGTCTGAGTATTATCAATAATAGTCTGTAAATATTATCAGTAATAGTCTGAGTTTTATCAGTAATAGTCTGTGAGTATTATCAGTAAGTCTGTGAGTATCATCAGTAATAATCTGTGAGTATTATCAGTAATAGTCTGAGTATTATCAGTAATAGTCTGTGAGTATCATCAGTAATAGTCTGTGAATATTATCAGTAATAGTCTGCAAGTATTATCAGTAATAGTCGGCAAGTATTATCAGTAATAGTCTGAGTATTATCAGTAATAGTCTGTGAATATTATCAGTAATAGTCTGAGTATTATCAATAATAGTCTGTGAATATTATCAGTAATAGTCTGAGTTTTATCAGTAATAGTCTGTGAGTATTATCAGTAAGTCTGTGAGTATCATCAGTAATAATCTGTGAGTATTATCAGTAATAGTCTGAGTATTATCAGTAATAGTCTGTGAGTATCATCAGTAATAGTCTGTGAATATTATCAGTAATAGTCTGCAAGTATTATCAGTAATAGTCGGCAAGTATTATCAGTAATAGTCTGTGAATATTATCAGTAATAGTCTGCAAGTATTATCAGTAATAGTCTGAGTATTATCAATAATAGTCTGTAAATATTATCAGTAATAGTCTGAGTTTTATCAGTAATAGTCTGTGAGTATTATCAGTAAGTCTGTGAGTATCATCAGTAATAATCTGTGAGTATTATCAGTAATAGTCTGAGTATTATCAGTAATAGTCTGTGAGTATCATCAGTAATAGTCTGTGAATATTATCAGTAATAGTCTGCAAGTATTATCAGTAATAGTCGGCAAGTATTATCAGTAATAGTCTGTGAGTATTATCAGTAATAGTCTGTGAATATTATCAGTAATAGTCTGAGTATTATCAGTAATAGTCTGTGAGTATTATCAGTAATAGTCTGTGAGTATTATCAATAATAGTCTGTGAATATTATCAGTAATAGTCTGAGTATTATCAGTAATAGTCTGTGAGTATCATCAGTAATAGTCTGTGAGTATTATCAATAATAGTCTGTGAATATTATCAGTAATAGTCTGAGTATTATCAGTAATAGTCTGTTAGTATTATCAGTAATAGTCTACGAGTATTATCAGTAATAGTCTGAGTATTATCAATAATAGTCTGTGAGTATTATCAGTAATAGTCTGTGAATATTATCAGTAATAGTCTGAGTATTATCAGTAATAGTCTGTGAGTATCATCAGTAATAGTCTGTAAATATTATCAGTAATAGTCTGTGAATATTATCAGTAATAGTCTGTGAGTATTATCAGTAATAGTCTGTGAGTATTACCATTAATAGTCTGAGTATTATCAGTAATAGTCTGCGAGTATTATCAGTAATAGTCTGAGTATTATCAATAATAGTCTGTGAGTATTATCAGTAATAGTCTGTGAATATTATCAGTAATAGTCTGAGTATTATCAGTAATAGTCTGTGAGTATCATCAGTAATAGTGTGTAAATATTATCAGTAATAGTCTGTGAATATTATCAGTAATAGTCTGTGAGTATTATCAGTAATAGTTTTTGAATATTATCAGTAATAGTCTGTAAGTATTACCAGTAATAGTCTGGAAATATTATCAGTAATAGTCTGTGAGTATTAACAGTAATAGTCTATGAGGTAATGGAGTATAAAGTACTAAAGTTACATCTGAGATGTAGTGGAATAGAAGTAACTATAGTACTTTCTGAGAGGTAGTAGAGTAGAAGGTACTATAGTTACCTCTGAGAGGCAGTAGAGTAGAAAGTACTATAGTTACCTCTGAGAGATAGTAGAGTAGAAAGTACTATAGTTACTTCTGAGAGGTAGTAGAGTAGAAAGTACTATAGTTACCTCTGAGAGGTAGTGGAGTAGAAAGTACTATAGTTACTTCTGAGAGGTAGTAGAGTAGAAAGTACTATAGTTACTTCTAAGAGGTAGTAGAGTAGAAAGTACTATAGTTACCTCTGAGAGGTAGTGGAGTGAAGTATAAGTATAACGTTGCATAAAATGGAAATACTTGAGTAAAGTACAAATACCTTGAATGTGTACTTGAGTACAGTATGAGAGTAGGCTATATATATATATATATATATATATATATATATATATATATATATAAAGCCTCACCTCACTGAATCACCTCATCCTCATTAGTACTGCTGTGATCTGAATCAACTCAACCTAGGGATGGTCAGGGTTCGGTTTGTGTATGAACCGTTCAGTTCATCTGAAATATGTTATGAGGTCGATTGTGTATTTTTTTAGTTGCGTTTATTACGGAAAGAGGCTGGGACACGGCGGACAGGAATATGAGGTAGAACACATGCTCAGTGTAACTGAAGTTGAGATTCTGCGTTGTGATTGGCTCAATTTCCGCAAGGTTGGACCAGATTTTACTGCACGTCTCTCAACCATCGCCACTGTGTTCACACTACCACAGCTATTAACTCTCCACCACACGTTAGCTCAGCGGCTAACAGCTAATAGCAAACATGTCAGTAAATGACTGTAGTTCCTTCTAGTCAGCAGTGATCAGTGGTTGTTCAGGAGTTTATTGTGAAGGGAGGAACTGCAGCAGTGAAGAGGTGAAGATCTGTTATTGACGAGGGTCTGAACTACAGAGCCTCCATGTTATTAATATATTATCCTCATAAGGTTTAGGAGCAACGTAACCCTCGACTACACAAGCTGAGACTAAAGCTGGCAGTAGACTCTGTAGTCTGACTGTTAGGTTAGTTTGTCATGTATCTCAGTAGTAAACTAAAGCTGGCAGTAGACTCTAGTCTGACTGTTTAGGTTGGTTTGTCATGCATCTTAGTAGTAAACTAAAGCTGGCAGTAGACTCTGTAGTCTGTTTAGGTTAGTTTGTCATGCATCTTAGTAGTAAACTAAAGCTGGCAGTAGGCTCTGTAGTCTGACTGTTAGGTTAGTTTGTCATGCATCTTAGTAGTAAACTAAAGCTGGCAGTAGACTCTAGTCTGACTGTTTAGGTTAGTTTGTCATGTATCTTAGTAGTAAACTAAAGCTGGCAGTAGGCTCTGTAGTCTGTTTAGGTTAGTTTGGCATGTATATCAGTAGTAAACTAAAGCTGGCAGTAGGCTCTGTAGTCTGACTGTTTAGGTTAGTTTGTCATGTATCTTAGTAGTAAACTAAAGCTGGCAGTAGGCTCTGTAGTCTGTTTAGGTTAGTTTGGCATGTATATCAGCAGTAAACTAAAGCTGGCAGTAGGCTCTGTTGTCTGACTGTTTAGGTTAGTTTGTCATGTATCTTAGTAGTAAACTAAAGCTGGCAGTAGACTCTGTAGTCTGACTGTTTAGGTTAGTTTGTCATGTATATCAGTAGTAAACTAAAGCTGGCAGTAGGCTCTGTAGTCTGTTTAGGTTAGTTTGTCATGTATCTTAGTAGTAAACTAAAGCTGGCAGTAGGCTCTGTAGTCTGACTGTTAGGTTAGTTTGTCATGTATCTTAGTAGTAAACTAAAGCTGGCAGTAGGCTCTGTAGTCTGTTTAGGTTAGTTTGTCATGTATATAAGTAGTAAACTAAAGCTGGCAGTAGGCTCTGTAGTCTGACTGTTTAGGTTAGTTTGTCATGTATCTTAGTAGTAAACTAATGCTGGCAGTAGGCTCTGTAGTCTGACTGTTAGGTTAGTTTATGTATTAGTTATGAAGGACTGATACTGACTGATATTTGTGTACTTCAGTCTTTATAAGTGGAGTGGAGTGGAGCGGCATTGTTTACAGTCGCGATCAGCTGATGGCGTTACGGCAACCAGCGCTGCTGCTGCCTGGAGCGAGGCCACACGTCCCGGAGGAGCTGCGGAAGAGACGCCGGGGCTGCAGGGCTGGAGCCAAACTCAAGGCAAAGAAGAGGAAATACAAGCCCTCGGTGCCAGCGGTGCTCACGGGGAATGTGAGGTCTCTGGGGAATAAGATGGACGAGCTCGGTGTGCTGGTCAAGACCCAGAGGGAGTACCGTGAGTGTAGCGTCATGTGTTTCACAGAAACATGGCTACACTCACACATCCCGGACCACAGCGTTAACATACCCGGCTTCAGGACAGTTCGGGCGGACAGGGACGTTATAACGAGCGGTAAGAAGAAGGGGGGCGGGATTGCACTTTTGGTGAATGAGAGGTGGTGTAATCCCGGACATGTGACTGTTAAGGAACGTCTCTGTTGCTCGGATATTGAACTGTTAGCTGTGGGGTTTCGCCCGTTTTACTTGCCGAGAGAGTTCACCTCCGCCATTGTTGTTGCTGTTTACATCCCGCCGTCAGCTGATGGGGGTGTAGCGATGGACATTATCCACTCTACTGTGGCAAAACTCCAGAACCAGCAGCCAAACGCCTTATTTATCATTACCGGGGACTTTAACCATGTCACACTGGAGAAGACTTTGCCAACTTTTCACCAGTATGTTGACCTTCCCACAAGAGACAATAAGACTCTGGACCTCCTGTATGCCAATACCATGAATGCATTCAGTGTCACTGCCCTCCCCCCACTCAGCAGAGCAGATCACAACCTGGTCTTGTTGTCCCCTAAGTATGTCCCCCTTGTTCAACGCCAACCTATGGGCACAAGGACTGTGAGGAGGTGGACTCAGGAGGCGAGGGACAGACTGCAGGACTGCTTTGAGACAACAGATTGGGACGTGCTCTGTGAACCACATGGGGAGGACATCAACTCCATGACGGACTGCATCACAGACTACATCAAGTTCTGTGAATTCACTACCCTTCCGACCCGGACCGTACGCTGCTACCCCAACAACAAGCCCTGGATTACCAGTGACCTGAAGGAGCTTCTCAACAAGAAGAAGAAAGCTTTCAGGGCTGGGAACAGGGATGAGCTGAAAAGGGTGCAACGTGAACTGAAGGTGAAGCTGAGGGAGTACAGAGACTCCTACAGGAGGAAGTTGGAGGACAAGCTCCAACAAAACAACACCAAGGAGGTGTGGGCTGGTATGAAGGAGATCACCGGCTTCAAGGTGAAGGACAGGGAACCAGCCCACAGCGTGGAGAGGGCCAACGAGCTGAACTGTTTCTTCAACAGGTTCAGTTCACCACCTTCTGCTGCCCCCCACCCCCCTCACTTCCAACAATGCACTGTGAGAGTCACATTTTTTGATTTCTCTAGTGCATTCAACACCATCCAGCCTTTTCTTCTGAGGGAGAAGCTGCGGGCGATGAATGTGGACGCTCCCACCATCTCCTGGATCACGGACTACCTGACAGACAGGCCGCAGTTTGTCCGGCTGGGCAGCGGTCTGTCCAATGTGGTGGTCAGTGGTACAGGAGCTCCGCAGGGTACGGTGCTGTCTCCTTTTCTGTTCACCGTGTACACCTCGGATTTCAAGTACAACTCTGAGTCTTGTCATTTACAGAAATTTTCTGATGACTCGGCAGTTGTGGGGTGTATAAGTGGTGGACAGGAGGAGGAGTACAGGGCTCTGGTGGATGATTTTGTGGAGTGGTCTGGTCGGAATCATCTGCATCTCAATGTGGCCAAGACCAGGGAGATGGTGATCGACTTCAGGAAGAAGAGGACACCCACACAGCCCCTGAAGATCCTGGGGGAGGACATTGCTATTGTGGAGGAGTATAAATACTTGGGCGTTTACATCGACAACAGACTGAACTGGAGGACCAACACTGATGCTGTGTACAAGAAGGGGATGAGCCGCCTCTACTTCCTGAGGAAGCTCAGTTCCTTCAATGTGTGCAGCAAAATGCTGGAGATCTCCTACCAGTCCGTTGTAGCCAGCGCCCTGTACTCTGCTGTGGTCTGCTGGGGGACCAGCGCCCTGTACTCTGCTGTGGTCTGCTGGGGGACCAGCATCCTGTACTCTGCTGTGGTCTGCTGGGGGACCAGCATCCTGTACTCTGCTGTGGTCTGCTGGGGGAGCAGCATCAGAGCCGGCGACACCAACAGACTGAACAAGCTGATCAGGAAGGCCGGCTCTGTGATTGGCTGCAAAATGGACACTTTTGAGGCTGTGGTGGAAAGGAGAACTATGAACAAGCTGTTGTCTATTCTGGACAATCCAGACCACCCACTTCACCCGGTACTGGAGCGACAGCGGAGCAGCTTCTCAAACAGACTGGTTCAGCTCCGCTGTCACAAGGACAGATACAGGAAATCTTTCCTGCCAACAGCTATCAAGCTGTTCAACACGTCACCTCTGGCTGGCAGAGAGCTCTCTGCTCCCCCTGACATCTAACACTGCACAATTTAACTTTAGCATCTGCACTACTGACTGTATATAGAGAGTGTTATTCTTGATCTCTTCTATATTTTTTATATTTAGGATGTAATAGACCCCCAGCTAATTGTTGGTCAGGTGTATTATATAGCATTATACAGTGTTGTTATATTGTGTATTGTCGTGTATATTGTATTATATTATTATACGACATCTCTATATATCTATTTCCACATATGTTATATTATATGTATCATACATACATATCATGTATACATCCATATCATATCATGTTATACAACATTATATTATATACTATATCATTATATCATATCATTTTATTTTATTATTTATTATTTTATTATCTTATTATTATTATTATTATAGTGTATAATGTTTACATTTCTTAGAATTAGATTAGTTTATAACAAGATTCTCTGTATATACTTCACACTTCGTACAGATGTGTATACTCTCTTTTTTATGTGTACATATATGTGTATATTCTCTCATGTATATTGTGCTGATAACCTGCTGCTGTAACACCACAATTTCCCAACTTGGGATCAATAAAGTATCTATCTATCTATCTTGTTTCCAGTCAGATATTAATGAGTTTCTATGGTGACTCTGCTGTTGTCAACATTACTGTTGCTGCTCTAGAAACAACATGAGTCCTAGTTGGATTTAAATATTCGATTACTAATCTGGTTCTGACTTTAAACCAACCAGGCCGCCATCAGTAGAGCTAATATGATCACTTCAATATTAATTGATCATCTCAGTATTGATCAGTGTTATTGATCATGGCAGATTGTCCTCATATGGTGCTGCCTAGTTTATGTTACTGTAGTTTAAAAAGCTCTAGTGCTGCTGACCTGATGCTGACCTTTTAACTGATGATTAGTTTTTATTTATTGATTCTTGTTAATAGCTCAGAGTCACTTTTCTTGTAGATCAGAAGTCCAGCCATCAGAGTTTTGTTCCAGATGTTAGTCTGCTGTTGAGAGACAAACAGCTGTTGACTGATTCTGACAAATTAATGAAAATCATGTTGAAACTGAAGCTGGAAATCGGCCTCCTGCTGGACCACAGATGTACCCAACCGAACTGAAAACCGTGAATTTTATGAACCGTCCCAGCTCTAAATCAACCTCATTATCACAGCTATCACAACGTCCAGTTTACATAGCTGAGCTCAACTACACCTGAATCTTAGTATTATATTAGAGATCTATATCATAACACTAGTCACCCATCACTGCTCCACCTCTATCGAACACCAACACTCACTGGTCCAGCCCTGGTTCCGTTCCGCCTCTTTGTTCTTCGGTAAATGAGGGAACTCGGTGTTCCGGTTGTTAGCGGATAGCCTGTTAGCCTGCTAGCCTGCTAGCTGGAAGCCACCTTGTGGACGCAGCTAATATGCAAAGTTACGTAAATACCTTCCCCGGTTCTACACACCCGGAC
This sequence comes from Pterois miles, assembly GCA_947000775.1. Lineage (NCBI taxonomy): Eukaryota > Metazoa > Chordata > Actinopteri > Perciformes > Scorpaenidae > Pterois > Pterois miles. Next base: position 10,213,080 of record CAMQGK010000001.1, on the reverse strand, counting down.
CCGCCGGTAAAACTCACCGAGTTCCGTTGAACAGTCCCGATACTCTTCTTCAGGTTCCGGTTAGTTGATAACGTTTCTGTGAAAGTTTGCTGAAAGTCTGGGACCAACGAGACGAACACGATCTCTTCCTCTTCTTCTTCTTCTTCTTCTTCTTCTTCTCCTTCTCTTTTTCTTTTTCTCTTCTTCTTCGGTGTTTCACGGTAGCTTCCGTCCCTGTGGTCCCACTACCGCCACCATCTGGACCCAGTTACGTCCTGCTAGGATTCCTTGTTGAGTTATACTTCAGACATCAGTGTAAGGAATAAAAAAATACAATTAAAATAAATATTTTTTGTATTTGTGTGTATACATTTTATATTTTATTATATTATAATCTACTCTCACCTCACAGGTTGGAATCCAGCTTGAGGCTCTTCTGTGTGGCGTTTACATGTTCTCCTTGTGTAAGCAGGGGTTTTCTTCGGGTACTCCAGCGTCCTCCCACAGTCCAAAGACATGAAATTAGGTTAATTGATGACCATAGGTGTGAATGTACACTTGAATGGTTGTCTGTTTCTATGTGTCCTGCGGTGGACTGGCCAGGATGGCCAGGATGTCCAGGATGACTGTATAATAGTATTGCATTGTTATAAAACTAACTGACATGTCAGAATAGTTTTGTTTGGTCTGATGTTGCTATTATTATTATTATTATTATTATTATTATCATTATTATTATTATTAAGATAAGATAAGATAGAACTTTATTCATCCCGAAGGAAATTCTTGTGCCAGAGATGCTCACAGTTTATAAAAAGTACAAAACACAACACAAAATAACACAACACTTGTATAGAGAAAAAGTTAAAAATTAAGAACTAAAAATCGAGAAGTACTACTTGGAAGAAAAAAGTACTATTCTTATCAACAGTGCCTCGATGTAGGTAGTAATAGTAAGTAGTAGTAATGTACATTGTGGAGAGAACATGATAAAAACAGAAAAGTAAGAAGCATAGTATATAATAGGTATTGTATACCTATCTCCAAGTGTATTGCACTGAAGTAAGTATATTGCACATGATTAAATACCTATGATAAATAACTGAAAATAACTATATTGCACGGATAACATCAGTAATGTTGTGTTAATTGAACAGTATTATCCTAGATGTAGTATTGCACATGACAATATAAAAAAATGATGACAGTAACCGTATTATTGCACATGAAATAAAGAAGGATGATGATATTAAAGCCATCAGCTGTATTATTGCACATGATAATAAAAAAGATGATGATATTAGAGCCATATTATTGCACATGATACTGGTGTTCATAAAGTCCAGTATTGTCAACTGTCCGTCCAGCAGAAGGGGGAGGAGTTATATAGTCTGATGGCCACAGGGAAAAAAGACCTCCTGTGAAGCTCTGTTGAGCATCTCGGTGGTCTCAGTCTGCAGCTGAAGGTGCTCTGGTAGGACTCCAGAGTGGCCTGCAGGGGATGAGAGGTGTTGTCTCTGATACTGAGTAGCTTCCTCAGCATCCTCTTCTCCGACACCTCCGCCAAAGACTCTAGTTCCACTCCCAGGACAGAATTCGCCCTCCTATTATTATTATTATTATTATTATATCCATCCATCTTCAACTGCTTATCCCGTTAGGTTCACGGGGACCTGGAGCCGATCCCAGCTGGCATTGGGTTGAGAAAATCCCTGCTAACACAGGGAGAACATGTAAACTGCACACAGAAGGACCCAACTCAGCACAGCTAGCATTGACTCAGCTGGTGCTAGCGTTGACTCAGCACAGCTAGCATTGACTCAGCTGGTGCTAGCGTTGACTCAGCACAGCTAGCATTGACTCAGCTGGTGCTAGCGTTGACACAGCTGGTGCTAGTGTTGACTCAGCTGGTGCTAGCGCTGACTCAGCACAGCTAGCGTTGACTCAGCTGGTGCTAGCATTGACTCAGCACAGCTAGCATTGACTCAGCTGGTGCTAGCGTTGACTTGGCACAGCTAGCGTTGACTCAGCTGGTGCTAGCGCTGACTCAGCACAGCTAGCGTTGACTCAGCTGGTGCTAGCGCTGACTCAGCACAGCTAGCGTTGACTCAGCTGGTGCTAGCATTGACTCAGCACAGCTGGCATTGACTCAGCTGGTGCTAGCGTTGACTCAGCACAGCTAGCATTGACTCAGCTGGTGCTAGCGTTGATTCAGCACAGCTAGCATTGACTCAGCACAGCTAGCGTTGACTCAGCTGGTGCTAGCATTGATTCAGCACAGCTAGCATTGACTCAGCTGGTGCTTGCGCTGACTCAGCACGGCTAGCGTTGACTCAGCTGGTGCTAGCGTTGACGCAGCTGGTGCTAGTGTTGACTCAGCTGGTGCTAGCGCTGACTCAGCACAGGTAGCGTTGACTCAGCTGGTGCTAGCGCTGACTCAGCACAGCTAGCGTTGACTCAGCTGGTGCTAGCGTTGACTCAGCACAGCTAGCGTTGACTCAGCTGGTGCTAGCGTTGACTCAGCTGGTGCTAGCATTGACTCAGCTGGTGCTAGCGTTGACTCAGCTGGTGCTAGCATTGACTCAGCTCATGCTAGCATTGACTCAGCTGGTGCTAGCATTGACTCAGCACAGCTAGCATTGACTCAGCTGGTGCTAGCATTGACGCAGCTGGTGCTAGCGTTGACTCAGCTGGTGCTAGCGCTGACTCAGCACAGCTAGCGTTGACTCAGCTGGTGCTAGCATTGACTCAGCACAGCTAGCATTGACTCAGCTGGTGCTAGCTTTGACTCGGCACAGCTAGCACTGACTCAGCTGGTGCTAGCGTTGACGCAGCTGGTGCTAGTGTTGACTCAGCTGGTGCTAGCGCTGACTCAGCACAGCTAGCATTGACTCAGCTGGTGCTAGCGCTGACTCAGCACAGCTAGCGTTGACTCAGCACAGCTAGCGTTGACTCAGCTGGTGCTAGCGCTGACTCAGCACAGCTAGCGTTGACTCAGCACAGCTAGCATTGACTCAGCTGGTGCTAGCGTTGACTCAGCACAGCTAGCATTGACTCAGCTGGTGCTAGCGTTGACGCAGATGGTGCTAGTGTTGACTCAGCTGGTGCTAGCGCTGACTCAGCACAGCTAGCGTTGACTCAGCTGGTGCTAGCATTGACTCAGCACAGCTGGCATTGACTCAGCTGGTGCTAGCGTTGACTCAGCACAGCTAGCATTGACTCAGCTGGTGCTAGCGTTGATTCAGCACAGCTAGCATTGACTCAGCACAGCTAGCGTTGACTCAGCTGGTGCTAGCATTGATTCAGCACAGCTAGCATTGACTCAGCTGGTGCTTGCGCTGACTCAGCACGGCTAGCGTTGACTCAGCTGGTGCTAGCGTTGACGCAGCTGGTGCTAGTGTTGACTCAGCTGGTGCTAGCGCTGACTCAGCACAGGTAGCGTTGACTCAGCTGGTGCTAGCGCTGACTCAGCACAGCTAGCGTTGACTCAGCTGGTGCTAGCGTTGACTCAGCACAGCTAGCGTTGACTCAGCTGGTGCTAGCGTTGACTCAGCACAGCTAGCATTGGCTCAGCTGGTGCTAGCATTGACTCAGCTGGTTCTAGCTTTGACTCAGCACAGCTAGCGTTGACTCAGCTCGTGGTAGCGTTGACTCAGCTGGCGCTAATGTTCACATTATTCAGTACCATATTGATTAGCTCAATGTGGTAAGCTGATCAATGCCCTTATTTGATTTAATTTGGACAAACTGTCAAATCATCCAATGAAAGAATCAATAAAATTAAGAATGTTTCCACTGTTCCTAACAAAATCAATAAAACTGATTCTTTGTGGTTTCTTTGAGTTTTTATTTTCACACTTTCACAAACATTCAAACAAAAGATGAACAAATAAAAAAGACATGATAAACTAATATTAAACTAATGATGTGCAAATGAATCAAATGAGTCAGATGAGTTCTGTCAACACTGAAAAAACCCTCAGCAGGCCACAGAGGAGCTCCAATTACTGGGAACGTAGATAGAGAACCTATACTGGGACATACTGGGAACTTATACTGGAACAGTATTCAGCTATTAGTGCGTTTTACATCTTTTAGGACCTGACTTAAATCATCAGGTCCTAAAAGATGTAAAACGCACTAATAGCTGAATCCAGAGCTGTTTCCTTTCTCTGTTGACGGAGACCCAGACGGTGACGACAGCGTGACGCTGGAACGCCGGGACGCTGGGACTCTGGAACGCTGGGACTCTGGAACGCTGGGATGCTGGAACTCTGGAACACTGGGACGCTGGAACTCTGGAACGCTGGAACGCTGGGATGCTGGAACTCTGGAACGCTGGAACTCTGGAAGGCTAGGCCGCTGGAACCGGGTCATGTGACTGAGCGGATGCTACTGCGTCTGTTCCACGGGCCCAGTGGATACAGAAAACCAGACTTCGTGCTCCACTGAGACACTTTCATAGGACTGAACGAGGCCCTACCACCAACACTGGATCCACTCCTGTTTATACAGAGCAGTCCCACTGATACCTGTCTGTCTCACTGATACCTGTCTGTCCCACTGATACCTGTCTGTCACTCTGATACCTGTCTGTCCCACTGATACCTGTCTCACTGATACCTGTCTGTCCCACTGATATCTGTCTGTCCCACTGATACCTGTCTGTCTCACTGATACCTGTCTGTCTCACTGATACCTGTCTCAGTGATACCTGTCTCAGTGACACCTGTCTCTCACGGATACCTGTCTCTCCCACTGATACCTGTCTGTCTCACTGATACCTGTCTCACTGATACCTGTCCGTCCCACTGATACCAGTCTGTCCCACTGATACCTGTCTCACTGATACCAGTCTGTCCCACTGATACCTGTCTCACTGATACCTGTCTGTCCCACTGATACCTGTCCCACTGATATCTGTCTGTCCCACTGATATCTGTCTGTCCCACTGATACCTGTCTGCCTCACTGATACCTGTCTGTCCCACTGATACCCCTCTGTCTCACTGATACCTGTCTCACTGATACCTGTCTGTCCCACTGATACCTGTCTGTCTCACTGCAGCTATTCAGAAGCTTAAACTTGATGTTGTTATAATATCACTTTTTACTAAATTAAAACAGATTACACCTCACAAACTACTTCGGACAGAGACATGAACTGTTACTGAATATTTAACTCTACCCTGGTAACAGATAACCAACAGGTAACCGAGAGGTGTAACTGCAACTGAACCAACTGACAGAACTATCGTTTGCTTGATAATATCTGACCTGTTTCAGAATAAAAATTATTAAAATAACATTTTAATTTAAGAATAATATACTACTGATAACATAACACTGACCCAATTAATGACCAAATAATGTTGGTTGGATTAGCATAAACCATGGTTTATACTGGGCCTGACAGGTCTGTACTGGTCTGTACTGGTTTTCTAAGCTCCTCTGTGGCTGCAGTGGATTTCCAAGCATGCCTTGGTAAACAGGTAAAAAATCAGGAAGTAAAGCTCGATGCACGGCATCAGTAATTAGCAGCAACAACGATTCGCTGCAGCGGCCATGTTGGCTCTGAGTGATATCACCATGGTGATGTCATGGCAACACTGATCCATTCACACACACACACTCTCTCTCTGTTCTGTAGTCCAAGTAGTCTGAAGACCCACCCTCTGGTCTCTGAACATTCACTCTGATTGGCAGCTTCCTGTCTGAGTCTTCTCTTCTGTCGGTGTCGCTTTCCGATAGATGAGCCTCCTCCATTGTCACTGATCCTTCCCATCATCCTTTGCTCTCCTGGGTGTGGACAGGTGAATTGATTTCAGACCAGCAAGGTCAGAGGTCAGAGCGTTCGCAATGTCATGGGTCAGGAAGGTCAGAGGTATCCACGGTAACCTGTCACACCAATCAACACAGATACTGATTAGTTTGTCAACCAAACAGACCTAATTAGTCCCCAGACCTCTGCAACTAGTCCCCAGACCTCTGCAACTAGTCCCCAGGCCTCTCTTCAACTAGTTCCCAGAACTCTGCAACTACTACATAGACCTCCACAATTAGTCTCCAGACCTCTGAAACTAGTTCCCAGGCCTGTACAGCTAGTCCCCAGACCTCTACAGCTAGTCCCCAGACCTCCACAACTAGTCCCCAGACCTCTACAGCTAGTCCCCAGACCTCTATAGCTAGTCCACAGACCTCCACAGCAAGTCCAAAGACCTCTGAAACTAGTCCCCGGACCAAAAGTTGGAGTGTATCCTCACTTTAATGAAGATGGTGTCATCTTTGATGTAGCTACCAGTCTCCAGGACACTCTGAGACACAAACAGAGGACAGCCGGAGGCAATATTCATCTCTGCTGCAGGACGTCTGAAACTGCTGCTATTTGGATCAGGCTTAAAGGCATCCCCCAAGTGTTTCCTCGAAGGACCCTGGTCCATCAGCATCAGAGTCACCTAACAGACAGACAGATGGGTCTGTCAGCATCGTTTTGGCCCCAGAACAACAGAAAGTTTAACCTGTTTGAATACAAAAGCCTCAGCAACACAAAATACTTTTCAGAAACTAGTCATTACCTTCTGTTTGAAGGGCCAGGGTAGCAGGGCGTCATACTCTCCCCTCATCACCACAAAAAACAGTGACAAGTGCGTCCCCTTTCCCATGCCATCTCCATTTAGGTAGACGCGGGCGCACATCTTGTACCCGAAGTATCCGGTGTAAAATGGCTGTGAGTAAAGCGACAGTGTCTTCGCTGCCACTGCTTCCTGTTTTCGTCTCTTGTAGTCTCGGATCTTCCAAATTAGGGTCCCGTTGTAACTCGCTGTCTCTAGCACCTGGAAACGCAGGTCCATGTCGGCCAATCGGATCTCATGGACACTCAGCATGTCATCATGTCTATTCAGCTGAGTCTCCAGGGATGCTGCAGAGGTAAATGTCCAATATTGAGTAACTGATTAACTGTGATTAAGTCTCTAGACCTCTACAGCTAGTCCCTAGACATCTACAGCTAGTCCCCAGCTGTCTACAGCTAGTCTCCAGACCTCTACAGCTAGTCCCCAGCTCTCTGCAGTGAGTCCCCAGACCTCTGCAGCTAGTCCCCAGCTCTCTACAGCTAGTCTCCAGACCTCTGCAGCTAGTCCCTAGCTCTCTACAGCTAGTCTCTAGACCTGTACAGCTAGTCCCTAGACATCTACAGCTAGTCCCCAGCTGTCTACAGCTAGTCTCCAGACCTCTACAGCTAGTCCCCAGCTCTCTGCAGTGAGTCCCCAGACCTCTGCAGCTAGTCCCCAGCTCTCTACAGCTAGTCTCCAGACCTCTACAACTAGTCCCCGGCTCTCTACAGCTAGTCTCCAGACCTCTACAGCTAGTCCCAAGCTCTCTACAGCTAGTCGCCACACCTCTACAGCTAGTCCCCAGATATCTACAGCTAGTCTCCAGACCTCTACAGCTAGTCTCCACACCTCTACAGCTAGTCCCCAGATATCTACAGCTAGTCTCCAGACCTCTGCAAATGATCCCCTGTCCCATCGGCAGTGTGTGTTCTGACCCAGAGTGTGTGTTGTCGATCCATTCCCGCTGCGCCCCCCTTGTTCCAGAGCGTTCAGTCTAGTCCGGACGTTCTCCAGCGTTCCTCTCAGATTCTCCACCTCATCTCTGAGCACACGGAGAGAACGAAGCTCCAGCTCCACCTCCAGGAGCTTCTCTGAATGAGAGCTCATTAGCTTCTATAGGAAGAGAGAGATGATTGGCTGTCCAGGTTCAGAGGAGGGACAGGTCAGTTTGACCGACAGACAGAAGGTGTAGTTGATGGTGAAGAGTTTTCACCTCTGATCTTTAGTTGTGTCACAGTTTGAATCCCAGCCCCCTCTAACACTTAACACTGCTTCAGTGTTCATTGTTCCCACCCACATTAAATACACATAATCTACTATTTATTGACTTCATTTTAAGGTTTTAATGTGTGGGTTATTGATTTCCAACCTACTTTGAACTTTCAGAATTTGAAATGTGTTCTATGCATAAGATAAGATATTCCTTTATTAGTCCCACAGTGGGGAAATTTACAATATATATTGCCATGCTTTAGTAGAATTGGTGTATTACCTGCATGGTGGCCAGTTTCTGCTCTATCTGTCGGTTCTTCTCTCTCAGCTCGTCGCTCTGGTTCTCCAGTTCAGACAGTCGACTGCTGAGAGCAGGAAGCACCTTATACCTCTCCAACAGCTCACCTTTAATATCCTCCACCTGGAAATACACTCCAAGATCAGGCAAGTAAACACAATCACACTGAACCCGCTACTATGGTTATCTCAGTCTGGTTGCTATGGTTACCTTGTTCTCTAATGTTGAGTTTCTGCTGGCCATCATTCTCAGGTGTTCAGCTACAAAAGTAGACTCATGTTGCCTCATTTCCTGGTTCAAACCCTGGAGCACGAACACAGAACATAGAGTTGACACTTATTAATACTACTAATTTAACTCAGGTGTCTCCCATTTCCCTTGATCATCTCTGAGATGTTTCTCCACCTCCACTGGAGTCCACCTGTTGTAAATTGTATTGATTGGACCTGATCTGGAAAGATATACACCTGTCTACATAAGGTCTCACAGCTGACGATGCCTATCAGGTAAAAACCAAGCCATGGGGTCAAAGGAACTGCCTGCAGACCTCTGAGACTGGACTGTGTTGAGGCACAGATCTGGGGTAAGCTGAAGGTCCCCAAGAGCACAGTGGTCTCTGTGATCCTTAAACAGAAGAAGTCTGGAACAACCCGGCCAAGCTGAGCTATCAGGGGAGAAGGGCCTTGGTAAGAGAGGCGACCAAGAACCTCATGGTCACTTTAGCTGAGCTCCAGAGATCCCGTGTGGAGATGGGAGATACTTCCAGTAGGACCACCATCACTGCAACATTCCACTGATCTGGAATTTATGGCAGAGGGGTCAGACAGAAGCCTCTCCTCAGTGGCAGACACATGAAAACACCCAAAGGACACTCAGACGGTGAGAAACTAGATTCTCTGGTCTGATGAAACCAAGACTGAACTGTTTGGTCTCAGTTTTAAGTGTTACGTCTGGAGGAAACCAGGCATTGCTCATCACCTGCCCAACACCATCCCAAAGGTGAAGCATGGTGTGGGCAGCATCAGGCTCTGGGGGTGTTTTTCAGCAGCAGGGAAGGTGATTGGTCAGGGTTGAGCAAATTACAGAGATATCCTTAATGAATACCTGGTCCAGAGTGCTCAGGACTTCAGACTGGGCTGAAGGTTCACCTTCTAACAGGACAATGACCCTTAACACACAGCCAAGACAACACATGAGTGGCTTAGGGACAATTCCATGGATGTCCTGTAGTGGTCCAGCCAGAGACCTGACTTAAACCTAATCAAACATTTCTTAACAGACCTGAAAATGTTTGTCCATCCCACCAACCTGCCAGAGCTGGAGAGGCTCTGCTGAGAACAATAGCAGAAAATCCCCAAATCTAGGTGTACAAAGCTTGTAGCATCATACCAAAGCGACTCAATGATGTAATTGCTGCTAAAGGTCTCATCTCATCTCATCTTCAACCGCTTATCCGGGGTCAGGTCGCGGGGGCAACAGCTCCAGCAGGGGATCCCAAACTTCCCTTTCCCAGGCCACATTAAGCAGCTCTGACTGTGGGATCCCGATGCGTTCACAGGCATCCTTACCAGATGCCCAAACCACCTCAACTGGCTCCTTTCAACGCAAAGGAGCAGCAGCTCTACTCCGAGTCCCTCAGGGATGGCTGAGCTTCTCACCTTATCTCTAAGAAGAGAAAACCCATTTCGGCGTCTTGTTCCTGCAATCTAGTTCTTTGGGTCATGACCCAGCCCTCATGACCAGAGGTGAGAGCAGGAATGAAGACTGACTGGTAAATAGAGAGCTTTGCCTTCCAGCTAAGCTATCTCTTCGTCACAACAGTGCAGTAAAGTGACTGCAATACTGCCCCGCTGCTTCGATTCTCAATCTAACGTTCCATTGTTCCCTCACTTGCAAACAAGACCCTGAGGTACCTGAACTCCTTCACTTGGGGTAAAGACTCATTTCCTACCTGGAGTAGACAATTCCTCGGTTTCCTGCTGAGAACCGTGGCCTCCAATTTTGAGGTGCTAATCTCCATCCCAGCCGCTTCACACTCGGCTGCGAACAAATCCAGTGAGTGCTGGAGGTCCTCCTCAATCCGCGGTTTGGCTCCTTTCCAGCATCCTGGAGTAGACTTTACCAGGGAGGCTGAGTAATGTGATACCCCTGTAATTGGCACACTCTCTGGTCCTCCTTTTTGAACAGGGGAACCACCACCATGGTCTGCCACTCTTTAAGCAGTGTCCCCAACTTCCACGCATTGTTGAAGAGACGTGTCATCCACGACAGCCCATTCACACCCAGAGCCTTCAGCATTTCTGGGCGGATCTCGTCAATCCCGGGGCCTTGCCACTGCAGAGCTGTTTAACTACCTCAGTGACTTACACCAGGGAAATTGACAATGATCACACAGCCTCGGCTCTGGAACCGTTCTCCTGGATAGGGGTTGGACTCTGCCAAAGGTGTTTCAACTAAATACTGAGGAAAGGGTCTGAATACTGAAGATGTCACAATGTGATATTTCAGTTTGTCCTTTTTAATAAATTTGTAAAAATGTCTAAAATTCTGTTTCCTCTTTGTCATCATGGTGTACAGAGTGTAGACTGATGAGGAGAAAAATGACTTAAATGATTTTAGCAAAAGGCTGCAACACAACGTGAACAAACTGAAGAGGTTTGAAGACTTTCTGAATACACTGTAGTCCAAACTGGTATATTCACACTGAGAAGAAAAAACAGAGGAAGAAGAAGAAGAGGAAGAGGAGTTACCTTGAAGGCACAGCCGTAGCAGTGGAACTGACAGCTCACCTGAGCTTTGGGACAGTCGTGTTGGTGACTGGAAAGCTGAAACACAAAACCAATCAATCAGTCATCCATACAACTGCTGTTGTGGGGATAAACAGGTGAAACACAGAGCAGCCATCTGATTGGATGGCAGAAAATAAACTGGATCACTACCTCACTCCGGGGAAGAGAGGAGAAGGAGCAGAGGTTTGGACACGACACTGGAAACGCTGGACACACCGTCTCTTTGTGTCTCTGAAAACCGATGGAAACTTTACAGAATGTTCATCACCATCATCATCACCACCATCATCATCATCATCACCACCACCATCACCATCATCATCACCACCACCATCATCATCATCACCACCATCACCATCATCTTCATCACCACCACCATCATCATCATCATCACCACCACCATCACCATCATCATCATCATCACCACCACCATCATCATCATCACCATCATCAATATCATCACCATTATCATCATCACCACCATCATCATCACCATCACCACCATCATCATCATCATGTCCGATATCAGGTCTGATCTTCCGGCGCTGTGTGGAGCAGCAGCCTGTTACAGTAGCTCCCGTTATTGTTAGTGTTTTTTAGAAGAAGAAGAAGAAGATCTACCTTTATTAGTCCCACAATGGGGAAATTCAATTTACACTCTGTTAAACTCATACATGGTACATGCAGTTTTTGTCACGTTTCTCATGTTTTTCTTGTGTGTTTTTTTATTTCTTTCTTGCACTCTGTACTACTTCGCACGTTCTTGCACTATGGAGTTTAGAGCTGCTTTTCTCGCGGTTTTCCTGGTTATTTTTATAACTTTTCTACCGGTGAACTGCGCGGAGTGGAGCGGCATTGTTTACAGTCGCGATCAGCTGATGGCGTTAAAGCAACCAGCGCTGCTGCTGCCTGGAGCGAGGCCACACGTCCCGGAGGAGCTGCGGAAGAGACGCCGGGGCTGCAGGTTGGAGCCAAACTCAAGGCAAAGAAGAGGAGGTACAAGCCCTCGGTGCCAGCGGTGCTCATGGGGACTGTGAGGTCTCTGGGGAATAAGATGGACGAGCTCGGTGCGCTGGTCAAGACCCAGAGGGAGTATCGTGAGTGTAGCGTCATGTGTTTCAACATGGCTACACTCACACATCCCGGGCCACAGCATAAACATACCCGGCTTCAGGACAGTTCGGGCGGACAGGGACGTTACAATGAACGGTAAGAAGAAGGGGGGCGGGATTGCACTTTTGGTGAATGAGTGGTGGTGTAATCCCGGACATGTGACTGTTAAGGAACGTCTCTGTTGCTTGGATATTGAACTGTTAGCTGTGGGGTTTCGCCCATTTTACTTGCTGAGAGAGTTCACCTCCGCCATTGTTGTTGCTGTTTACATCCCGCCGTCAGCTGATGGGGGTGTAGCGATGGACATTATCCACTCTACTGTGGCAAAACTACAAAACCAGCAGCCAAACGCCTTATTTATCATTACCGGGGACTTTAACCATGTCACACTGGAGAAGACTTTGCCAACTTTTCACCAGTATGTTGACTGTCCCAAAAGAGACAATAAGACTCTGGACCTCCTGTATGCAAATACCATGGATGCATACAGTGTCACTGCCCTCCCCCCACTCGGCAGAGCAGATCACAACCTGGTCTTGTTGTCCCCTAAGTATGTCCCCCTTGTTCAACGCCAACCTGTGGGCACAAGGACTGTGAGGAGGTGGACTCAGGAGGCGAGGGACAGACTGCAGGACTGCTTTGAGACAACAGATTGGGACATGCTCTGCGAACCACATGGGGAGGACATCAACTCCATGACAGACTGCATCACAGACTACATCAAGTTCTGTGAATACACTACCCTTCCGACCCGGACCGTACGCTGCTACCCCAACAACAAGCCCTGGATTACCAGTGACCTGAAGGAGCTTCTCAACAAGAAGAAGAAAGCTTTCAGGGCTGGGGACAGGGATGAGCTGAAAAGGGTGCAGCGTGATCTGAAGGTGAAGCTGAGGGAGTACAGAGACTCCTACAGGAGGAAGTTGGAGGACAAGCTCCAACAAAACAACACCAAGGAGGTGTGGGCTGGTACGAAGGAGATCACTGGCTTCAAGGTGAAGGACAGAGAACCAGCCCACAGCGTGGAGAGGGCCAACGAGCTGAACTGTTTCTTCAACAGGTTCAGTTCACCACCTCCTGCTGCCCCCCACCCCCCTCACTTCCAACAATGCGACAGTGTGATGAAGGTGCTAGAGAGGTTGGTCTTGACCCATCTGAGGCCACAGGTGAGACCATCGCTAGACCCTCTGCAATTTGCCTACCAGCCTCATCTAGGTGTGGAGGATGCCATTATTTATCTCCTGCAGAGGGCTCTCTCACATCTGGATGGTGTTGGGTGCACTGTGAGAGTCATATTTTTTGATTTCTCTAGTGCATTCAACACCATCCAGCCTTTTCTTCTGAGGGAGAAACTGCGGGCGATGAATGCGGATGCTCCCACCATCTCCTGGATCACTGACTACCTGACAGACAGGCCACAGTTTGTCCGGCTGGGCAGCGGCCTGTCCGATGTGGTGGTCAGTGGTACAGGAGCTCCGCAGGGTACGGTGCTGTCTCCTTTTCTGTTTACCATGTACACCTCGGATTTCAAATACAACTCTGAGTCTTGTCATTTACAGAAATTTTCTGATGACTCGGTAGTTGTAGGGTGTATAAGTGGTGGACAGGAGGAGGAGTACAGGGCTCCGGTGGGTGATTTTGTGGAGTGGTCTGGTTGGAATCATCTGCATCTCAATGTGGCCAAGACCAGGGAGATGGTGATCGACTTCAGGAAGAAGAGGACACCCACACAGCCCCTGAAGATCATGGGGGAGGACATTGCTATTGTGGAGGAGTATAAATACTTGGGCGTTTACATCGACAACGGACCAACACTGATGCTGTGTACAAGAAGGGGATGAGCCGCCTCTGCTTCCTGAGGAAGCTCAGATCCTTCAACGTGTGCAGCAAAATGCTGGAGATCTTCTACCAGTCCGTTGGAGCCAGCACCCTGTACTCTGCTGTGGTCTGCTGGGGGAGCAGCATCAGAGCCGGCGACGCCAACAGACTGAACAAGTTGATCAGGAAGGCCGGCTCTGTGATTGGCTGCAAACTGGACACTTTCGAGGCTGTGGTGGAAAGGAGAACCATGAACAAGCTGTTGTCTATTCAGGACAATCCAGACCACCCACTTCACCCGGTACTGGAGCGACAGCGGAGCAGCTTCTCAAACAGGTTGGTTCAGCTCCGCTGTCACAAGGACAGATACAGGAAATCCTTCCTACCAACTGCTATCAAGCTGTTCAACACATCACCTCTGGCTGGCAGAGAGCTCTCTGCTCCCCCTGACATATAACATTGCACAATTTAACATTAACATCTGCACTACTGACTGTATATAGAGAGTGTTATTCTTTATCTCTTCTATATTTTTTATATTTAGTGTGATTAATAGACCCCCAGCTAATTGTTGGTCAAGTGTATTATATAGCATTATACAGTATTACATTATTTTATATTGTGTATTGTTGTGTATATTGTATTATATTATTATACCACATATCTATATATCTATTTCTACTTATATTATATCATATATATCATACATACATATCATGTTATGTTACACAACATTACATTATATACTATATCATTATATCATATCATTATTTTATTATTTTATTATTATAGTGTATAATGTTTACATTTCTTAGAATTAGATTAGTTTATAACAAGATTCTCTGTATATACTTCACACTTAGTACAGATGTGTATATTATCTTTTTTATGTGTACACAGATGTGTATATTCTATCATGTATATTGTGCTGATAACCTGCTTCTGTAACACCACAATTTCCCAACTTGGGATCAATAAAGTATCTATCTATCTATCTATCATCATCATCATCATCACCATCATCATCATCATCATCATCACCATCATCATCACCATCATCAATATCATCACCATCATCATCACCACCATCACCATCACCATCAAAACTTGAGATCAAATTTCAGAATCAGAACAGCAGCTTCACATGTCAGACAGAAACAAACCAATGGCAAAGCTCCCCAGACCCATGCAACTACTCCCCAGACCTCTGTAACTAGTCCCCAGACTTCTACACCTAGGCCCCAATCCCGTGCAACGAGTCCCCTGACCTCTGCAACTCATCCCCCGACCCATGCAATTCGTCCCAATACCTCTGCACCTAGTCCCCAGATCTCTGCAACTAGTCCCCAGACCTCTGCAACTAGTCCCCAGAACTCTGCAGCTAGTCCCCAGACCTCTGCAGCTAGTCCCCAGACCTCTGGAGCTAGTCTATCTGCAGATTGGTCAGCAGTGATGTCATGAAATACCTGTAGGTCAGTCAGGGGCATCTTGGTCATGCAGAACTCACAGCTGGTCTCTCTGTGTTTGCATTTCCAGCTCAGGTGGTCGGGAATCTCTTTTCTCATCATTCGCTCTTTACATTTGCCCAGCGGACATGGAACCTCAAAGAAGGGACACACATTCAGGTGGTCCTAGACAAGTGAGAGACGGACAGAAAAACTGAATTGTTTTGATATGTTCAAACCTGGTCATCATCTTCACGTGGACAACTGGGAGTCCTTTATTGTTCTAGTCAATGGTTAAACTGTTAACTATGTTTGAGGTGTAAACATTATATACTACACCCTACAGCCAATCAGAGAGCAGGATTGTCTTTTGCCTTGAGACAATCTATGAACATGATGGTTTTCTCACAGGTATCTGCTGCAAGCTCATCTGTTCCTGACAGCCGTTAGCTTCACTGCGACAGTAAACCTTAAGTGCCATGATCTCCCGATGGCAGCAAACATCTCTGAAGATCTGAAACATAAACACAAAAGCTTCAGTAACTGATTGATAATTGATCAATAATTAATGCCAAGGTGTGATGACACTTCCTGCCTACCTTGTCTTTGAACAGAGGCTCCATGTCAGCTGGACATACCGGGTTTGAATGACTGCAGGAGGACAGACGACAAACAGGGTCAAACCATGTACTACAACCTCCACTTGTTAGCCGAGAGCTTGACATCATTCACACCTGAAAGCCTGTTCAGTTCAGAGATGAGACAGTTTTGTTTGAACAAGATATTGTTGACATGTAATGTGAATGGTATATAATATATAACAAGAATGTATGCAGTGACTGTAAGTGGGGAATTCAATCCACCATTGTGGAGCCAGAACAGAGAAGAGTGCAGTGGTCTGGGCTGGGGTGAAGTAGGGAATAGAATACCAGGCGGGCAGTAGCATCCTGGATTAACTCAAAGATGTGATGCAGACGTTGGAGAGATGCAGACGTTGGAGAGATGCAGACGTTGGAGCGATGCAGACGTTGGAGAGATGCAGACGTTGGAGAGATGCAGACGTTGGAGCGATGTAGACGTTGGAGTGATGCAGACGCCAGTGCTCCAGCAACGAGGGAGTTGCCGGAGTCCTGGCAGAAGATCTCAAACACTAAAACACAGCCTCCCTGGTGCTGTAAAGGAGGAACTTACAAGAACAAGAGCTGCTCCTGCCATGTTTGCAGAGAATGACAGTTCCCCGGTTCCTCATCATCCGAGTTGACATCCCCATGGTGTTGCCATGGTGATGTCATGGCAATGGACAGGTCTTAGTGAGGGGAACATAATGTCAGTCTTGTCCAGGTTGAGGTTTAGGTGGAGCCTTGAGCCAGGTGAGCAGTGATGCCTCCACGTGGGTGTCAGATGGCAGGAATGACAAGAATAACTTTGCAGCATGAACACCACCGAGCGTCCTGGTGTGGAGGAAGAAGAGGAGACGGACCAGGACAAAGCTTTGTGGAACTCTTGTTTTCAGGCTGGTTTAGGCACTAATCGCATCACCTGGCAGGTCGGATGCAAACAGAGTACGGAGCCTGAGATGTACAGTCCTGAAAGGGGGCAGAGGAGGATCTGCTGGTTCACCGAGTAAAAGGGAGCTGCAGGAGTATGGGGAGAAAAGAGAAGGAGCCCCCTACAGTAGCATGGAGCTCTTCTGTGACGGGGGAGAGTTGGCATAGTAAAGCCGTCTGGGGTCTGTCAGAGAACACCTGCTACACCTGCTCTATCATCACAGGTAATACTCCTTGTGTCCAGGTGGATGTCCAGTTGCAGCAGCTGCTTGAGCATTAAGTACACAGTGGAGTCACCTGTACAGGTGAACCCAGTCTGACAGCAGTAAACACTTTCAGGCCTCAGAGCAGGGATGCACCACTCACTTGTTTTGTCTGATATTGTGATATGATTTGCTGTATTAGATAGATAGATAGATAGATAGATAGATACTTTATTGATCCCAAGTTGGGAAATTGTGGTGTTACAGCAGCAGGTTATCAGCACAATATACATGAGAGAATATACACATCTATGTACACATAAAAAAGAGAATATACACATCTGTACGAAGTGTGAAGTATATACAGAGAATCTTGTTATAAACTAATCTAATTCTAAGAAATGTAAAAATTATACACTATAATAATAATAATAATAATAAGATAATAAAATAATAAATAATAAAATAAAATGATAAATAAAATAAAATAAAAATAAAATTTTTAGAGGGAATGATCATTTTTACATCATTATTTAACATATTAAAATAATAATTAGGTGTTTTTTTTTTCTGTGCGATGATCTGTAGAATATGATGAGTAGACCAGGATGTCTCTGCAGCACCACACTAATCTATTTACAATGCTATTCTAACAAATGCTGCCATATTGTATAGTTGTGCAGACCAACCTTAGAGACATCAGAAAGTTGGGCTTCATGTTTTTCTTTAAGCTGCAAGGTTACATACCTCCTCACAGCAAGAGGGTCGCAGGTTCGATTCTGGCTTGGGACTCTTCTGTGTGGAGTTTGCATGTTCTCCCCGTGTAAGCGTGGGTTTTCGCCAGGTACTCCGGCTTCCTCCCACAGTCCAAAGACATGCAGGTTAACTTATGACTCTAAATGTCCCGTAGGTGTGAATGTGAGCATGAATGGTTGTCTGTCTATATGTTGTCTGTCTCTATGTGCCCTGCGATGGACTGGCGACCTGTCCAGGGTGAACCCCGCCTTCACCCAATGCCAGCTGGGATCGGCTCCAGCCCCCCCGCGACCCCTAATGGGCTAAGCGGTTGACGATGGATGGATGGATGGATGGTTACATACCTGGAAAGGACTTCCCATCTACCTGTCTCTCTGTCTCACCTGAGGATGTCGTTGATGCAGCTCTGACAGAAGCGGTGTCCACACTCGGTCTGGCGGGGCTGACACAGGACCAGCCTGCAGGCCTCGCAGCAGTATTTGGCTTCTGGAGTTTCTACAAAGTGATCTCTGAATCCTCCGTGAAGAGGCAGGAAACCTGCAGGGTAACCTGGACACACAGAGACACACCTGGGTTCAGTGTCTAGTGGGCATTATTGGAATTGCAGAGCGACACTCTCAGCTGAGCAGCTGATTGGTCCTGTAGCTAATTCATGAACACAGCTGGGCCAATTACCGTCAGGGCTGGGACCAGCTGAACATGTGGCTGTTTAAAGTGTTTACCTTGTGAAGCAGTGGGGTCACTGGGAGGCCAGGGATTGGCTTGACGGTGAGAGGGTGGGGCCACTGAGAGGGGTGTGGTCAGGGAGGGCGCCACCTGCTGGAGGGGTATCTGCACCTCCCTCCCGTCAGCACTCCTCCTTGCTGACATGACCTGAAGAAGGAGGAGGGAGGAGTTAATGTTGATGTCTGCACATGCTCAGTAGAGTCCAGCAGAAGGGCGTGGCCTATGGGGACTCCTCGGATGAGCGTGGTTTTGCAGGACATATCAGTGCACTCTTCGGCGAGCTCCGTGACGTCTCAGTCCACGCTCTGAGTGCACACTCACAAGTTAAGTTCGTTTTGTGCAAAGTAGTGCTACCAGTCAGGCTAACAGTATGCTGTCTTCACACCAAGAGCCAAGCAAACCTTTGTGTGGCGCAATTAAATTAAAGTCACTGCAAAGAGGGGAATGGACACAAATTTGCACCATGTCACAAGAATGATGCAAATGACGTGATGCAACACTGGCGTCATTCGAGTTTTTGCAGGAATTGAAACATTTCCACTACAGCAATAATTTGGGGTGTCTTCCTCCCGTCCTCACCACTGTCCTGACGTTGTTGAATCAGAAATCAATAATAAATAAATCAATTGACTGACTTCACTGAAGGATAGTTAACTATAGACATCCAAAGATTTATACGCCCTCAGTTTATCTTTACAGCGCTGCCGTTGGCCACCGGCCCGCTGGTCGGACTGGCTAGTTAGCTAGCTATATTGCTAATTCCTCCATGCTACAGATAATGAGCCCAGCAGCAGACAGAGCTGGGTCTCGGTCTCTGCTTCAGTCCTCACCGCTAGGAGGCTACTTCACCAGGAGGAGAGCAGCTAGCTAGCTAGTGTTATCCAGCCGTCTCCTCCTCCAGCAGCGTAGCGGTCGGCTAATCTGGTCTCATTGGTTAATATTAACTTTCTCCACTAACTCTGGTGATCCTGGAGAGAGAGAGACAGGACAGACTGAGAGAGACCAGGATTTTCTTCAGACGTTGTTAAAAACAAGACAACAATACTAGCCAGCGTTAAGCAGTAAGTCGACGCCTCACATTAAAGGGTTTATAACATCTGACCACACAGACAGGATGAGAACGAGCCTGAAGATTAAAGCATGTGGACTCGTCCCCTCTTTGACTTCTGCTCCAACAAAACCAGCATAGCATTTTTCACCAAAAGACAAAACAATTAATAAACAAAATAATGAAAATACTGGAAACAATCTCGTTGTTTCTACAAACTGCAACAGTTAATGGTATTATTAAGGGACTATTTACATCTTGATAAGCTGGGTATCATGATTATTATTAAGCATTAATCATATCACACAGCATATATAATAATAACAATAATAATAAAATAATAATAGGTTAATAGATGTTTAATAGATGTTTCCTCCACGAATATAAACACTTTAACAATGCATCATAGTAAACATACATGTAGTCAAATAAAACCACTCAATCTAAGTTCAGATGACTAAAATATGAATATAATTTTACTTTCATACTTTTACTTGTATTGAAGTATTTGTTGTGAAATAAAGGAGGACTGTGATTCCTGTAATGTTTCTGTAGTATTCAGAGTTAAAGTCTTAATGAAGAACTCCAACTAGAACACTGATGGTTTCAATTATTAGATCATTTAATTCAAAATCAAATAAATTAAGCATGTGGTCACAATTAAAAGTACATTCAAATTAAATACATAACAATAAAATGACTCATTTGTTCAATAATAATTCCACCTTAAATCATTTTACGGTTCATAACCTAATCTTGTGAGGTTGATTATTCAGGTCTGACTGACTTACTGATCAGGTATTGATTAGTTATCTCTGTAAACAGACTGACAGCTAATGCTAGCAGACTGTTAGCTACCTGATTTTCTGCACTTTGTTCAATAAAGATGATTTCAGCACACACACGCACACACACACATACACACACATACACAGCTAGCTGTAGCATCTGTTGTGTCGAGCTAACACACTCACAGCTAACATGTTGTCCGCTTCTACCAGCTCTGTGAGGTTCTACTGAGGTTCTACTGAGGTTCTACTGGGTCTGAACTCACATGAATCTCCTCCTCGGGCCACAGCTGAGCTCAGCAGGTCCTCGGCTCGCGGTCTCTCTCCAGGATTCAAACCGTCAACCTGCCGCTGCCTCGGAGCCTCCGGGCCTCAGGCGGACTCCTCATGGTCCGGGTTCAGGGTCAGGGTTCTGCGTTATCACCAGGTTCTCTCGGTCCTGTGTGTGTGAGAGAGAAATCACTGGGATCCAGTTCAGAGATCCAGCGGGGAGAACTGGGCTGATCACAGTGGAAACCCCCTCCGCTGCTTCCGCCCAGGAAATCCCCCAGCTGCCCGGAGAGAGAGCCGGCCACCGGGGGCGCTGTTTACCGCAGGCTGCCCGGAGAGAGAGCCGGCCACCGGGGGCGCTGTTTACCGCAGCCCCGGCGGCCCTTTTCTGCCCGGAGAGAGAGCCGGCCACCGGGGGCGCTGTTTACCGCAAGCTGCCCGGAGAGAGAGCCGGCCACCGGGGGCGCTGTTTACCGCAGGCTGCCCGGAGAGAGAGCCGGCCACCGGGGGCGCTGTTTACCGCAGGCTGCCCGGAGAGAGAGCCGGCCACCGGGGGCGCTGTTTGACATAATCTATTTTCCCTTTATTGAATACAAAACAAATACATTTACTACTAATACTGCTACACACAACTACATAATGCAATAAGTAAAACAAATTATGATAAAATTATGTGAGGAAGAAGGAAAGTGTGGGAAATCACCTGGAATACAGTGAATACAGTAAATATATAAAAAGGAGAATTTTAAAATCTGTGTAGTTGTATATATATTTTGCCAGCAGAATTGTTTGTTAATAATAATAATAGATAATGATGAAAAACTGTGACAACATTTTATCCAACATTAAACTGGGGGTGAAGGAATTCATTACATGGATATATTTGATCGATTATATTTGCTATCAGGTTAGTGTGGGTTTTCTCCAGGTGCTCCGGTTTCCTCCCACGGTCCAAAGACATGCAGGTTAACTGATGACTCTAAATGTCCGATAGGAGTGAATGGGAGTGAATGGCTGTCTGTCTCTGTGTATCAGTCCTGTGATAGTCTGGAGACCCGTCCAGGTGAACCCGCCGTCGCTGGGACCAGCTCCAGACCCCCGCCCCCCTGACCAGGATAAGGGGTTGAAGATGATGAATGGATCATTGTTTCAAAATGCACAATCAATTTTATTTAAAAGTCTGTTTAACTGAATTTGTTCTGATTGTGTAAACTGTCATCAATAAAATGAGTTGAAAATGAATAATGTATGAATAGTAATGTCTCTCTATTTAGCAGGGTAACACATTCACCACCAGGAGGCTGTTATAACTGATCTTACTGAATGAGTACTCCATGTCATGTAACTAACTACTTTCAGGTACTTATATTTTAGATAGTAGTATTTCCATACTGCTACGTTCTACCTCTCCACCACTACATCTCAGAGGTAAATATTGTACTTTTTACTGCACTACATTTATCTGACAGCTTTCACTACAGATTCAGATTATTAAAACTAGATATAACCAACTAATGAATGAATGATATATATGAATGATATGATGTGAAGCACCAGTGAGGATAAAATCACATTACATGTAAACAGACTGTATTGTAATCTCAGTTCTTAAATGTTTCTACTGTATTTGTGTGTATAAACAGTGAAACAACATTTTACATGCTTGAACTGTTCTATAATAATAAATTGAATGATTATTGCTACAGATATGTATATTTTTGTGGTGCTCTGAGTATTTTGGGTGCATTATTAAACAGACTGAAATACGCAGACAAGTTTAAAAGTGGCTCTTATCCTATGAAATTTAATATGAATGATTTGAAATGGGAGTGATGTTTAATAAAATCTTATATTTTTATTGGTCTATGTCACTCTTGTGCTGTACGTTTTGTATTGGCGGAAATGTTTTGACCTCTGTTTGAAAAGCTGCTGTGTAAATACAGTTCATTCTCATTAAAATAAGAAGATATCTACATAATATGTTTTCATATGTGTTTGTTATAAAAGAAATGAAAAAAAAATCATTTACTGATGAACTTTGGTTTTATTGTCACACCTCCTACCTGGGGTGACATCATCAAACATGGACGCTCCTCCAGGACAAAGACTAAAGATTAAAAGCATTAAACATTCTTATAATAGAAATATGAAAAAAGAGAGAAAAACAGGCCCCGCCCACTTTGACTGACAGGTCAGGTCTGGTTTCTGATTGGTCCAGAGAGAGCACTGACGACAGGTTCATGATGTATACCTCATACCTGACCAATAAGAGTCCAACACACATAAAATAAAATAACATAGAAATAACCTCAACCCACGATGACGTCATAAAACTAGAGGGACGAAGTCAAAGAGTCAGGAGGCCAGAGGCTTCTGGGAGTCCATCGGAGAGGAGGAGTCCTGCAGAGTAGAAACACAGTAGAGTTAGACTAGAGTTAGAGTAGAGTTAGACTAGAGTTAGAGTAGAGTTAGACTAGCGTTAGAGTAGAATTAGAGTAGAGTTAGACTAGAGTTAGAGTAGAGTTAGACTAGAGTTAGAGTAGAGTTAGACTAGAGTTAGAGTAGAATTAGAGTAGAGTTAGACTAGAGTTAGAGTAGAGTTACAGTAGAGTTAGAATAGAGTTAGACTAGAGTTAGAGTAGAGTTAGAGTAGAGTTAGACTAGAGTTAGAGTAGAGTTAGAGTAGAGTTAGACTAGAGTTAGACTAGAGTTAGAGTAGAGTTAGAGTAGAGTTAGACTAGAGTTAGAGTAGAGTTAGAGTAGAGTTAGACTAGAGTTAGACTAGAGTTGGAATAGAGTTAGAGTAGAGTTAGACTAGAGTTACAGTAGAGTTAGAGTAGAGTTAGACTAGAGTTAGAGTAGAATTAGAGTAGAGTTACAGTAGAGTTAGAATAGAGTTAGACTAGAGTTAGAGTAGAGTTAGACTAGAGTTAGACTAGAGTTAGAGTAGAATTAGACTAGAGTTAGAGTAGAGTTAGAGTAGAGTTACAGTAGAGTTAGAGTAGAGTTAGACTAGAGTTAGACTAGAGTTAGACTAGAGTTAGAGTAGAGTTAGAGTAGAGTTACAGTAGAGTTAGAATAGAGTTAGAGTAGAGTTAGACTAGAGTTAGAGTAGAGTTACAGTAGAGTTAGACTAGAGTTACACTAGAGTTACAGTAGAGTTAGAATAGAGTTAGACTAGAGTTAGACTAGAGTTACAGTAGAGTTACAGTAGAGTTAGACTAGAGTTAGAGTAGAGTTACAGTACAGTTATAGTAGAACACAGTATAGTTACAGTAGAGTCAGAGTAAAACA
Source organism: Pterois miles (assembly GCA_947000775.1). Lineage (NCBI taxonomy): Eukaryota > Metazoa > Chordata > Actinopteri > Perciformes > Scorpaenidae > Pterois > Pterois miles. Next base: position 10,189,184 of record CAMQGK010000001.1, on the reverse strand, counting down.
GAGTAGAGTTACAGTAGAACACAATAGCGTTAGAGTAGAGTCAGAGTAGAACACCGTAGAGTTAGAGTAGAGTTACAGTAGAACACAGTAGAGTTACAGTAGAACACAATAGAGTTACAGTAGAACACAGTAGAGTTACAGTAGAACATAATAGAGTTACAGTAGAGTTACAGTAGAACACAATAGCGCTAGAGTAGAGTTACAATAGGACACAGTAGAGTTAGAGTAGAGTTAGAGTAGAGTCACAGTAGAACAGAGTAGAGCTACAGTAGAGTTAGAGTAGAGTTAAAATATAACAGAGTAGAGTTACAGTAGAGTTACAGTAGAACAGAGTAGAGTTACAGTAGAGTTAGAGTAGAGTTACAATAGAGTTAGAGTAGAGCAGAGTAGAGTTACAGTAGAACAGAGTAGAGCTACAGTAGAGTTAGAGTAGAGTCAGAGTAGAGTTACAGTAGAACAGATCAGAGTTACAGTAGAGTTACAGTAGAACACAATAGTTACAGTAGAGTTACAGTAGAACACAGTAGCGCTAGAGTAGAGTTACAATAGGACACAGTAGAGTTAGAGTAGAGTTACAGTAGAGTTAGAGTAGAACAGAATAGAGTTACAGTAGTTACAGTAGAGTTACAATAGAGAGAGTAGAACAGAGTTGAGTTACAGTAGAGTCACAGTAGAACAGAGTAGAGCTACAGTAGAGTTAGAGTAGAGTTACAATAGTTAGAGTAGAACAGAGTTACAGTGAGTTACAGTAGAACAGAGTAGAGCTACAGTAGAGTTAGAGTAGAGTTACAATAGAGTTAGAGTAGAACAGAGTAGAGTTACAGTAGAACAGAGTAGAGCTACAGTAGAGTTAGAGTAGAGTTACAATAGAGTTAGAGTAGAACAGAATAGAGTTACAGTAGAACAGAGTAGAGCTACAGTAGAGTTAGAGTAGAGTTACAGTAGAACAGAGTAGAGCTACAGTAGAGTTAGAGTAGAGTTACAATAGAGTTAGAGTAGAACAGAGTAGAGTTACAGTAGAGTTACAGTAGAACAGAGTAGAGCTACAGTAAAGTTAGAGTAGAGTTACAATAGTTAGAGTAGAACAGAGTAGAGTTACAGTGAGTTACAGTAGAACAGAGTAGAGCTACAGTAGAGTTAGAGTAGAGTTACAATAGTTAGAGTAGAACAGAGTAGAGTTACAGTGAGTTACAGTAGAACAGAGTAGAGCTACAGTAGAGTTAGAGGAGAGTTACAATAGAGTTAGAGTAGAACAGAGTAGAGTTACAGTAGAACAGAGTAGAGCTACAGTAGAGTTAGAGTAGAGTTACAATAGAGTTAGAGTAGAACAGAGTAGAGTTACAGTAGAACAGAGTAGAGCTACAGTAGAGTTAGAGTAGAGTTAGGGTAGAGTTACAGTAGAACAGAGTAGAGCTACAGTAGAGTTAGAGGAGAGTTACAATAGAGTTAGAGTAGAACAGAGTAGAATTACAGTTGAACAGAGTAGAGCTACAGTAGAGTTAGAGTAGAGTTACAATAGAACAGAGTAGAGTTACAGTAGAACAGAGAAGAGCTACAGTAGAGTTACTGTAGAGTTACAATAGAACACAGTACAGGTACAATAGTTTGTGGTAAATATTGTACAAGGACAACAACAAAAAGCCATCTCAGTTAAAAAAGACAGAGGCTGACAACATTTGAGCTATCACATCAGGTGTGAAGGCTGTCTGAGGGCAGGTATTTAGGCTGAACCGTCACATCAGGTGTGAAGGCTGTCTGAGGGCAGGGGGGCGGGGGGTGGTTTTTTAGGTTGACCCCTCACATCAGGTGTGAAGGCTGTCTGAGGGCAGGTATTTAGGCTGAACCGTCACATCAGGTGTGAAGGCTGTCTGAGGGCAGGTATTTAGGCTGAACCGTCACATCAGGTGTGAAGGCTGTCTGAGGGCAGGTATTTACCTGTGGTTTCAGTTGGATGATGTGCTGAAGAACTATGACGTGAAGGTGTGAACACATACATGTCCACATGATGAGCTACACTGTAAAATAAACCTTTCAATGATTAAACATACTGTCAGAACTTCTACTGACTTCACTGTTCTCTAATGTGATTCATTATTCTCCTAGAATCGGCTTCCATCATCTGTCACACAAAGTTAGAAGAAGAACAACAACCTTTATTAGTCCCACGAGGGGAAATTCAATTTTTACACTCTGTTGTTAAGATAAGATAATGTAAGATATTCCTTTATTGGTCCCACAGTGGAGAAATTCACAAGTTGTTAACTTATACACAGTGCATGCAGACCTGAAACACACACATGCACAAACAGGACCCATATACATGCATCAATGGAGAGATGTCAGAGTGAGGGGGCTGCTCCTAACAAGCGCCCCGAGCAATTGGGGTTTGGTGCCTTGCTCAGGGGCACCTCGGCAGTGCCCAAGAGGTAAACTGGCACCTCTCCAGCTACCAGTTCACAGTCAGTTCTTGGTCCATGTTGGGACTTGAACCGGTGACCCTCCGATTCCCAAGCCAACTCCCCACAGACTGAGCTACTGCCGCCCCCGCAAAGAGCGGGAGAGCAAAGAGAGGATTCTGGGATTTGTAGTAAACACAAAAACGTCTCCTTACCTCCTTTGTCTCCCTGGCAGTGACCTCCTCCTCCTCCTCCTCAGGAGGACATTCCTCCATCTTGTCTTCCTCTAGCCCTCCCCTGTCTCCCCCCTCCATCCCATGTTCGGCCTCCCATTCCTGAAGAACCTCGTCCAGGTTAAACCTCCGTCTGTAGTTCACCAGGAAGTTCTTCACCTGAACCACTGACTTGTTACCAATCACATCTGAGATTGCCTGGAAGTCCCGACCGTACTTCCTGATGGCTGCATGTCATTGGACGAGAGGGCGAGAGTCACTGACCAAACATTGACTGAGAGGTTTAATTAAAGTGAACAATGTTTTATTAATACAGGTGTGTATCAGGTAGTTCAGGTGCATCAGTTCACCTGATTACAGGTAGTTCAGGTGCATCAGTTCACCTGATTACAGGTAGTTCAGGTGTTACCTTGTACAGCGAGCAGCTGCTCCTCTGTAGTCCAACGAGTGTTAAACTTCTGATTAACCTAAAACAAAAACAGCATGAAGACATTAAGAGAGAGCAACAGACAACGAGCAACAGATAACCAGCAACACCAACAGACATTGTCACTCTGTCTTTCCGCATTGCCATTTGTGTTGCCATGTTGCTTTGTGTTTCTGTGTTGCTTTGTGTTGCCGTGGTTACCTCAGGTTGTCTGAACTCATCAACTCCTGAGCTGATTTTCTCCTTCAAAGAACCATTTGACTGTTTGATGGTCTGAATCTGAAACACAAAGAGAGAGACAGGTGATCAGAGGGACAGGTGATCAGAGAGACAGGTGATCAGAGAGACAGGCGATCAGAGAGACAGGCGATCAGAGAGACAGGCGATCAGACAGACAGGCGATCAGACAGACAGGCGATCAGAGAGACAGGTGATCAGAGAGACAGGTGATCAGACAGACAGGTGATCAGAGAGACAGGCGATCAGACAGACAGGCGATCAGAGAGACAGGTGATCAGAGAGACAGGTGATCAGACAGACAGGTGATCAGACAGACGTAAGTCACAGATGAGTCATGATTTTCGATTATTCATAAAATCGTTGTTATTAAAAAAAAAAAAAAAAATCTAATAGTTAATGTGACTATTCGTCCCATCTAAAAATATAGAGTGTGTATTTCCTTTTTATTGACCATTGCAGGCACTGCCTCCCCGGTGCTAACGTTACTATCAGGCGCTGCCTCCCCGGTGCTAACGTTACTATCAGGCGCTGCCTCCCCGGTGCTAACGTTACTATCAGGCGCTGCCTCCCCGGTGCTAACGTTACTATCAGGCGCTGCCTCCCCGGTGCTAACGTTACTATCATGCTGCCTGCAGGTAGATCAGCTTTTCCAGTAGTAGAACATATCATCATTTAAACCCGACAGAAACTACTCCAGCAATTTTCAAATAAAAATCAAATAACTCAGTAATTTTTAAATCAGACTTTTTTCTTAGATGCACATCCCTAACAGACAGAGAGACAGACAGGTACCTGTCTCTTGATGGAGACCAGTTGACAGTCCAGCTGTCTGATGAGTCCCTGAGCCGACGAAGACGACAGCGAAACAACGTCCTGCTGATTCAGAAACATTCCTCTTGGAGGACGTTTCTTCAACCGCTGAGACGCCTTACTGCCTGTCTACAGGTGCACAGAGAGAAGAGAGACAGACAGGTACACAGTGAAACACTGAGGTGTTATATATGACACCGGTACAGGTGTTATTCTGGTGTTGTTCAGGTGTTATAAATGTAGTGGATGATGACTGAGAGATGAAGAATATGAAATGTGATCATGAAAATATTTGACATCCTCCCAGAAACTGATTGTTTGACCTCTCAGGGCTCTAAGTGGTGAGACTCTTCATTTCCAACCAGCCTGGTGAATCTCACCACATACCGACCCAGTCTGGTCCTGACCAGATGAAGGTTTCTGAGGTCAGAGACCTGGTCTTTCTCTGGCAGAGAAGTGGTGAAACACAGACACATTATGGAGGCAGAACAATCTGGTTCTGACATTACAGTGGACATGAACTGATGTGTAAGATAAGATAAGATAAGATGAAGCTTTATTAATGCTTTATTGATGCTCCACTAACATGTTCTAGTGGCAGGAAGCTGGTGACATGAATTCAACCACAGCAGGTTAAAATAGCTGCTGGCTGTGGACTAGAACCTTCTCTGATGCTGATCAGGTCATTATATCTGTCATCAATACTTCACATCTGTATCTCATTCACCAATTATAGGGGATCTGCACACTAACGCCTCGTCAATGTTATATTTGGTATAGATTTTAATCTATCACACCATTTTATGTTGACTGCGATCCATATGTAGATTGATTCATATCATTACACATGATCAGAACCTATAGAATCAATTTCCTGATAATCAATCTGTTCACAGGTTTCATCTGTGTCATAGTTGTTTGATTGATATTAATTCAGTTGATCAGTTTTATTCAGTGGTTGACTCTTGTGTTTGGTTTGTATCTGACAGAGATGAAGCCCAGATTTCAGATATGGAGAATTGATCAGGCTGAAACAAGTCGATTAGTTTAATCTAACGAAGGAAGTTTAACTAGAGAATCAGGATAGTTTTCAGATGGAGAAGGATCCTGTTCTCCTCCATCTGAACTCCGTAAACCCCTTTCTCTGCTGATAAGAAGAAGCTTCACATGGCTGGTCTAGAGGGCTTTTGGGGGCCTTTGAGGCTTCAGGCTCTTTAGAGTTGTTCAGCTCTTAGAGCTGGGGGGGAATGAGAGGTGAGAAAGGATACCAGCTCTCCGTCCTGATGACTCAGGTCCGATACCTCACACCCAGATGATACCGGCACCCAGTCTACCTGAGAGGAGGCTCTGAACCTCTGGACTTGATCCAGTCCGGCTAAAGAATCGAATGCTGTCCTGCTACGCTGTCTCTCTCTTGTCTGAGCCCTATTTATTTATTATGTCGCCGCTCTGCCCTGACGGCTGAAAAAACTGCTGAAGCTTGAAGCAGCTCCGCTGTATCTACTTGCTGGTGAATCCCAGCCACTGTGAAGAGAGACTTAAAGAAAGACTTCAGGTCCAGAATCTTTTGAATCCAGTGACCCATCCAGCTCAGAGGAGGGGGGTCTGAAGAAATGGCTCAGAGATGCCTCGCCAGACAGAGAGAGACGAAGATGGAAACAAGCATCGAGGGGACACGCCAGCCATCCAAAAACGAGGGTGTCTGAGGAACCAAAGAGAGCCACTGAGGAGAGGACGACTCAATGCGGGTCGCACCGTTGGATCCAGAAGATCCAAACTGTTCCAGACAGCACAACCTCTATCTACCAGCTACTCAGAGAGGCTGATGTATAGATGTATCTTCAGAGGAGAAAGAGTCTGATGACTAGACTAATGAACCAATTCATAGTCAATTCATAGTCAACTAATAACTCAGTTACAAACTTTACAATTAATATTAGACACAGGAAGAATTAGGTAATCCATCCACAAACTCTAAACCTCAATTAAACCAGGTCTAAATTTATAACCTGACTGATCCTCAGTCTTCCCTGGTGCTTCTTAACGTCTTTGTTGTTTGAATGGTACATTAATACCAAGACTAAATTTAGTTGATATACAAGCATTAAATCCAGTCAGAGATATCAGTCACTGAAGAAGAAGAAGAAGAAGAAGAAGAAGATCTACCTTTATTAGTCCCACAGTGGGGAAATTCAATTTACACTCTGTTAAATTCATACATGGTACATGCAGACCTGAAACACACATACATGCATTAATGGAGAGATGTCAGAGTGGGGGGGCTGCTCCAGACAAGCGCCCCGAGCAGTTGGGGGTTTGGTGCCTTGCTCAGGGGCACCTCGGCAGTGCCCAAGAGGTAAACTGGCACCTCTCCAGCAACCAGTTCACACTCAGTTCTTGGTCCATGTCGGGACTTGAACCGGTGACCCTCCGGTTCCCAAGCCAACTCCCTACAGACTGAGCTACTGCCGCCCCTATTGACCTGGTCAAATAAACACTTTATATTTATACAGAACTTGGTTACTTGATTTTGTGTGTATGTATATATATATATATATATACACACACACACACACACACACACACAGGTGAATGGAAATCATGAGGAGGCTTCAAGGAAGTCAACCACAGCTAATTACCTCCAGAGAGTAAGACAAGTCCTGAGAAGTCAGCTGAATGGTAAGAACAAGGTCTGAGCCATCAACATGTCCGCACTACCAGTCATCAGATACCCCGCTGGGATCGTCAGCTGGCCAAAGAAGGAGATAGAAGCCACAGACATCAGGACAACAAAGCTCCTCACCATGTATGGAGGGTTTCACCCCAAGTCCAGCACCCTGAGACTGGACACTAAGCTGAAAGAGGGAGGCTGAGGACTAGTGAGCATCAGAGCCACGGTCCAGGATGAAACATCGAAACTCCAAGAGTACATCAGGAAGATGGCCCACAAAGACGAACTGCTCAGTGAATGCCTCAGACAGCAGAAACCTGAAGAGAGTGTGGAAGCTGAGGAGACAACATAGAGGGACAAGCCCCTACACGGCATGTACCACCGCCAGATACAGGAAGTGGCTGATATCACAAAGACCTACCAATCGCTGGACAAAGCTGGACTGACAGACAGCACAGAGGCACTGGTCATGGCAGCACAAGAACAAGCCCTCAGTACCAGGACCATAGAGACCAGGATCTACCAGAGTACCCTCCTTAAGGAGAAGAAGAGGGCCTTTAAATCAGGAAATAAGGAGGAGCTGAAGGCTGTTCAGAGGGAGCTAAGGAGGAAAATCAGGGAGGGGAAGAACAGCTACAGGAGGAAGATGGAGGAACAGCTGCAGCAGAACAACATCAGTGGAGTCTGGAAAGGCCTAAAAACCATCTCAAGCCACAAGAAACCAGACTCCAAGGCTGTGGGAGACCTAAAGTGGGTGAATGATTTGAACCACTACTTTAACAGGTTTGATGAGTCACCTGCCCCTCCCCCGGCCCAGTCCACCCTGCTGCAACCCCCTTCATCTGCCACTTCAAGACAGTGCCCCTCCTCCACCTCCTTCACCACCTTCAGCTCAACAAAAGCCCCCCCACTGACATCGACACCTCCATCGACACCTACGGCTCCAGCTACGGCTCCAGCTCTACCCCATAGACAACCCCCCTCTGCTCCACTACTCAGCCCTGACCCCCCACCAACCCCCTCCTCTGCCTCTGACACACAGCCCCCCTGCTCCAGTTTGTCCTTCACAACACTTCAGGTGAAGAACCAGTTCAAGAGGATGAATGTAAGGAAGGCTACGGGTCCAGATGGCATCAGCTCCAGGCTCCTGAAGTCCTGCGCAGACCAGCTGTGTGGGACTTTTGGACATCTATTCAACCTGAGCCTGAAGCTGAGGAAGGTACCACAACTATGGAAGACATCCTGCGTGGTACCTGTGCCCAAGCCCCCACACCCCAAGGACCCCAGCAGCTTCAGGCCGGTGGCATTAACATCCCACCTGATGAAGGCCCTGGAGCGCCTGGTCCTCCAACATCTCCGCCCTGTGGTGAGTCCATCCATGGACCCACTACAGTTTGCTTATCAACCTGGCATTGGGGTGGATGATGCCGTCATCTTCCTCTTCCTCTTGCTCTATCTCACCTGGAGAAACCTGGGAGCACTGTGAGGATCATGTGATGATTTTTTTTTATTTCTCCAGTGCTTTCAACACCATCCAGCCGACACTTCTGGGGGACAAACTGGAGACTGCAGGGGTAGATCACCATCTTACATCCTGGGTACTGGACTACCTCACAAACCGCCCACAGTATGTGAGGACACAGGACTTCACTTCAGACACGGTGGTCTGCAGTGTGGGGGCCCCGCAGGGAACGGTTCTGACACGGTGGTCTGCAGTGTGGGGGTTCCTCAGGGAACGGTTCTGACACGGTGGTCTGCAGTGTGGGGGTTCCTCAGGGAAAGGTTCTGACACGGTGGTCTGCAGTGTGGGGGTTCCTCAGGGAACGGTTCTGGCTCCGTTCCTCTTCACGCTCTACACTGCAGACTTCTACAACTCACCAACCTGTCACCTGCAGAAGTTCTCTGACGACTCTGCTATCGTCGGCCTCATCACTGATGGGGACGATGGGGAGTACAGAGAACTTTCCCAGGACTTCGTGGACTGGTGCCTACGGAACCACCTCCAGATCAACGCGGGGAAAACTAAAGAGCTGGTGGTGGATTTCCGCAGGCAAACTCATCCCCCTCCAACACTGGTGAAAATCCAGGGATCAGACATTGAGATGGTGACATCTTATAAATACCTGGGTGTTCACCTGAACAATAAACTGGAGTGGACTACAAATTCCTCTGCACTCCATAAAAAAGGCCAGAGCAGACTGTATCTGCTCAGGAGACTGAGGTCTTTTGGAGTGCAGGGGACACAACTGAAAACATTTTATGACACTGTGGTGGCATCAGCCATATTTTATGGAGTGGTTTGCTGGGGCAGCAGCATCACAGCTGCAGACAGGAAGAGGCTGGATAAGATTATTAAAAGGGCCAGCTCTGTCCTGGGATGGTCTCTGGACTCAGTGCAGGTGGTGGGAGAGAGGAGGATGATGGCTAAGCTGTCATCCATGATGGAGAAGGACTCCCACCCCATGAGAGACACCATCAGAGCTCTGGAGAGCTCCTTCAGTGACAGGCTGCTACACCCTAAGTGTACGAAAGAGCGTTACAGAAGGTCCTTCCTGCCTGCAGCTGTTAGACTCCACAACCAGCACTGCTCCCAGTAGACCACATACACATTCACAACCAGCACTGCTCCCAGTAGACCACATACACCTTCACAACCAGCACTGCTCCCAGTAGACCACATACACATTCACAACCAGCACTGCTCCCAGTAGACCACATACACATTCACAACCAGCACTGCTCCCAGTAGACCACATACACAGTCACATTCACAAACTCACCGGACATAAGTGCAATAAGGACTCATATGTACAATTATATCATCTGCTCAAATTATAGGAACTGGACAATTATTTATTGATATAATGGACATACTTCTGGCTTTACTTTTTCTATTATGTATATACTAATTTATTTTATTTGTATTAATACTGTTTTTAAATCTATGCTTCTTGTCTTTTATTGCACTATCCACTTTGCTGCTGTAATGTGTGAATTTCCCCACTGTGGGACCAATAAAGGAATATCTTATCTTATCTCTAGAACAACAGGGCTAAGATCCTGTGGGACTTCAGCTTCCAGACTGACTAACAGCTGCTGGCTGACCAACCGGACATAGTGGTGGAGGACAAAGAGCAGAAGAGGGTGGTGGTGATGGATGTGGAGATACCAGCTGACGCCAACATCAGGAAGAAGGAGCACAACATCAAGGGTTGAGAGAACAGCTGAAACAGATGTGGAAGATCAAGGCTAACGTGGTCCCCGTGGTAGTAGGGGCACTCGGGGCGGTGACCCCCAAACTGGGAGAACGGATCCAACAGAATCCAGGAACCACATCTGAAGCCTCAGTCCAGAAGAGGACAGTCCTAGGAACAGCTAAGATACTGAAGAACCCTCAGACTCCAGGACTCTGGTAGAGGACCAGAGCTAGAGGAGGACACAGTTACCACCCTGAGAGGCTGAGAGGGATGTTTTTATATATATATATATATATATATATATATATATATATATATATATATATATATATATATATATATATATACACACACACACATGTATATATACAGGTGTATATATATATATATATATATATATATATATATATAAACTATTCAAATCACTGTTCACCAAGCCAAGAACTTTGATTATTTGTCCCTGTTTTTATAAAACTGGGCGGCGCCCAGTAAATCCTGATATTGAAGTTAACTGTGGTTAATATCTGAAGCTTCATTCATATTCTATGATAATTTGTGTCTAATTAATAATTTGAGATTATAAATTGTGAATATGAATTCTGATATTAATAAATGATTAACTGTTTATCTGTTCAATGCAATAACACTACATAAATGACACTGGTACAGGTGTTGTTCAGGTGGTGTTGTTCAGGCGTTGTCCAGGTGGTGGTGTTTAGGTGGTGTTGTTTAGGTGGTGTTGTTCAGGTGGTGTTGTTCAGGTGGTGTTGTTTAGGTGGTGTTGTTCAGGTGGTGTTGTTCAGGTGGTGTTGTTCAGGTGGTGTTGTTTAGGTGGTGTTGTTTAGGTGGTGTTGTTCAGGTGGTGTTGTTTAGGTGGTGTTGTTCAGGTGGTGTTGTTCAGGTGGTGTTGTTCAGGTGGTGTTGTTTAGGTGGTGTTGTTCAGGTGGTGTTGTTTAGGTGGTGTTGTTTAGGTGGTGTTGTTCAGGTGGTGTTGTTTAGGTGGTGTTGTTTAGGTGGTGTTGTCCAGGTGGTGTTGTTCAGGTGGTGTTGTTCAGGCGTTGTCCAGGTGGTGTTGTTTAGGTGGTGTTGTTTAGGTGGTGTTGTTCAGGTGGTGTTGTTCAGGTGGTGTTGTTCAGGCGTTGTCCAGGTGGTGGTGTTTAGGTGGTGTTGTTTAGGTGGTGTTGTTCAGGTGGTGTTGTTCAGGTGGTGTTGTTCAGGTGGTGTTGTTTAGGTGGTGTTGTTCAGGTGGTGTGTCAGGTGGTGTTGTTCAGGTGGTGTTGTTCAGGTGGTGTTGTTTAGGTGGTGTTGTTCAGGTGGTGTTGTTCAGGTGGTGTTGTCCAGGTGGTGTTGTTCAGGTGGTGTTGTTTAGGTGGTGTTGTTGTTTATGTGGTGTTGTTTATGTGGTGTTGTTCAGGTGTTGTTGTTCAGGTGGTGTTACCTTTAATCCAGAAACTGGTTTGACCTCTGACCTCTCTGATCCAGAACTCACCTGAAACAAAACCAGGAAGTCATTTAAAAATAGTTAACAATCGCTAAGTAAACAGCCAGTAAACAGTCAGCAAAGAATTAAGAGTAAGCAGTCAGCAAACAATAAACAGAGTTAACAGTAAGCAGTCAATTAACTGTCAGTCAACAGTCAGTAAAGAAGAAATTATCAATAAGCAGTCAGTAAACAGTAAGCAACCAGTCAACAGTCTGGTAAGCAACCAGTCAACAGCCAGTCAACAGTCAGTTAATAGTCAGTAAATAGTTAACAGTCAGTAAACAGTTAATAGTCAGTAAATAGTTAACCGTCAGTAAATAGTTAACAGTCAGTAAACAGTTAATAGTCAGTAAATAGTTAACAGTCAATAAATTGTCAGCAAACAGTCAGTAAACAGTTAACAGTCAGTAAATAGTTAACAGTCAGTAAACAGTTAACAGTCAGTCAATCGTTAACAGTCAGTAAATAGTTAACAGTCAATAAACTGTCAGTAAACAGTCAGTAAACAGTTAACAGTCAGTAAATAGTTAACCGTCAGTAAATAGTTAACAGTCAGTAAACAGTTAATAGTCAGTAAATAGTTAGCAGTCAGTAAACAGTTAACAGTCAATAAACTGTCAGTAAACGGTCAGTAAACAGTTAATAAACAGTCAGTTAACAGTCAATAAACAGTCAGTCAACAGTCAGTAAAGAAGAGACTATCAATAAGCAGTCAGTAAACAGTAAGCAACCAGTCAACAGTCAGTTAACAGTCAATAAACAGTCAGTCAACAGTCAGTTAGCAGTCAGTAAGCAGTATGTAAACCGTCAGTAAACAGTTAACAGTCAGTAAATAGTTAGCAGTCAGTAAATAGTTAGCAGTCAGTAAACAGTTAACAGTCAATAAACTGTCAGTAAACAGTTAACAGTCAATAAATTGTCAGTAAACAGTCAGTAAACAGTTAACAGTCAGTAAATAGTTAACCGTCAGTAAATAGTTAACAGTCAGTAAACAGTTAATAGTCAGTAAATAGTTAGCAGTCAGTAAACAGTTAGCAGTCAGTAAACAGTTAACAGTCAATAAACTGTCAGTAAACAGTTAACAGTCAGTAAATAGTTAACAGTCAGTAAACAGTTAACAGTCAGTAAATAGTTAGCAGTCAGTAAATAGTTAGCAGTCAATAAACAGTTAACAGTCAATAAACTGTCAGTAAACAGTTAATAGTCAGTAAATAGTTAACAGTCAGTAAACAGTTAACAGTCAGTAAATAGTTAACAGTCAGTAAATAGTTAACAGTCAGTAAACAGTTAATAGTCAGTAAATAGTTAACAGTCAGTAAACAGTTAACAGTCAGTAAATAGTTAGCAGTCAGCAAATAGTTAGCAGTCAGTAAATAGTTAGCAGTCAATAAACAGTTAACAGTCAATAAACTGTCAGTAAACAGTTAATAGTCAGTAAATAGTTAACAGTCAGTAAACAGTTAACAGTCAGTAAATAGTTAGCAGTCAGTAAATAGTTAGCAGTCAGTAAATAGTTAGCAGTCAATAAACAGTTAACAGTCAATAAACTGTCAGTAAACAGTTAATAGTCAGTAAATAGTTAACAGTCAGTAAACAGTTAACAGTCAGTAAATAGTTAGCAGTCAGTAAACAGTTAGCAGTCAGTAAACAGTTAACAGTCAATAAACTGTCAGTAAACAGTTAACAGTCAGTAAATAGTTAACAGTCAGTAAACAGTTAACAGTCAGTAAATAGTTAACAGTCAGTAAACAGTTAACAGTCAGTAAATAGTTAGCAGTCAGTAAATAGTTAGCAGTCAGTAAATTAAATTAAAAAAATTATAATAAAAATATAATTTTTAATAAATATTTAAAATTCAATAAATTTTCAGTAAACAGTCAGTAAACATTTAACATTCAGTAAATATTTAACAGTAGTAAATAGTTAGCAGTCAGTAAACAGTTAACAGTCAATAAACTGTCAGTAAACAGTTAATCGTCAGTAAATAGTTAACAGTCAATAAATTGTCAGTAAACAGTCAGTAAACAGTTAACAGTCAGTAAATAGTTAACAGTCAGTAAATAGTTAGCAGTCAGTAAACAGTTAACAGTCAATAAACTGTCAGTAAACAGTTAATCGTCAGTAAATAGTTAACAGTCAATAAATTGTCAGTAAAAGAAAGTAGTGTAAGTAATTAAATTTAATAAAAATTAAATATAATTACAGTTAATAGTCAGTAAATAGTTAACAGTCAATAAATTGTCAGTAAACAGTCAGTAAACAGTTAACAGTCAAAAATAAATATAAAATAGTAAATAGTTAACAGTCAGTAAATAGTTAGCAGTCAGTAAACAGTTAACAGTCAATAAACTGTCAGTAAACAGTTAATAGTCAGTAAATAGTTAACAGTTAATAAATTGTCAGTAAACAGCCAGTAAACAGTTAACAGTCAGTAAATAGTTAACAGTCAGTAAACAGTTAACAGTCAATAAACTGTCAGTAAACAGTCAGTTAACAGTTAACAGTAAGTAAACAGTTAACAGTCAGTAAACAGTTAACAGTCAGTAAATAGTTAACAGTCAGTAAACAGTTAATAGTCAGTAAATAGTTAACAGTTAATAAATTGTCAGTAAACAGCCAGTAAACAGTTAACAGTCAGTAAATAGTTAACAGTCAGTAAACAGTTAACAGTCAATAAACTGTCAGTAAACAGTCAGTTAACAGTTAACAGTAAGTAAACAGTTAACAGTCAGTAAATATTTAGCAGTCAGTAAACAGTTAACAGTCAATAAGCTGTCAGTAAACAGTTAATAGTCAGTAAATAGTTAACAGTCAATAAATTGTCAGTAAACAGTCAGTAAACAGTTAACAGTCAGTAAATAGTTAACAGTCAGTAAACAGTTAACAGTCAGTTAACAGTTAACAGTCAGTAAACAGTTAGCAGTCAATAAACTGTCAGTAAACAGTCAGTTAACAGTTAACAGTCAGTTAACAGTCAGTAAATAGTTAACAGTCAGTAAACAGATAATAGTCAGTAAATAGTTAACAGTCAGTAAACAGATAATAGTCAGTAAATAGTTAACAGTCGATAAATTGTCAGTAAACAGTTAACAGTCAGTAAATAGTTAACAGTCAGTAAACAGTTAACAGTCAATAAACTGTCAGCAAACAGTAAACAGTTAACAGTGTGTAAACAGTAAACAGTCTGTCAAACAGTAAACAGTATGTCAACAGAAGAAGTATACCTCCTTCTTGTCGTCTTTATTTGGATCAAACTCAGAGTCACTGAGAGGATTTACATTTCTGTCCTCAACTTCATCATCACTGAAACAGAGTTTAAATTATTTGTTAGAATCCTCACACATTCACACTGGTGTATACAATGTTACCTGTGTTGTTACCTCTTGACCTGTCATGTTACATGTTTTGTTACTTGTTATGTTACATGTGTTGCGTTACTTGTAGTGTTACCTGTTATGTTATATGTAGTATTAACTGTAGTCTTAACTGCAGTGTTACCTGTAGTGTTATATGTAGTATTAACTGTAGTCTTAACTGCAGTGTTACCTGCAGTGTTACCTGCAGTGTTACCTGCAGTGTTATCTGCAGTGTTAACTGTAGTGTTACCTGTAGTGTGACCTGAAGATTTTTAGAGTTCAAAACCAGGTTACAGCTCACCTGTCATCTCTCTCTCTCTTGTGTTTTCGTGTCTGTCGGTCCATCAGACTTGTTTTACTGCGACTTTTCTTCCAGGAGTAATAAAATCGAACCAGACTGGACATTGACTTGTCAGGTAACTACACAGAGACACACTTTTTAATGTAATGATGCAGTATTAAATCTTTACTGGTCATAGTGAGGTAAACAATCTGGTTCCGGTGGTAACGTACCATCTGCTGGATACGGTGGAAGCTCTTCCCGTGGAAGCTGAAGGCCTGTTCAAACAGGACTCTGTCCTCCACCGTCCACTCATCAGGAAACGGAGTGAAGTTCGGCAGGTCGGCCAGAGATTTCTCAATGTTGTGTTTGTGCCAGAAGAGCATCCCCAGAGCCTGGACAAGGAGGCAGACTGTCAAACATACAGTTCCCTCCAAAACTACTGGACCAGTGAGGCCACCTCCTTTATTTCTGCTGAACACTGAAAACACCACCAGATGGATCTGAGACCAGCGATCAGGATTTCAGCTTCTGTTTCCATCTAGATCTGATCCACCACTCAGCAGATAGCACCATTTGTAACAGAACTCCACATTTTACGGTGATCCACAGTCCAGGATCAGATAGACTTCAGATAGATTACAGTCAATAATACTTCATATTTAGTTGTAATAACTGCATCAAGCCTGCGACCCTCTGACATCACCAAACCTTTCCGTTCTTCTTCTGTGGTGCTTTTCCAGTCTTTCTCCACAGCCTCTTTCAGTAGCTGTTTGTTTCCTCTTCAGCAGGTAAAATACTGATCAACAGGGTTCCAGTCTGCAGGTGGACTGGTCCAGTCTAAAACCTTCCTCTTCTTCCCCTGATGAACTCCTCGGTGGTCTCAGGGGGTTTTGGCTCGTTGTCTGGATCTCCTGATCAGTTTGGTTCATCTCTCTTTAAACTGTCAGACTAAATGTTTCTGTAGACCTCTGAGTTCATGTAGCTGCTGCCATCATGTGATCCATCATCAATGAAGATGATCTGTAGTCTGGTTCCAGTCTGTCCGTCCTCTTCTTATTGCTAATGAGTGGTTGTCCTCTCCTGGTGGAGCCTCTGTCCTTGTAGTCTGGTTCCAGTCTGTCCTTCCTCTTCTTATTGCTAATGAGTGGTTGTCCTCTCCTGGTGGAGCCTCTGTCCTTGTAGTCTGGTTCCAGTCTGTCCTTCCTCTTCTTATTGATAATGAGTGGTTGTCCTCTCCTGGTGGAGTCTCTGTCCTTTAGGTCCTGAAGTCCTCTGTGAACGGTGGATTGGGATTCCTTCACTCCTCCCTCTGGAGGTTGTTGCTGACGTCCCTGACGGCTGTTTTAGGGTTTTTCTTTACAGCTCTCACAGTGTTTCTGTCATCAGCTGCTGATGTTTCCTCGGTCTACCGGTTCACCGTCTGTTGCTCGGTACACCGGTGGTTTCTTTCTTCTTCAGGACGTTCCAGATGGTTGTACCGGCTATGGCTGACGTTGGATCAATGGCTCTGATTTCCATCTTCTCTCAGCTTTTCTCCCAGAGACAGCTCTCTGGTCTTCATGTTGGTTTCACCTTTAAACTAGAAATCAGTCTGAACAGGAAAAACCCAAAGCTGAAACTGAGAGGAGACATTCAGCTCTATTTATTGATGAATAATCAATGTAACAGGACTCACCTGTCAGTCACATGATCAATAAATTAGCTCAGTAGAAAAATGGGTTCAATCAAACGGTGCTATCTGCTGAGTAGTGGATCAGATCTAGATGGAAACAGAAGCTGAAATCCTGATCTGTGGTCTCAGGTTCATCTGGTGGTGTTTCAGTGATCAGCAGGAATAAAGGATCTGGACTCGGTGGTCCAGTAGTTATGGAGAAGACTGTATAGTGTGTGTGTGTGTGTGTGTGTGTGTGTGTGTGTGTGTGTGTGTGTGTGTCATGCTTTATTTTTGTCTTTTCATTTTGTTTAGTCCATTTCCTGTTTTATTTTGACATCACTAACCTCCCTCTCGTTTCAGTTCACTGCACTTCCTGCCATTGTGTCGCCACGCCCCCTGACCTACTTTCCTTCACCGATTGTAGCCCCGCCCCCAATTGTATCCACCTGTAACTCATTTGATCACTCCTCTCTAGTATACAATGTGTGTCTTCCCTTCCTCATGTTGCCAGTTCGTATTTGATCCTTTGGTGCTGACATTTCTAGTGTTTTTTCCTCATGCCTGCCTCTTTGTGTTTTTGACCCTAGTTTCTCTGTTGATTTTGGATCTAGTTGCTTATCTGATTCCCTGCCTGTGTACCAACCTCTGCTAAGTAAAGATCATTGTGAACTTTTAAGCTTCCCGGTTCCGAGCTATGCAGACCCAGTCGCTACACACACACTTGGATTTCTGCATAGATTGGTCATAAAATGTGTTCTGATCTTCATCTAAGTCTCAAACACAGTCTGCTTAAACTAATATTGCACAAAAAATGATATGTTTTCATGTTTTTATTGAACACAACATGTAAACATTCACAGTGCAGGGTGGAAAAAGTATGTGAACCCCTAGACTAATGACTTCTCCAGAGCTAACTGGAGCCAGGAGTGAGCCAATCAATGAGATGAGATTGGAGGTGTTGGTTAAAGCTGCCCTGCCCAATAAAAATCGCCGAACGCTCAATGAGGTGAAGAAGAGTCCTAGAGGGTCAGCTAAAGACTAACAGAGATCTCTGGTACATGCTGACATTTTATTGACTGATCTCCAATCAGTGAAACATTAAAGAAGAATGGAGCTGATGGAGGACACCATGGAGGAAGACACTGCTGTCCAAAAACCACTGCTGCAGGTTTGAAGTTTGCCAAAGAGCAGCTGGATGCTCCACAGCACTACTGGCTAAATACTCTGTGGACAGATGAAACCAGAACTGAGCTGTTAGGAAGGACCACACAACGCTATGTGGAGGGAAAAAGGCTCAGCACACCAACATCTAAACCAAAGAGGATCGGTCCAGAACTCCTCCTGACCGCTGAGCAGGTCTGATCTGCAACTACAGGAAACGTCTGGTTGAGGTTGTTGCTGCCAAAGGAGGGTCAACCAGTTACTAAATCCAAAGGTTCACATACTTTTTCCACCCTGCGCTGTGAATGTTTACATGTTGTGTTCTATAAAAACATGTAAACACATCATTTTTTGTGCTGTATTAGTTTAAGCAGACTGACAAACGTCTGCTGTTGAGACTTCCCAAAGATTCACAGGCTTCTTCTTGCAACTGTATATACATACACACACACTACTAACACTGACTGAAATCTGACTTTAGAAGACCATCTATACGTCAGTTAACACTATCAGAGAGTTAAAGTCCAACCTGCTCCATGTTGTAGCCATGTTTCTCTTTGGCGATGGCGATGTACTCGTCCACTGGAACAGAAATTACACTGTAAAAATCTAAATCTAAAAGTTATACTTTATATGTTAAATCTGTTGTTTCTTACACTGAGTCTGGTTCAGACAGCTGCTGGGGATCCAAACCAACATGCCAAGGTTTTCTCTGAGCTGAGCTGCCTGGGCCACTTCTGAGAACACACACACACACACACACATTAATTCACCATTAATCGTATTTTAACATATTTTCTCATATAGAAGTTGGTTGTCAGGGCTGTGGTCAGCATGAACAAAAAGCTCTAATACAGGCTGATGTGAATCCCCATCAGACACAGCTGTTTTCATTGAATAAAACCAACATTCACACTGACATACTGATATTAACACAGCGCAACTGGTCCTCCTGATGAACTGCTGGGTTTCATTTGAGCACACCGATGTTTAAATCCCATTTACCTCCCAGAGAGAAGAGGGAGAACAGAGCAAGACGGAGAAAGAAAAAGAAACAGTAGAAGGAGAAGGAAAGAAGGTTGTGTTACTCTGTCTGATGTGGAGAGGAGGTCGTGTTGCTCTATCTGTCTGATGTGGAGAGGAGGTCGTGTTGCTCTATCTGTCTGATGTGGAGAGGAGGTCGTGTTGCTCTATCTGTCTGATGTGGAGAGGAGGTCGTGTTGCTCTATCTGTCTGATGTGGGGAGGAGGTCGTGTTGCTCTATCTGTCTGATGTGGAGAGGAGGTCGTGTTGCTCTATCTGTCTGATGTGGAGAGGAGGTCGTGTTGCTCTATCTGTCTGATGTGGGGAGGAGGTCGTGTTGCTCTATCTGTCTGATGTGGAGAGGAGGTCGTGTTGCTCTATCTGTCTGATGTGGAGAGGAGGTCGTGTTGCTCTATCTGTCTGATGTGGAGAGGAGGTCGTGTTGCTCTATCTGTCTGATGTGGGGAGGAGGTCGTGTTGCTCTATCTGTCTGATGTGGAGAGGAGGTCGTGTTGCTCTATCTGTCTGATGTGGAGAGGAGGTCGTGTTGCTCTATCTGTCTGATGTGGGGAGGAGGTCGTGTTGCTCTATCTGTCTGATGTGGAGAGGAGGTCGTGTTGCTCTATCTGTCTGATGTGGAGAGGAGGTCGTGTTGCTCTATCTGTCTGATGTGGAGAGGAGGTTGTGTTGCTCTGGCTTTGGCAATGCTGGTAAGCTGACTGACTTCCTCCTTGATCCACGTTCTCACATACAGTATATTCACATTATTTGTAATTTTTTCATTTTATTGTTACTCTGTACACCCAACATCTGTTGACCGTCTGTCCATCCTGAGGGGGGGATTCCTCCTCTGTTGCTCTTCCTGACGTTTCTAACAGTTTTGCTTTTTCTCTGTTTAAAGGGTTTTTCCTCATCTGGTGAGAGGGTCGTCAGAGGGTGTTGTGTCCTATACAGACTGTAAAACCGCTTGAGGATAAACTGTGATTTGTGATTTTGGACTATACAAATTAAACTGACTTGACTTGAAAGGAAACGAGGAAGAACTATGGAGATACATTTGTCTCTTCATTGTTGAATCAAATAGAATAGATTTGCAACTAAAAAGCAGACTGAGATCAAGAGAATAGGTTGCAATTGAAAAAAAATGTTTTGAGAGCATATTTCCTCATCTTTAATCAAAATTAATGTTTGAAAGTAAAAACGTATGATCATTTTCCTGATCAATCAGTCCCCTTCACTTGCAAGTTAAAAAAGTTTTGCTTGCAAATTCAGCAGCTCTTTATGGGGCGGGGCCTACGCTGATGGATGAGAGGAGAGTTCCTATTGGTCCATTGGACCTGGCTCCAGCTCGGCTACACTTCCACGTTACATACACTTCTCCCTGGAGTTACCCAGAGGGAAGTTAAGTCATGAATTACTCTAAATACCGCTACAGGCTGCAGCCTGCCGTACCTTCACAACACCACCAAGAGGAAGAAGTAATGAATCCTAATGAATCCTAACGAATCCTAATGAAGTCTAATGAATCCTAATGAAGCCTAATGAATCCTAATGAAGCCTAATGAAACCTAATGAAGTCTAATGAATCCTAATGAAGTCTAATGAAGCCTAATGAAGTCTAATGAATCCTAAAGAAGTCTAATGAATCCTAATGTAGCCTAATGAATCCTAAAGAATCCTAACGAAGTCTAATGAATCCTAACGAATCATAATGAATCCTAACGAATCCTAATGAAGTCTAATGAATCCTAAAGAAGTCTAATGAATCCTAATGTAGCCTAATGAAGCCTAATGAAGTCTAATGAATCCTAATGAATCCTAATGAAGCCTAATGAATCCTAATGAAGTCTAATGAATCCTAATGAAGCCTAATGAAGTCTAATGAAGCCTAATGAAGCCTAATGAAGTCTAATGAATCTTAATGAATCCTAAAGAAGCCTAATGAATCCTAATGTAGCCTAATGAATCCTAATGTAGCCTAATGAATCCTAAAGAATCCTAACGAATCCTAATGAATCCTAACGAATCCTAATGAAGCCTAATGAAGTCTAATGAATCCTAATGAAGCCTAATGAATCCTAACGAAGTCTAATGAATCCTAATGAAGCCTAATGAAGTCTAATGAAGCCTAATGAAGCCTAATGAATCCTAAAGAAGCCTAAAGAAGTCTAATGAATCCTACTGTAGCCTAACGAATCCTAACGAATCCTAATGAAGCCTAATGAATCCTAATGAAGCCTAATGAATCCTAACGAAGTCTAATGAATCCTAATGAAGCCTAATGAAGTCTAATGAATCCTAATGAAGCCTAATGAATCCTAAAGAAGCCTAAAGAAGTCTAATGAATCCTACTGTAGCCTAATGAAGTCTAATGAATCCTAATGAATCCTAATGAAGCCTAATGAATCCTAATGAAGTCTAATGAATCCTAATGAAGCCCAATGAATCCTAATGAATCCTGAATCCTGACGCCCTGCTGCTGCTAGCACCATGGTTAGCAGCCACTCGGTGATCCCTCTCCTCCTGCTGGTCCCGGCCTGAGCAGAGCAGCCTCCGCCGGGGTGACAGACTCACAGGGAGACGTCGACAGCGGAAGTGAAGCCGAGCTGGAGCCAGGTCCAACGGACCAACAGGAACTCTTCAGTAAAATGATCACATGGTTTTACTGACAAACATTAGTTTTGATTGACGTTGAGGAAATATGCTCTCAAAACATTTTTTGTCAATTGCAACCTATTCTCTTGATCTCAATTCTCTTTTTTGGTTGCAAATCTGTTCAGTTTGACTGAATAACAAAGAGACAAATGGATCTACATAAAGAACCAGTCTGGGAGGACTGGGACCAGTTTAAGAGGAGTACTGGGACCAGTTTAAGAGGAGTACTGGGACCAGTTTAAGAGGACTGGGACCAGTTTGAGTGGACTGGGACCAGTTTAAGAGTACTGGGACCAGTCTGAGGGGACTGGGGCCAGTTTAAGTTGAAAGGGACCAGTTTAAAAGGAGGACTGGGACCAGTGTAAGAAAAATGGGACCAGTCTGAGGGGACTGGGACCAGTTTAAGTTGACAGGGACCAGTTTAAAGATAAGATGAACCTTTATTAATCCCCGGAGGGAAATTTGGGAGGACTGGGACCAGTTTAAGAGAACTGGGACCAGTTTGAGTGGAAAACTGGACCAGTTTCAGAGGAGGACTGCGACCAGTCTAAGAGGACTGGAACCAGGTCTGGAGCCACCCTGAGAGGACTGAAACCAGGACTGGAGCCAGTCTGAGAGGACTGAGACCAGGACTGGAGCCAGTCTGAGAGGACTGCTCAGCAGTATTGAGTGTTGTTCGAGGCTACCACTCCAGGCTACTGAGCTTGTTTAGACTCTTACCTGGATCAAAGTCCGGAACCACAGCCTGGTACTGCGGTCCGACCCGCATCCCTCCTCCACCTGCACACACACACACACGCACACACAACAGAAGTCAGTAGTACTACTCAGAAGTACATAGAGTACACGGCAGTACTGCGCTGACCGAGGTTACCCACCATGCTCCTCGTCGCTGCTGGAGCCGGAGCTCCCTTCTTCCCAGCAGCTGTTGGTGCTGGTTCCATTACCGGACAAACTCTTCCCGCCGGGGTTTGTTGCTGCTCCGGTCCCGCCGGTCCCGCCGCTGGCCGCCGGGGCTCTGCCTCTCCTTTTCCCCGGAGCCTCCGGGTTCCGCTCCACCATCGCCGGCATGAAGAAGACGGGGCAGCACGGGCTAAATGCTAGCTGCTAACTCAGGCTAACAGTTAGCTAGTTAGCGTAGCTGCCCTGCTAACCGAACCGAACCGGCGAAATAGCTTCCTAGCTGAGCTCAGTGTTCGGGCCGGACGGCAACGGGAGGTTCGGGGTGAAGCGGAGACTCTGAGGTGGAAAAGACACGTGTGATGAAGCTATCAGTAGCTAAACGATGCTAACAGTTAGCTAACCCGAGACCGCAGCTTCACACCGAGTCACTAAAGTTACGGAACAAGCAGCCGGAACCGGAACAAACCGGATAGAACCGGACCGACACCGACAGACCGACTCACGCACACCAACACGAGCCGAAAGATCGATCAGAACCCAGAAAACTGATCAGAGATCAGCAGAAACACTGGAGATGATCGATCACTGACGATGATCACTATGTGCGCGTGTGTGCGTGCGTGCATGTGGTCACCCATCAAACAATAATAAAATAATCAGATGATCATTACTATTGATCAGAGAACACTATTATTAATGATGATCATTACTATTGATCAGAGAACACTATTATTAATGATGATCATTACTATTGATCAGTGAAGTCTATTATTAATGATGATCATTACTAGTGATCAGTGAACTCTTATTAATGATGATCATTACTATTGATCAGTGAAGTCTATTATTAATGATGATCATTACTAGTGATCAGTGAACTCTTATTAATGATGATCATTACTATTGATCAGTGAAGTCTATTATTAATGATGAGCATTACTATTGATCAGTGAACTCTTATTAATGATGATCATTACTATTGATCAGTGAACTCTTATTAATGATGATCATTACTATTGATCAGTGAAGTCTATTATTAATGATGATCATTACTATTGATCAGTGAAGTCTATTATTAATGATGATCATTACTATTGATCAGTGAACTCTTATTAATGATGATCATTACTATTGATAAGTGAAGCCTATTATTAATGATGATCATTACTATTGATCAGTGAACTCTATTATTAATGATGGTCATTACTATTGATCAGTGAACTCTTATTAATGCTGATCATTACTATTGATAAGTGAAGTCTATTATTAATGATCATTACTATTGATCAGTAAATTTACAATTGATTAGTGAACTCTCTTATTAATAACAATCATGTCACGACTACCAGATCTTAGGTCATGTTTTGTTTCTGTATTTTTATTTTCATTATTGTCTCTTCCTGTTTTATTTTGAAATCACTAAACTTCACTGCACTTCCTGTCCTTGTGTGTCTCCACTCCCCTGTCCCACTTTCCATCACCTCACCTGTGTCTGACTGTAGCTCCGCCCCTGACTGTGTCCACCTGTGCCTCGTTGATCCCTCACCAGTATTTAACGTGTGTCCTCCTGCTACCAGGTCATTGCTGATCCTCATTCCAGCGTTTTTCCAGTTCGTTGCTGATCCTCATTCCAGCGTTTTTCCAGTTTGTTGCTGGTCCTCATTCCAGCGTTTTTTCCAGTTTGTTACTGGTCCTCATTCCAGCATTTTTTACAGTTTGGTGCTGGTCCTCATTCCAGCGTTTTTTTCCAGTTCGTTGCTGATCCTCATTCCAGCGTTTTTTTTCCAGTTTGTTGCTGGTCCTCATTCCAGCGTTTTTTCCAGTTAGCTGCTGGTCCTCATTCCAGCGTTTTTTCTAGTTCGTTGCTGATCCTCATTCCAGAGTTTTTTCCAGTTCGTTGCTGGTCCTCATTCCAGAGTTTTTTCCAGTTCGTTTCTGGTCCTCATTCCAGCGTTTTTCCAGTTAGTTGCTGGTCCTCATTCCAGCGTTTTTTCAGTTTGTTGCTGGTCCTCATTCCAGCGTTTTTCCAGTTCGTTGCTGGTCCTCATTCCAGCGTTTTTTCCAGTTCGTTGCTTGTCCTCATTCCAGCGTTTTTTCCAGTTCGTTGCTGGTCCTCATTCCAGCGTTTTTCCAGTTCGTTGCTGGTCCTCATTCCAGCGTTTTTCCAGTTCGTTGCTGGTCCTCATTCCAGCGTTTTTTCCAGGTGGTTGCTTGTCCTCATTCCAGCGTTTTTTTCCAGTTCGTTGCTGGTCCTCATTCCAGCGTTTTTTCCAGTTCGTTGCTGGTCCTCATTCCAGCGTTTTTCCAGTTCGTTGCTGGTCCTCATTCCAGAGTTTTTCCAGTTCGTTGCTGGTCCTCATTCCAGCGTTTTTTCCAGGTGGTTACTTGTCCTCATTCCAGAGTTTTTTCCAGGTGGTTGCTGGTCCTCATTCCAGCGTTTTTCCAGTTCGTTGCTGGTCCTCATTCCAGCGTTTTTCCAGTTCGTTGCTGGTCCTCATTCCAGCGTTTTTCCAGTTCGTTGCTGGTCCTCATTCCAGCGTTTTTTCCAGGTGGTTGCTTGTCCTCATTCCAGCGTTTTTTCCAGTTCGTTGCTGGTCCTCATTCCAGCGTTTTTCCAATTCGTTGCTGGTCCTCATTCCAGCGTTTTTCCACTTTGTTGCTGGTCCTCATTCCAGCGTTTTTTCTAGTTCGTTGCTGGTCCTCATTCCAGCGTTTTTTCCAGTTAGCTGCTGGTCCTCATTCCAGCGTTTTTTGTTGTTCGTTGCTGATCCTCATTCCAGAGTTTTTTCCAGTTCGTTGCTGGTCCTCATTCCAGCGTTTTTTCCAGTTCGTTGCTTGTCCTCATTCCAGCGTTTTTTCCAGTTCGTTGCTGGTCCTCATTCCAGCGTTTTTCCAGTTCGTTGCTGGTCCTCATTCCAGAGTTTTTCCAGTTCGTTGCTGGTCCTCATTCCAGCGTTTTTTCCAGGTGGTTACTTGTCCTCATTCCAGCGTTTTTCCAGTTCGTTGCTGGTCCTCATTCCAGCGTTTTTCCACTTTGTTGCTGGTCCTCATTCCAGCATTTTTTTCCACTTTGTTGCTGGTCCTCATTCCAGCATTTTTTTCCAGTTCGTTGCTGGTCCTCATTCCAGCGTTTTTCCAGTTCGTTGCTTGTCCTCATTCCAGCGTTTTTCCAGTTCGTTGCTGGTCCTCATTCCAGCGTTTTTTCCAGTTCGTTGCTGGTCCTCATTCCAGCGTTTTTCAAGTTCGTTGCTGGTCCTCATTCCAGCGTTTTCCCAGGTCGTTGCTGATCCTCATTCCAGAGTTTTTTCCAGTTCGTTGCTGGTCCTCATTCCAGCGTTTTTTCCAGTTCGTTGCTAATCCTCATTCCAGAATTTCTCCAGTTCGTTGCTGGTCCTCATTCCAGAATTTTTTCCAGTTCGTTGCAGGTCCTCATTCCAGCATTTTTTTCAGTTCATTGCTGGTCCTCAGTCCAGCATTTTTCTAGTTCGTTGCTGGTCCTCATTCCAGCGTTTTTTCCAGTTCGATGCTGGTCCTCATTCCAGCGTTTTTCCAGTTCGTTGCTGATCCTCATTCCAGCGTTTTTTTCCAGTTCGTTACTGGTCCTCATTCCAGCGTTTTTTCCAGTTCGTTGCCGATCCTCATTCCAGCGTTTTTTCCAGTTCGTTGCCGGTCCTCATTCCAGCGTTTTTCCAGTTCGTTGCCGGTCCTCATTCCAGCGTTTTTCCAGTTCGTTGCCGATCCTCATTCCAGCGTTTTTCCAGTTTGTTGCTGATCCTCATTCCAGCGTTTTTCCAGGTACGTTGCTAATCCTCATTCCAGCGTTTTTTCCAGTTTATTGCTGCTCCTCATTCCAGCATTTTTTCCAGTTTGGTGCTTGTCCTCATTCCAGCGTTTTTTCCAGTTCGTTGCTGATCCTCATTCCAGAGTTTTTTTCCAGTTCGTTGCTGGTCCTCATTCCAGCGTTTTTTCCAGTTTGTTGCTGGTCCTCATTCCAGCGTTTTACCAGTTTGTTGCTGGTCCTCATTCCAGCGTTTTTTCCAGGTCGTTGCTGATCTTCATTCCAGCATTTTTTCCAGTTCGTTGCTGGTCCTCATTCCAGCGTTTTTCCAGTTCGTTGCTGGTCCTCATTCCAGCGATTTTTCCAGTTCGTTGCTGGTCCTCATTCCAGCGTTTTTTCCAGTTCGTTGCTGGTCCTCATTCCAGCGTTTTTCCAGTTCGTTAGCCGATCCTCATTCCAGCGTTTTTCCAGTTTGTTGCTGGTCCTCATTCCAGCGTTCTTCCAGTTTGTTGCTGATCCTCATTCCAGCGTTTTTCCAGTATGTTGCTGATCCTCATTTCAGCGTTTTTCCAGTTTGTTGCTGGTCCTCATTCCAGCATTTTTTCCAGTTTGTTGCTGGTCCTCATTCCAGCGTCTTTCCTTGTGTCTGATTGTTTTGTGATTGAATCGCTGCCTGTACATGACTCTGCCTTTGCCTGCTGTTTCTGGATCTGGCTTCCTGTCTGATTACTCCTCTGTGGACCGTCCTTTGCCCGAGTAAAGACAAGTCGTTTCGAGTCGTGTATGTGTCCAGTTCGCTCCTGATTCCTGGCATTACAAATCATTACTATTGATGAAGATTGATTGGTGAAGTCTATTATTAATAATAATAATAATTTATATTTATTTGTGAACTCCATTGTTAATAATCATTTATATTGATTAGTGAAGTCTATTATTAATAATAATAATTACTATTGATTAGTGAAGTCTATTATGAATCATAATAATTTATATTGATTAGTAAACTGTATTATTAATAAGAATAATTACTCTTGATTAGTGAACTATATTATTATAATCATAATTTATATTTATTTGTGAACTCCATCATTAATAAGAATTTATATTGACTAGTGAACTGAATTATATTAATAAGAAGTGTCCCCCGGTGTCCAGGATCCTCACAAGGTGGTGCTGTCTCATCTCCGCCCTCTGGGGGGAGCTACAGAGCACTGAACACTAAAACAAGCAGACCCCAGATCAGTGACCCCCTCTGATGAACAGTTAGCATCACTGTCACTAACACTAAAACAAGCAGACCCCAGATCAGTGATCCCCTCTGATGAACAGTTAGCATCACTGTCACTAACACTAAAACAAGCAGACCCCAGATCAGTGTCCCTCTCTGATCGGCTGTTAGGTGATTATAACCTGAAAATCCTGCGCTGTGACTGGTTGAAAAATCATGTTCCAGTCCGTAAACAGCAGGAGGAGCTCTTTGTCGTCTTTTTATTCTGACAGCTGATGATGATGATGGTGATGATGACGATGGTAAAGTACAAGTACCTGAAAACTGTACTCAGGAACTCAGTACTTACAGTATGTTATTATACAGCTTACCATTGCTACGTATAACAGACCGTTGCTATGTGTAACAGGCCATTGCTATGGACACAGTTGTGATGTCTTTTACATCCAGCAGATCCTTAGTCATGTTTGTTTTGCCTTTTCATTTTCATTATTTTCATACTGTGACGCCACGGTGGGCAGGCAGAACAGGACTCAAATGCACAACTCGACAGACAGGCAGTTTGCAAAAACGCCGGGTCTTTATTACCAGAAAGTGGTCGGTACACGGGAAGGCAATCAGCGAAGGCAGACAAATCCAGACTGGCAGGCAAAACTCAGGGTCGAATTAACAGGCGGTTAAATCGGTACACGGAAGTAGAAAACACTAGGAAAGAACGCTGGTAAGTCGGTCACGAAGGATCAAAACGAACTGGCACAGAAGGGCAGGGGAACACAGCTTAAATACCCGTGAGGGGAGTGATTAACTGTGAACAGGTGGACATAATCAGGGGCGGGGGAAGACGATCGGACGCAGGTGAGTGGAGACTAAAAGTGGGTCAGAGAATCCATTCATTCAGAGGGGCGGGGGCATGCAGGCAAGAAGTGAAGTGCACTGAAACGAGAGGGAGGATTAGGATTTCACAATCAAACAGGAAGTGCTCACATTAAACATGAAAAAACAAAGGAAACCCATCACCTAGGTTTGACAGACGTCACACATTCCTGTTTTAATATGAAATCACTAACCTTCCCTCTCATTTCAGATTCACTGTACTTCCTGTCCTCATGCGCCTCCACACCCCCTGACCCACTTTCCATCACCTCACCTGTGTCTGACTGTAGCCCCGCCCCTGACTGTGTCCACCTGTGTCTCGTTACTCACTCCCTTACCAGTATATAATGTGTGTCCTCCCTTTCTCATGCTGCCAGTTCATTGTTGAACCTCTCTGGTGACCTCCGTTCCAGCGTTCTTTCTAGTGTCTGTCTGCTTTTTGGTAAATGAACCTCTGCCCATTTTTTGACGTTGCTCTTGCCTACTGTTTTTGGATCTGGTTGCTCGTATTGACCTGCTCACCTGTGTACCAACCTGTGCCGATTAAAGACCGATTCTCTTTTACACCGCTTGATCATCTGAGTCGTGCATCTGAGTCCAGTGTCCTGGCGTTACAGAACGAACTGGCCAGTATGGACTCATCCGGCTTAGATCCAGTGCACGACGCCATTTGCGCTCAAGGAAAGAAGTTGCGCAATCAAGAGGAACAACTTACCGCCATCTGTACTGGTGTTCAGCGGCTCACCCAGAGCCAGGAGGAGTTCAGAGCCATGGTTGGTGAGCAGGTGGGTCATCTGAGTTCCCAGCTCCAAAACCCGATGAGTTGTTTTGATATCCTCTTGTCCTCTTCCGTGGTTGCTCTTTTTTGTTCTCCACATCTTGTAAAGCCTGAGCGGTTTTCTGGGGACTCTGAGAACTGTCGCTCCTTCCTGGTCCAGTGTGGATTACATTTTGAGGTGCAGGCATCCCAGTTCTCGTCCGAACGATCTAAAGTAGCGTTCATTATAACACATCTCTCCGGCAGAGCTGAGGCTTGGGCAACGGCAGAGTGGGCTAGAGACTCCCCGGTATGTAACTCCCTGAGTTTGTTCACTGATACTCTCAAGAAGATTTTTGATCACTCTGCTCCAGGTAGAGAGGCGGCACAGGCGTTGGTTGGACTTCTGACTGTGGCATTGAGTTCCACACCCTGGCAGCAGACAGTGGCTGGAACAACTCCTCTCCTCGACACCTTCCTCCATGGCTTATCTGACCCGGTCAAGGATCAAATCGCTCCGCTGGATCTCGCCGCTGGACTCCATCATAGCCCTCGCCATGTATTGACAACCGGCTATACGAGAGCGAGAGTGAGAGAGAGAGAGAAACGCAGACCAGCGATACCTCTTCCAGTCCAGATGGGGCAGCGCTCTGGATGGTCGCCTTCTATGCAGAGTGACTCACCAATCTCAACCTGTGCAGCTCATCATAGATGGTAATCACTTGGAGACTATCCAGTTTCACATCTTTGTCTGTCCTTATCACTCCCTCATCCTAGGGTTACCCTGGTTAATCAAGCACAACCCACACATTGATTGATCCACGGGGGGGTTTTAAATTGGGGAAAGGGGTGCCTCTTAACCTGTTGCACCTCTGTTTCTCTGTCGGAGCCTGCTGCTGTTCCGGAGAGCACCCACGGAGGAGAGACTGGACCCGCATCCATCCCGCCAGAGCCGACATCAGCAGTATCCGATTCGACATGTCGGGACCTGTCCAGTGTGCCCTCCTGCTACCATAACCTCAAAGAGGTTTTCAATAAATCCCACGCCACCGCTCTTCCTCATAGAGATTACGACTGCGACGTTGACCTGCTCCCAGGATCTGTTCCTCTGAAAGGCCAGCTCTACTCCCTCTCTGCTCCAGAGAGAAAAGCTATGGAGGAGTGCATGGACGCTTTGTTGGCAGCCGGCAACATTCACCCTTCCTCCTCTCCAGCCAGCGCGGGATTCTTTTTCATGGAGAAGAAGGACAAGACACTTTGACCCTGCATTGATTATCATGCACTCAATGACTTTATGGTAAAGAACAGGTACCCCCTCCGCTTATTTCCTCAGCTTTTGAACAATTAAAGGGAACAAAGATTTTTTTCTAAACTAGATCTGAGAAATGCTTATAATCTGGTTAGAATAAGGGAGGGGGCAAGTGGAAAACTGCCTTTAACACCCCTACTGGACACTACGAGTATTTAGTAATGCCATTCAGCCTTACTAATGCCCTGCAGTTTTCCAGGCTCTGGTTAATGATGTGCTCAGGGATATGCTGAACCAGTTCGTGTTTGTCTATTTGGACGATATCTTAATCCTCTCTCCAGATACTAAGGGACATGTTAAACATGTCCATCAGGTCGTCCAGCGTCTCCTTGAGCACCAACTCGTTGTGAAAGCTGAGAAATTTGAGTTTCATGTTTCCTCCGTTTCTTTCCTTGGCTTTGTGGTTACACTGGACAACCTCCAGATGGACCAGCTTTCTTAGTCTTTATCTGCTTTTTGGTAAATGAACCTTGCCCTTGCCTACTGTTTTTGGATCTTGTTGCTCGTATTGACCTGCTCACCTGTGTACCGACCTGTGCCTGATGAAAGACCGATTCTCTTTTACACCACTTGATCATCTGAGTCCAGTGCCCTGGCATTACAATGTCAGACTCTGGAGAACTGTTTTGTTACATTATTGATGCAGTAAGTAGCCGTGTAATAAGCAGGATAACGTTCAGCTAGCAGGTCATCACCCTGAAGGGGTTTATTTCACAATAATGACCTTCTAGCTGTGCATTATCACTTTCTTTATCCACAGCTACTCATATTTCTGCTTGATTTACAGTTTTATTCATTAATTGATTATAACATTTAATTAAAAACACATCTTTCCTTAAATATCTTTGTACTTGTACGTTGTTTACTTTGTGTACTTGTTAAAGAGCTCAGATTGTTTTGTTGTTGTAGTTTTTTTTATTTTCTGTTAAAACAGATCAGCAATTAAATGATTAATAAACTGATTCATTGATCTGTTGATAAGATCAGGGCAGAGTCACCCCATACTACCACTGAGTTCTACTGGTTTCTACTGTCTTCATTATATAAGCTGCAGACACTTGAAGGCCACTATGTTCGCTATGTGGGTAATGTGAGACACCCAATCCCACCCCCCACCACTACCCCGCCTCCACAAACAAACAGCCACACATGGAGCTCAGCTGGGGGGTGGGGGGCGCGATCTATAAAAGACTGGAGGAGCTGAGGACAGAGGTCCGACTCTGAGACTCTGCAGGCTGAACAGGATTTAAACAGGTAGATTCACAGGGACTCATTCACATCAGGTGTTTATTGCGTCTCATTCAGACCAGGTATGCATTGTGTCTCTCCAGGTGTGTCTCTGGTGTCGTCATGCCATGGCTGCTGTCCTCTCAGGAGGAGCGTCTGTCTTCTTCGTCTTCATCACAGCGTCAGTGCGAGCGGACGGTGTTCTCCTTCTACTGTGCAGTGCGTGAGCGGTTACCGGTCTGGCTGCTGGAGGACATGCGCTGTATGGAGGTCTTCAACTGGGAAGACGGACGCCCACGAGCCTTCCTGCCATCTGAGGCGCTGCTGTATGCGCTTGTACATGACCACCAGGACTACGCATGCTACCTGCTCAACAAGTACTCAGTGAGCACGCTCAGCCCACCACGCTGCAGCTTCTGCTGCTGCCGCAGTAGCGGCGCACCACACCTTGCCATGGCGGTGCGCTACAACCGCGTGTCAATCCTCGGCATGATGGTGGAGGCTCTGAAGGACTGCAACATTCAGAGTGCGCAGGAGGACTACTTGGACAGCCGCGGCGGCTGCCCTCATATGTCGGATGCAGGAAAGACGGCGGTGCAGCTGGCGGTAGAGCTGTCACGGCCTGACTGTCTGTTGCTGCTACTGGTTCACGGCGCGCTTCCCACCAACCTCGACGTCGCGCTGCAGAGACTCGTCTCCTCTGACATGACGGACCGACGCCATGCGCAGCGCTGCCTCAACTTCCTGCTGCTCTTCCTGCCAAAACCACCACAGCTTTGCTGCCTGCAGGACGAGCCGCATCGGTGGCAAGGCCTGCTGGGAAATAAAGTGTTCAACTGGCTGAGCGGTCTGGCCCCGCCCCCCCTACTGCTGCAGGCACTAAGGTGTTTGGCCCAGTCCAGCCCAGATCAGATCACTGCGCTGCCCGACTTCCTGCAGTCACACAGCTGGCAGTGACATCACCTGTCACCATGGAAACAACACTGTAAAAACACCTCAGGGCTGCTGGGATTGGACAGTGTGTTGATAATGTAAATAAAATGTAAATAAAGACTAAAACCAGACCTGATCACTGATCAGAGATCAATAATGACTCTTTCAGTCACCGCCAGTCAGCCACAGGCTTTAGGACCCTGAGGACACCAAAGGAGCAGCTACTGTTAGAGTTAATGTTGTCTGAAGTGTTGTAATCTGATGATGATGTCAGTGTTACCTGTATTGTCAGGTAAATTCACAACATTTCACCTTCTAAAGGTTTATTGTATCATATATATTATATTTCTGTCTGTGTGTCGATGGATTCATGGTTCTTCTATAAACGTGTTTCTACCTCGATGTCCAGGTGGAATTCATTTTCCCAAAATGAGCTAAATATGGAGGCTGGAGGATGACATCTCTGAATATCCACGTCATTTCTGCATTTTAAACTGAATCACAGACCAGCAACTGAAACGTCAACAACTTTCTGAAACGTCAACAACACTCTGAAACGTCAACAACACTCTGAAACGTCAACAACTCCGAAACGTCAACAACTCCGAAACGTCAACAACACTCTGAAACGTCAACTAAACATAAACACTCTGAAATGTCAACAACACTGAAACATACACAACACTGTAAAACTTCAACAATACTCTGAAATGTCAACAACACTCTGAAACGTCAACAACCCTCTGAAACATAAACAAAACTCTGAAACATAAACAATACTCTGAAACATAAACACTGAAACGTAAACACTCTGAAACGTCAAAAACACTCTGAAACATAAACACTCTGAAACGTCAACAACACTCTGAAACATAAACACTCTGAAACGTCAACAACACTCTGAAACATCAACAACACTCTGAAACATAAACAACACTCTGAAACATAAACAACACTCTGAAACATAAACAGTACTCTGAAACATAAACACTCTGAAACACAAACACTCTGAAACACAAACACTGAAACGTCAACAACAATCTGAAACATAAACAACACTCTGAAACATAAACACTCTGAAACAGAAACACTCTGAAACATAAACACTCTGAAACGTCAACACTGAAACGCCAACAACACTGAAACATCAACAACACTCTGAAACATAAACACTCTGAAACGTCAACAAAAATCTGAAACATAAACACTCTGAAACGTCAACACTCTGAAACGTCAACAACACTCTGACACGTCAATGACACTCTGAAACATAAACTATATTCTGAAACATAACCACTCTGAAATGTCAACAACATTGAAACGCCAACAACACTGAAACATCAACAACACTCTGAAACATATACACTCTGAAACGTCAACAACACTCTGAAACAAACTATACTCTGAAACATAAACACTCTGAAACATAAACACTCTGAAACATAAACACTCTGAAACGTCAACAACACTCTGAAACATAAACACTCTGAAATGTCAACACTCTGAAACATAAACACTCTGAAACGTCAACAACACTCTGAAACATAAACACTTTGAAATGTCAACAACACTCTGAAACATCAACAACACTCTGAAACGTCAACAACCCTCTGAAACATAAACAAAACTCTGAAACATAAACAATACTCTGAAACATAAACACTCTGAAACACAAACACTCTGAAACACAAACACTCTGAAACGCCAACAACACTGAAACATCAACAACACTGAAACATAAACAAAACTCTGAAACATAAACAATACTCTGAAACATAAACACTCTGAAACACAAGAAGAAGAAGAAGAAGAAGATAGTCCTTTATTAGTCCCGCTAGGGGAAATTCAATTTTTTCACTCTGTTAACTTATACACACACATGCACAAACAGGTCCATATACATGCAACAATTGGAGAGGTGTCAGAGTGAGGGGGCTGCTCCTGACAAGCGCCCTGAGCAGTTGGGGGTTTGGTGCCTTGCTCAGGGGCACCTCGGCAGTGCCCAAGAGGTAAACTGGCACCTCTCCAGCTACCAGTTCACGCTCAGTTCTTGGTCCATGTCGGGACTTGAACCGGTGACCCTCCGGTTCCCAAGCCAACTCCCTACAGACTGAGCTACTGCCGCCCCCAAACACTCTGAAACACAAACACTCTGAAACGTCAACAACACTGAAACGCCAACAACACTGAAACATCAACAACACTCTGAAACATAAACACTCTGAAACGTCAACAAAAATCTGACACATAAACACTCTGAAACGTCAACACTCTGAAACGTCAACAACACTCTGACACGTCAACAACACTCTGAAACATAAACTATACTCTGAAACATAACCACTCTGAAATGTCAACAACATTGAAACGCCAACAACACTGAAACATCAACAACACTCTGAAACATAAACACTCTGAAACGTCAACAACACTCTGAAACGTCAACAACACTCTGAAACAAACTATACTCTGAAACAAACACTCTGAAACATAAACACTCTGAAACATAAACACTCTGAAACATCAACAACACTCTGAAACATCAACAACACTCTGAAACATAAACACTCTGAAATGTCAACACTCTGAAACATAAACACTCTGAAACGTCAACAACACTCTGAAACATAAACACTTTGAAATGTCAACAACACTCTGAAACATCAACAACACTCTGAAACGTCAACAACACTCTGAAACGTCAACAACACTCTGAAACATAAACACTATGAAACATCAACAACACTGAAACCTCAACAACACTCTGAAACATAAACACTCTGAAATGTCAACAACACTGAAACAAACACTCTGAAACATAAACACTCTGAAACGTCAACAACACTCTGAAACATAAACACTCTGAAACATAAACACTCTGAAATGTCGACAACACTCTGAAACGCCAACAACACTCTGAAACGCCAACAACACTCTGAAACATAAACAAAACTCTGAAACATAAACAATACTCTGAAACATCAACACTGAAATGTCAACAACACTCTGAAACATAAGCACTCTTAAACGTCAACAACACTGAAACACAAACACTCTGAAACGTCAACACTCTGAAATGTCAACAACACTGAAACATAAACAAAAGTCTGAAACATAAAGAATACTCTGAAACATAAACACTGAAATGTCAACAACACTCTGAAACATAAACAAAACTCTGAAACATAAACAATACTCTGAAACATAAACACTGAAATGTCAACAACACTGAAACATGAACACTCTGAAACTTCAACAATACTCTGAAACATTAACAAAACTCTGAAACATAAAGAATACTCTGAAACATAAACACTGAAATGTCAACAACACTCTGAAACATAAGCACTCTTAAACGTCAACAACACTGAAACATAAACACTGAAACGTCAACACTCTGAAACGCCAACAACACTCTGAAACATCAACACTCTGAAACATAAACACTCTGAAACATAAACACTCTGAAACTTCAATAATACTCTGAAACGTCAACAACACTCTGAAACGTCAACAACACTGAAATATAAACAAAACTCTGAAACATAAACAACACTCTGAAACATGAACACTGAAACATAAACACTCTGAAACGTCAACAACACTGTGAAACATAAACAAAACTCTGAAACATAAACAATACTCTGAAGCATAAACACTTTGAAATGTCAACAACACTCTGAAACATAAACACTCTGAAACAAAAACACTCTGAAACGTCAACAACACTGAAACATAAACAACACTCTGAAACTTCAACAATACTTTGAAACATTAAACAACACTCTGAAACGTCAACAACACTCTGAGACGTCAACTACACTCTGAAACATAAACACTCTGAAACGTCAACAACACTGAAACAGACACTGAAACATAAACACTCTGAAATGTCAACAACACTGAAATGTCATCAACACTGAAACATCAACAACACTCTGAAACATCAACACTATAAAACATCAACAATCTGAAAGATCAACATTCTGAAACATAATCAATATGAAACATCAACAACACTCTGAAACATCAACAATATGAAACATCTATAAACACTATAAAACATCAACAACACTGAAAGATCAACAAAATGAAACATCAACACTATAAAACATCAACAACAATCTGAAACATCAACATTCTGAAACATCAACACTGAAACATGATCAACACTAATTAAAATCATAATTGGGATTATTAAACTCCATAAGGTCATTAAACTGGTTAAGATAATTAAACTGAGTAAACTCGTTAAGGTCATTCAACTCATTAAGATGATTGAAATCATAAAACTCGTTAAAGTTGTTAAACTGTTCAAGATAATTAAAATAACTAAACTCGTTAAGGTCATTAGACTTGTTAAGATAATTGATATCATTAAACTCCTTAAAGTTATTAAACTTGTTCAGATAACTGAAATCATGAACTCGTGAAGGTCATTAAATTCGTTCAGATAACTGAAATCATAAACTCGTTAAAGTAATTAAACTCGATCAGATAACTGAAACCATAAAGTTGTTAAGATAATCTTGTTAAGATAATTGGGATCATTAAACTTGTTACGGTCAATAAACCTGTTCAGATAACTGAAATCATAAACTCATTAAACTGGTAAAGATAATTAAAGTAATTAAATTCGTTAAGGTCATTAAACTGGTTCAGATAATTAAAGTAATTAAACTAGTTAAAGTCATTAAAATATTTAAGATAATTAAAATAATTAAACTCATTAAGATCATTAAACTGGTTATGATAATTAAAATAA
Source organism: Pterois miles (assembly GCA_947000775.1). Lineage (NCBI taxonomy): Eukaryota > Metazoa > Chordata > Actinopteri > Perciformes > Scorpaenidae > Pterois > Pterois miles. Next base: position 10,151,819 of record CAMQGK010000001.1, on the reverse strand, counting down.
TGAAAACCGTTTAAGTCATTAAATTCGTCAGTTTCGTTATTCGTCACTATGATGTTGGAACAGAACAACGTTCACAGACACCGCCACGTGTGTTTAAACATGTTTATTAAGTTGATGAATAAAGGAAGCAGCAGAACATCCAGACAATCAGCTGACATCAGGATGACATCTTAACAAAGTCACACCTGCACAGGTTTCCATGGCAATGCTGTCGGACACGAGGCGGAGAGAGGACGATGAGCCAACATTTAAAGAAGTTTTTCCAGTCCATTAGCGTCCACTACAGTCCATCAGGGTCCATTAGACTCTCCAGTCCATCAGAGTCCATCAGAGTCAATCAGAGCCCATTAGACTCTCCAGTCCATCAGAGCCCATCAGAGCCCATTAGACTCTCCAGTCCATCAGAGTCCATCAGAGTCAATCAGAGCCCATTAGACTCTCCAGTCCATCAGAGTCCATCAGAGTCAATCAGAGCCCATTAGACTCTCCAGTCTATCAGAGCCCATTAGACTCTCCAGTCCATCAGAGCCCATCAGAGCCCATTAGACTTTCCAGTCCATCAGAGCCCATCAGATTCTCCAGTCCATCAGAGCCCATCAGAGTCCATCAGAGTCCATCAAAGCCCATCAGAGCCCATTAGACTCTCCAGTCCATCAGAGCCCATCAGAGCCCATTAGACTCTCCAGTACATCAGAGCCCATCAGAGCCTATTAGACTCTCCAGTACATCAGAGCCCATCAGAGCCCATTAGACTCTCCAGTCCATCAGAGCCCATCAGAGCCCATCAGAGCCCATCAGAGCTCATCAGAGTCCATCAGAGTCCATCAGAGCTTATCAGAGTCCATCAGAGCCCATCAGAGTCCAGGGTTTGTTTTAAATCTTATTTAAACAGATGTTTATTAAATTTATCTTTTTACATGTTTTCCATGAACATGTCCCAGTGGGTGGGGCTCCTACCTGTTGCCGTGGTAAGTGAGATGGACAGGAACTACCTGAGGCAACGTTTACCTGCTGGCAGAGCAGGAGAACCAGCAGTCCAGTTTGGTCCATTCCAGTGTGGACCCAGTAACACCCAGTCAGAGGTGCAGAGTCAGCACTGGAAACCAGTTTAAACCAGCAGAAGTGAAAAGACTAAAGAAAAAAATAATCTCAAATTCTTCAACAGGTCAGAAGCTTCTCGGTCAGAGAGAGAATAATAAAAACTGAATAAAATACAACAAGAAATAATAAAATTAAAGCTAAAGCGAGTCTCATTCAGTTCCAACACTGTGAAATGTCCCTTTAATGTTTACCTTTGTCCCTGATGAAAAAGCTAAAACTAAACTAAACCACACTGACCCAGTTTCATCCAAACTGACCCAGTTTCAATTACACAGACCCAGTTTGTATGAATGTGAGATGTCCCTTTAACATCCTCAACAATCAGACTTAACTAAACTGGAATGAAAATATCCCATTCAGAACTAGTCAGAACCAGTTGGGACCAATTTAAACCAGGCTAAACTGGAGTCTGGAGGAGAATGAGCTGTTTAACAACCAGAAAGAACCGGTTCCTCTGTAGCCCACTGTCCCTTCAGATTAAAGTGCTTCCTGTTAAAACAAAAATAAAACTCAGTTTCAGTATCAGTTCACTTCATCTCCCAGCAGCCACCTCAGCTCAGAAATGTCAAAGGAAGTAACACTGGTGACATCATGGTGATGTCACAGCTCAGATAAGCTCCCATTCGTCGTCAATGTCGTCCCCGCTGAGGGAGGGGCCTAAGGGGGCAGGCCTACAGGGACACTGTGGGAGGAGCTTTGTCAACCGACGAGACAATCCACCAATCGGAGTCACTGCCCACAACTCGTCCTCTGGAGTCACTAAAGAAAGAGAGAAAGACACCTGAGAAACCTGAGACATCCTGGATCCACACCTGTACAGGTAAAACGCACACCCAGTCCCACCAGTATAAACCCAGTCTGACCAGTATAAACCATGTCCCACCAGTAAAAACCCAGTCTGACCAGTATAAGCCATGTCCCACCAGTATAAACCCAGTCTGACCAGTATAAACCCAGTCCAACTAGTATAAACCCAGTCTGGCCGGTATAAATCATATTCCACCAGTATAAACCATGTCCCACCAGTATAAACCCAGTCCTACAAGTATAAACCCAGTCTGACCAGTATAAACCCAGTCTGACCAGTATAAACCATGTCCCACCAGTATAAACCCAGTCTGACCAGTATAAACCCAGTCCTACTAGTATAAACCCAGTCTGACCAGTATAAACCCAGTCCTACAAGTATAAACCCAGTCTGACCAGTATAAACCCAGTCTGACCAGTATAAACCATGTCCCACCAGTATAAACCCAGTCTGACTAGTATAAACCCAGTCTGACCAGTATAAACCCAGTCTGACCAGTATAAACCCTGTCTGACCAGTATAAACCCAGTCTGACCAGTATAAACCCAGTCTGACCAGTATAAACCCAGTCCTACTAGTATAAACCAAGTCTGACCAGTATAAACCCAGTCTGACCAGTATAAACCCAGTCTAACCAGTATAAACCCGGTCTGACCAGTATAAACCATGTCCCACCAGTATAAACCCAGTCTGACCAGTATAAACCCAGTCTAACCAGTAAAAACCCAGTCATAAACCCAGTCTAACCAGTATAAACCCACACTAACCAGTATAAACCCAGTCATAAACCCAGCCTAACCAGTATCAACCCAGCCTAACCAGTATCAACCCAGTCATAAACCCAGCCTAACCATTATAAGCCCAGTCTTACCAGTTAGCCAGTTGGTGTTTCCAGGGATCTTCTTCCAGTAATCTCCTGCAGGATTTCGGTCAGAGACGCCATAACGTCGAGCCAGATCTCCGTTTACACATCGAACCCAAACTGTCCGAGAGCTGAGGACCAGCTGGCTGATGGCTAAACCTAAAATACATAAATATATACACAAATACACACATTAATGTATAGTATACGCAGTACCCACTCAGTATACGCAATGTACTGTAAATACACTATGAGCTGTATAACTGAGAACAAGATGAATCAGGTGATCAGACAGACAGGTGATCAGACAGACAGACAGGTGATCAGACAGACGGGTGATCAGACAGACAGACAGACAGGTGTTCAGACAGACGGGTGATCAGAGAGACAGACAGGTGATCAGACAGATAGACAGGTGATCAGACAGACAGACAGGTGTTCAGACAGACAGGTGATCAGACAGACAGGTGATCAGACAGACAGACAGGTGTTCAGACAGAAGGGTGATCAGACAGACAGGTGATCAGACAGACAGACAGGTGTTCAGACAGACGGGTGATCAGACAGACAGACAGGTGATCAGACAGGTGTTCAGGAAGAAGGGTGATCAGACAGAGACAGGTTATCAGACAGACAGGTGATCAGACAGACAGAAAGGTGATCAGACAGACAGACAGGTGTTCAGACAGACGGGTGATCAGACAGACAGACAGGTGATCAGACAGGTGTTCAGGAAGAAGGGTGATCAGACAGAGACAGGTTATCAGACAGACAGGTGATCAGACAGACAGAAAGGTGATCAGACAGACAGACAGGTGTTCAGAAAGACGGGTGATCAGACAGACGGGTGATCAGACAGACAGACGGGTGATCAGGCAGACAGACAGGTGTTCAGACAAACGGGTGATCAGACAGACAGGCGATCAGACAGACAGACAGGTGATCAGACAGACAGACAGGTGTTCAGAAAGACGGGTGATCAGACAGACGGGTGATCAGACAGAGACAGGTTATCAGACAGACAGACGGGTGATCAGACAGACAGACAGGTGTTCAGAAAGACGGGTGATCAGACAGACGGGTGATCAGACAGACAGACAGGTGATCAGGCAGACAGACAGGTGTTCAGACAGACGGGTGATCAGAGAGACAGACGGGTGATCGGACAGACAGACGGGTGATCAGGCAGACAGACAGGTGTTCAGACAGACGGGTGATCAGACAGACAGACGGGTGATCAGGCAGACGGACAGGTTATCAGACAGACAGCCGATCAGACAGACAGGTGATCAGCCAGACAGGTGATCAGCCAGACAGACAGGTGTTCAGAAAGACGGGTGATCAGACAGACGGGTGATCAAACAGATGGGTGATCAGACAGACAGGTGATCAGACAGACAGGTGATCAGACAGACAGATGATCGGACAGACGGGAGATCACACAGACAGGTGTTCACACAGACGGGTGATCAGACAGACAGGTGATCAGACAGACAGACAGGTGTTCAGACAGTCAGGTGATCAGACAGACGGGTGATCAGACAGACAGGTGATCAGACAGACAGACAGGTGATCAGACAGACAGGTGATCAGACAGACGGGTGATCAGACAGACCGACGGGTGATCAGACAGACAGACAGACAGGTGATCAGGCAGACAGACAGACAGGTGATCAGGCAGACAGACAGGTGATCAGACAGACAGACAGGTGTTCAGACAGATGGGTGATCAGACAGACAGACAGGTGATCAGACAGACAGACAGGTGTTCAGACAGTCAGGTGGTCATTCAGACAGACAGGTGATCACACAGACAGGTGATCAGACAGACAGACAGGTTATCAGACAGACAGACGGGTGATCAGACAGACAGGTGATCAAAAAGACAGATGATCAGACAGACAGACAGGTGGTCAGACAGATGGGTGATCAGACAGACAGACAGGTGATCAGGCAGACAGACAGGTGATCAGACAGACAGACAGGTGTTCAGACAGATGGGTGATCAGACAGACAGACAGGTGATCAGGCAGACAGACAGGTGATCAGGCAGATGGGTGATCAGACAGACAGACAGCTGATCAGACAGAAAGGTGATCAGATAGACAGACGGGTGATCAGACAGACAGACAGGTGATCAGACAGACAGACAGGTGTTCAGACAGTCAGGTGGTCATTCAGACAGACAGGTGATCACACAGACAGGTGATCAGACAGACAGACAGGTTATCAGACAGACAGACGGGTGATCAGACAGACAGACGGGTGATCAGACAGACAGACGGGTGATCAGACAGACAGGTGATCAAAAAGACAGATGATCAGACAGACAGACAGGTGTTCAGACATATGGGTGATCAGACAGACAGACAGGTGATCAGGCAGACAGACAGGTGATCAGACAGATGGGTGATCAGACAGACGGGTGATCAGACAGACAGACAGGTGGTCAGACAGACAGATGGGTGATCAGACAGACGGGTGATCAGACAGACAGACAGGTGATCGGACAGACAGACAGGTGTTCAGACAGACGGGTGATCAGACAGACAGACAGGTGTTCAGACAGACGGGTGATCAGACAGACAGACAGGTGATCAGACAGACAGGTGTTCAGACAGACAGACAGGTGATCAGACAAACAGACGGGTGATCAGACAGACAGATGGGTGTTCAGACAGACGGGTGATCAGAGAGACAGGTGATCAAAAAGACAGATGATCAGACAGACAGACAGGTGTTCAGACAGACAGACGGGTGATCAAACAGACAGGTGATCAGACAGACAGGTGATCAGACAGACAGACAGCTGATCAGACAAACAGGTGATCAGACAGACAGACAGGTAATCAGACAGACAGACGGGTGATCAGACAGACAGACAGGTGATCAGACAGACAGACAGGTGTTCAGACAGTCAGGTGGTCATTCAGACAGACAGGTGATCACACAGACAGGTGATCAGACAGACAGACAGGTTATCAGACAGACAGACAGGTTATCAGACAGACAGACGGGTGATCAGACAGACAGACGGGTGATCAGACAGACAGGTGATCAAAAAGACAGATGATCAGACAGACAGACAGGTGTTCAGACAGATGGGTGATCAGACAGACAGACAGGTGATCAGACAGATGGGTGATCAGACAGACGGGTGATCAGACAGACAGACAGGTGGTCAGACAGACAGATGGGTGATCAGACAGACGGGTGATCAGACAGACAGACAGGTGATCGGACAGACAGACAGGTGATCAGACAGACAGACAGGTGTTCAGACAGACGGGTGATCAGACAGACAAACAGGTGTTCAGACAGACGGGTGATCAGACAGACAGACAGGTGATCAGACAGACAGGTGTTCAGACAGACAGACAGGTGATCAGACAGACAGACGGGTGATCAGACAGACAGATGGGTGTTCAGACAGACGGGTGATCAGAGAGACAGACAGGTGATCAGACAGACAGGTGACCAGACAGATAGACAGGTGATCAGACAGACAGACGGGTGATCAAACAGACAGGTGATCAGACAGACAGGTGATCAGACAGACAGACAGCTGATCAGACAAACAGGTGATCAGACAGACAGACAGGTAATCAGACAGACAGACGGGTGATCAGACAGACAGGTGATCAGACAGACAGACAGCTGATCAGACAGACAGGTGATCACATAGACAGACGGGTGATCACACAGACAGGTGATCAGACAGACAGGTGTGTACCTGGTACCAGCTCCCAGTCCGTCCCTACAGGCATCTCCTCACTGAGTCCGGTCCTGACGAAGACACTTCCTCTGTTGTCCAGTGCCCAGAGGAGACGGTCATTAGGACTCGTCTCAATACTGACCAGCTGCACTCCTATTGGCTGCAAGATATGATGTCACATTTATCTGGACAGGTAACACAGGCAATCTGCACAGGTGGTTCTACGTGGATCCAGTGTTTCTGTTACCTCAACAGGTGGTTCTATGTGGATCCAGGCAGGCAGCATCATGCTCGGGTTCAGAGGTTGGGTTCCGACCCTGAAGTAAACGACTCCTCGACTGTCCACAGCCCAGACGTTCTGACTGCCGCAGCTCACACTGACCAGACGAACACTTCCTGTGACACACAGGTGACATTTTACCTGAACCCACCTGTCCACACATTGATCTCTTTACATACAAGAAACTGAAACCTGAAAACATCTCCATTGACCACTAGAACCCCTTCAAGAACACACTGAACTGCCTTCAGAGCACTTAAAACCTCTTTAGAACCTGCAGAACCATCTAGAGGTTCAATGGAACCTCTCCATGGAACGTGGGGACCCCTAAAGGATCATTTGAACAATCTCAAAGATCCCTAAAATCTCCTCAGTGACTAACCACTACATAGACTACACGGACTCCTTCAAGGACCACTTGAATTGTCCCAAGAAGCACTGCAAGGCTCAAAGAAACCTTCTCCAGGACCCTTAACACCTCTTCATGACCTGTATAACATCCTCAAGGACCTCCAGAACCACCTGCTGATCAGGTCACAGCTGAGTCCAGGTGGAAGATCAGCAGGATCAGGTGACTGTGTCCTGTTTCAGAACAGATTCCATGCTAGTCTGTTTTTGGTCAACAGACTCAAATTTCAGATCTGACTGACCAACTGTCCTACTGACCTTTGACCTATGAAGGCGTCGGTCATCTCGAACTCTGTTTCTGGATTTTAAACAGGGCTGTCAGTTGATTAAAATAGTTCATCACGATTAATATTATTAGTTAGAAATATATTTTAGAAGAAGAAGAAGAAGATCTACCTTTATTAGTCCCACAATGGGGAAATTCAATTTACACTCTGTTAAACTCATACATGGTACATGCAGACCTGAAACACACAAACATGCAGTAATGGAGAGATGTCAGAGTGAGGGGGCTGCTCCTGACAAGAGCCCCGCGCAGTTGGGAGTTTAGTGCCTTGCTCAGGGGCACCTCGGCAGTGCCCAAGAGGTAAACTGGCACCTCTCCAGCTACCAGTTCACACTCAGTTCTTGGTCCATGTCGGGACTTGAACCGGTGACCCTCCGGTTCCCAAGCCAACTCCCTACAGACTGAGCTACTGCCGCCCCTATTTATAGGGAGATTTATCAAATATTTAATATTGTATTCTCATCAGCATGAGTGGACTAATATGCTGCTTCATGTAAATGTATGTATATATTTATCATAGTAAATCAATAACAACACTAATCAACACCAGATATAGTCCAGAAACCCTCCCAGGTTCTGACTTTAGCATCAACAATCTGCTCCAATCAGAACATGGCAAACTGCAGCCCAACAGGCAACAACAGCTGTCAGTGTGTCAGAGTGCTGACTTGACTAGGACTTGATCCAGACTGACTGGGACTATCATAAAGTGGGCATGTCTGTAAAGGGGAGACTGATGGGGACCCAGAGAACCCATTAACATCCACACATATGGAGGTCAGAGGTCAACGGACCCCTCTGAATGTGGACAGGACAGTTTCTCCTCACCAAAATGTAGCTTAAGTTTAGTAGTATGCCAGTTGGTGCTGATGGATTCCCCAGATCTTCTGGTTTCATGTGATACCAGTATCTTAGCTTTAAAACTGAGCTCACTACAACCTCCAAAAGATCGACTGTGTTAATGTGTGAAAGAAATTAGTTACGTTACAGCGGATTTGCTATATGTATATATATATACGTATATATACGTATATATGTATATATATACGTATATATATACGTGTATATATATATATATATATATATATATATATATATATATATATATACGTATATATATACATATATATATATATATATATATATGTATATATATACAGTATATATATACGTATATATATATATATATATATATATATATATATATATATATATGTATATATATATATGTGATTCTAATCAACAGGACAGAGAACGACCTCAACAGAGAGTCATGTGATCTGTGATAGACGAACTAAAAACAGACCTGACGGGGACACGATCACACCCTCACAGTCTCAGCTGTTAGCCTCCATCACACTGACATTTGGATGGGGGGGGTCAGGTTCACTCCTGTAACCTGACCAGGAGTGAACGATCACTCAGGACCTCCCCTCCAAACACAAAGTGACTGTTCGACCAATCACAGGCCACAAATCAAACTAAACAGCTCCCTTTCAAAATTAAAGACCTTTTGAACATTGAAACAGGATTTTCTAATTTGAGCTTTACTCCAAAGGTACAACACAAGTGTGAGAACAATGTGCTTCTAGTTAAGGCTGCACAATTAATCTAATATTAATTATGATCACGATTTTGTCTTCCCATAATTAAATGAACATAATCACCTGTGATATTGACATTTCAAATGTGCAATCTGCTCATAGAAAACACTTCAGCATATCAAATCAAGCACTTCCTAAACTAACAGCCACCAGCCAGCGAGCCAGATGTTTTGGCTTATCTATACAATTAATATGTTTATGATTAAATTAAGAGAATAAAATTGTTTATCTGGCATCTTAATGATGCTAAGGTTGCTCTCAAAGTGCACCAGATTGAAGTACTTAACTTTAAAATGGAGCTGACAAAGGGGTAGGATGAATATTCCCCTATTTATTTAGATTGCAAGAGATACAGTATGTAGCAGAAAAAATATATTGCAATGTCAGTTTTTTCCAACATCGTGCAGCTCTAATTTGTATATTAATATGAATGTAGCACAGCATTGAAGTGAAAGCAGCACTCTGCTTATCTTAATGTGACAGTGCAAATATATTAAAAAGTGGACTGTTGTGATATCAGTTTTGATCAAAACACATACAGAATATATACAGTTGCAAGAAAAAGTATGTGAACCCCTAGGCTAACGACTCCTCCCAGAGCTAACTGAAGCCAGGAGTCAGCCAATCAATGTGATAAGATTGGAGGTGCTGGTTAAAGCTGCCCTGCCCTATAAAAACACAGCAGTTTGTAGTTAGCTGTTCTCCAGAAGCATTGCCTGATGGGAACCATGCCTCGCACTAAAGAGCTCTCAGACCTACGATCAAGACCTGCTGACTGATATGAAGCTGAAAGGGTTCCAGAAGTCTCTCTAAAAGCCTTGATGTCCATGTGTCCACGGTGAGACAGACTGTCTAGAGATGGAGACAGTTCAGCACTGCTGCTACTCTCCCTAGGCGTGGTCGTCCTGTAAAGATGGCCGCTAGAGCCCAGCGCCGAACGCTCAATGAGGTGAAGAAGAGTCCTAGAGGGTCAGCTAAAGACTAACAGAGATCTCTAGTACATGCTGACATTTTAGTTGACTGATCTCCAATCAGTGAAACATTAAAGAAGAATGGAGTTGATGGAGGACACCACGGAGGAAGACACTGCTGTCCAAAAACCACTGCTGCAGGTTTGAAGTTTGCCAAAGAGCAGCTGAATGCTCCACAGCACTACTGGCTAAATACTCTGTGGACAGATGAAACCAGAACTGAGCTGTTAGGAAGGAACACACAACGCTATGTGGAGGGAAAAAGGCTCAGCACACCAACATCTAAACCTCATCACCACTGTGAAATATGGTGGAGGGGCGTCACGGTTCGGGGCTGCTGGACGGATCGCTGCCATCGACTGAAACATGAATTCCAAAACATTCCATGTTCCAAAACATGAAAACTTCAGACCATCTGTCCTCCAACTGAAGCTCAGCAGAGGATGGTGATCCAACAGGACAACGACCCAAAGCAGAGAAGTAGATCACCAACAGAACGTCTTCAACAGAAGAAAATAGGCCTTCTGGAGCGGCCCAGTCCGAGTCCTGACCTCAGGACCTCCAGAGAGAGATTCACACCAGACATCCAGAACATCACTGAACCAGGTTTGTAAAGAGGAACGGTCCAAAACTCCTCCTGACCGCTGAGCAGGTCTGATCTGCAACTACAGGAAACGTCTGGTTGAGGTTGTTGCTGCCAAAGGAGGGTCAACCAGGTATTAAATAACTGAAAACCATGACCCCAAACCGTGAATTTTATGAACCGTCCCACCCCTAATATATTTATATGGTAAAAAAACGTCCCTCTCACCCTCTCAGGGTGGTAACTGTGTCCTTCTCCAGCTCTGGTCCTCAACCAGAGTCCTGGAGGGTACTTCAGTATCTTAGCTGTTCCTAGCACTACGCTCTTCTGGACCGAGGCTTCAGATGTCGTTCCCGGAATCTGCTGGAGCCACTCTCCCAGTTTGGGGGTCACTGCCCCGAGTGCTCCTACTACCACAGGGACCACATTAGCCTTGATCTTCCACATCTGTTCCAGCTGTTCTCTCAACCCTTGATACTTCTCAACCTTTTCCTGCTCCTTCTTCCTGATGTTGGCGTCAGCTGGTATCTCCACATCTATCACCACTGCCCTCTTCTGCTCTTTGTCCATCACCGATATGTCCGGTTGGTCAGCCAGCAGCTGTTTGTCAGTCTGGAAGTTCAAGTCCCACAGGCTCTTAGCCCTGTTGTTCTCCACCACATTCAGTGGTATGTCCCATTGGGATTTGGGTACTTCTAGTCCATACTGGGTGCAGATGTCCCTGTACACTATCCCAGCCACTTGGTTGTGCCTCTCCATGTATGCTGATCCTGCTAGCATCTTACACCCTGCTATGTGCTGGACTGTCTCTGGGGCATCTTTACCCAGCCTGCACCTTGGGTCAGATCTACTCTGGTAGATTCTGGCCTCTATGGCCCTGGTACTGAGGGCTTGTTCTTGTGCTGCCATGATCAGTGCCTCTGTGCTGTCTGTCAGTCCAGCTTTGTCCAGCCATTGGTGGGTCTTTGTGATATCAGCCACTTCCTGTATCTGGTGGTGGTACATGCCGTGTAGGGGCTTGTCCCTCCATGTGGTCTCCTAAGCTTCCTCACTCTCTTCAGGTATCTGCTGTCTGAGGCATTCACTGAGCAGTTTGTCTTTGGGGGCCATCTTCCTGATTTACCATTGGAGTTATGATGTTTCATCTTGGACAGTGGCTCTGATGCTCTGATGCTGCCTCCCTCTTTCAGCTTAGTGTACAGCCTCAGGGTGCTGGACTTGGGGTGAAACCCTCAGTGCATGGTGAGGAGCTTTCTTGTCCTGATATCTGTGGCTTCTATCTCCTCCTTTGACCATCTTATGATCCCAGCGGGGTATCTGATGACTGGTAGTGCGTACATGTTGATGGCTCAGACCTTGTTCTTACCATTCAGCTGACTTCTCAGGACTTGTCTTACTCTCTGGAGGTATTTGGCTGTGGTTGACTTCCTTGCAGCCTCCTCATGATTTCCATTCGCCTGTGGGATACCAAGGTATTTGTAGCGCTCGTGGATGTCTCCTATCCTGCCCTCTGGTAGGTCCATCCCTTCAGTTCTGATCATCTTGCCTCTCTTTGATACCATCCGGCCACATTTGTCCAACCCAAATGACATCCCTATGTCGTCACTGTAGATCCTGGTGGTGTGGATCAGTGAGTCGATTTCTCGCTCACTCCTGGCGTACAGCTTGATGTCATCCATGTAGAGCAGGTGGCTGATTGTTGTCCCACTTCGGAAACGGTATCCATAACCAGTCTTTGTGATGATCTGGTTGAGGGGGTTCAGGCCTATGCAGAACAGCAGTGGTGACGGTGCGTCTCCTTGGTATATGCCACACTTGATGTTAACTTGGGCGATTGGCTTGGAGTTGGCCTCTAGGGTTGTCTTCCACATTCACATTGAGTTCTTGATGAAGGCTCTTAGTGTCCATCTTGTATAGTTCCAGACTTTCCAGTACCCATGTGTGGGGCATTGAGTCGTAGGCTTTCTGGTAGTCAATCCAGGCAGTGCACAGGTTGGTCTGGCTGCTCTTACAGTCTCTGTGGACTGCTCTGTCAACCAGTAGCTGGTGCTTGGCTCCTCTTGTGTTACTGCCAATTTCTTTCTGTGACTTTGCTCAAGTATTGAACCATATGCCTACTCATCTTAGCCGCCATGATGCCTGACAGGAGCTTCCATCTTGTACAGAGACAGGTTATCGGTTGGTAGTTGGATGGGATGGGTCCCTTCTGAGGTTCCTTCATGATTATGACTGTCCTGCTTTCAGTCAACCACTCTGGGTGTGTTCCATCCCTTAGCAGCTGGTTCATCTGTGCTGCTAGGCATTCATGGAGGGCTGTTAGCTTCTTTAGCCAGTATATATGGATCATATCGGGGCCCGGTACTGTCCAGCTCTTCATCGGATGTCTGCCATTGAGATGGTTACTGGTTCTTGTTCTGGGAGGCAGTTGTGGTCAGTTCTTAGGTCCACTAGCCACTGGGCATCGGTGTTGTGTGATGCTTGTCTTTCCCATATGCCCTTCCAGTATCTTTCCATCTCAGCTCTTGGTGGGTCAGACTGGCTGCTGTTGCTTCCCTGCCACTGAGAGTCCACCTCTCAGTGGCTGGTTGAGTGGAGAACATCTTGTTTATTCTCTTGGCCTCTACCTCCTTGGTGTATCTCTTCAGCCGGGTGGCCAGAGCTGTTAGTCTCTGTTTGGCAGTTTCGAGTGCTTCAGGTATGGAGAGCTTGTTGTATTTCCTGGGTATCTTTTTATTCACCATGTTACCCTTCTGCAGCTCTGCTAGCTGGCTGACTTCTCTCCGTGTCGTCTTTATCTTGGCCTCAAACCATCTCTCCGTGTCGCCTTTATCATGGCCTCTAACCGTCTCTTCCATGGAGGGTACTGCTTCTTATGCCCTATACCGATCTTATATCCCAGTATTTCAAGGATTACTGTTGCTGTACTGTGAATCAGCTTGTTGGTCTCAGTGATGGTCCCTGTAGGGATGGTTCTTATCGCAGCATTCACATGTTCTTGCAGACCTTCTGAAGGTACTTGACAACTCAGCTTCGGTATTTGTCGGAGGCTCCAGGATTCCAGTTGGTTCACGATCTTCCTCCTCAGGTCAGCAGCTCTTGTATTGAGGCTGTTGGTATCTCTTGGGGCTTGGTACCCAATCTGGGATTGTTGGGGAGATGGTGGAATCTCCCTGCTGACCTGTCGTCCTGGCCCCCCCTTGCCGTAGCTTCGTTGTAGTATTTCATCGATCTCTAGTTGTGATAGCAGTTTTCGGTTCCGGATTTTGGAACACTGGGCTAACAGCTGTTTCTACGTTAGCCTTGGTTGTCGGTTTCGAAGCATCCATAGTTCCCACATTCGCCCCATGTATCCCCTCTCTCTGGGATTGCTTGTGTAGAGAGAGGGGATACATGGGGCGAACTTAGAAATTAAAGTAATATCATAGTCCTGCACAAATCTGATATCAAGTGGGACAGACTGCTTGTTGCCCTGTTGCAATTGATGCCAGGTGCTACTGTTGTCATGGCGCCATAGTTGTCTGAAGAAGATGGTAACTGAGGTCATCATGAACAATGTGGATTAGCTTCTACAGCACTAGTTGCAGAGGTCTGAGGACTAGAAGTATAAGTCTGAGGACTAGTAGTTGTGGTCTGTGGACTAGTTGGAGAGGAATGACGACTAGTTACAAAGGTCTGGGGATAAGTTGAAGAGAAATGAGGACTAGTTGCAGAAGTCTGGGTGTGTATAGTGTAGACCTGTATGACTCCACCCAGTTAGCACCTGTATGACTGAGGTATGTACCAAGCTGGCTGAGGTCCAGGGGGGTCCAGTGGAGTCCAAAGGGACAGGATGGGGACAGTGTACGAATACTGACTTGGCCATGAGTGTCTAAACCCCACAACGCATCACGACAGGCAGACAGGTGAGTCAGCTCCATCTGAGAACAAAGGTAGAACAAAGTAGAACACCAGCAGATCACAAATGTAGAATAGACATTACAGTGAACAGAGTCCAGTGGAATCAGACTCAGAGACAGATGACAGTGTTTTTACCTCAGGTGGTAGAGGGACAGAAGAGGGGCGGAGCTCTCCATCCTGGTCCCAAACACAGAACAGATCCTTTCGGCTCTGAGCCAACCACAGGAATGTACCTGAGACACAAGTACCACACACAGGTTGAGTTTAACATAGAAGTGTGTTTAGTGTTACATGTGAACGATGGCCGGTGACTCTACTGTCCAGTTATTTGAGGACAAGTTGCAAAGGTCTGAGGACTATATTCAGAAGTCTGGGAACTAGTTATAGAGGTCTGCAGACTAGTTGCAGAGGTCTGGGTGTGTATAGTGTACAGGTATGTGACCTTCTCTGTGAGGCACAGCTGAAGAGGTGACGAAGGTCCATCTAGTGGCTGAGATGGTTCCTCTTGGAACAACATTCTGCCAGAAAGTTCCTGAAAGAGACAAACACAAAGAGCAACTGATAAACTATAGTCTTATGTCTATTGTGCCATTCTACTGCATTCTACTGGACCCTTTACTGGACCCTTCTGGACTCTACTGACCAACGAGACTGCCGCGGGCCAGGTGCAGCTGGTTCCGTCCCGAGGCTACCCAGACACCGCTGCTGTTGGCACTGACCAAGCTTGGCTGGCACTGCGAGTACTGCGACAGGAAGGCCACCACCCGCTCCACCGGCCCCCTGGTCACAGTGGCAACACTCTGGGTGGCATGCAGCAGCGTCTGGAACAAACTGCCCTGATCAAAGACCACATAGTCCGAAATACTGATCTGATGGAGAGAGACAGACAGACAGACAGACAAGCTGTCAAGCTGCACATCCGACATGAGATCAACCAGGACAAACAGATGTTCTCTCTCTCTTGGTGCACCTGCCACCAGTGGTCATCGTTGCCCTGTGGTCTGGACGAACAGATGCCAGTTCTAAACCAGAGGCTGCCGCTGGCATCTAGAGCCCAGGCTGTACCACCTTCTGTCAGGGCAACACACATCAGCTCCAGACCCTGCGCCTCACTGGGACAAACACAACCAGAACAACAGGGTACCCGTTAAAACAGATCAATAAACCCTTAGCTACTTCTAGCCCTCTCCCTCTCTGCAGCAGTACAGCAGTATTACAGTAGCAGTAGTACCTGACGGTGTCATACTTCCAGCCCTCTCCCTCGCTGCAGTAGCTGTTCAGTCCTTCTCTGTAGAATAAAGCTTTGTGTTCGCTCAGAGCCCAGACCACACCTCCACTGACACACACCTGGCTGAACACACAGGGAGAGTCCACCTTCACCGAGCGAGCACAGGGTCGGTCCACACTCAGACCTGACAGAAACACAGAGACAACCGTTACTATGGCAACAGCACACAGGTAGACATTCATCATCTCCCCATTGTTTTGGTGGTCTTGGATGCTTTAGTGACATTGGATGTGACCCCGTAATCATGTTTTTGGAACTACAATTCCCATCATGCTTTTGGAGATGCAAGCATTAAGTATAATGTTGCCATGGGAAATGTATTTTTTAGCCTATATTTGTCATTGAATTCACATCATGGAAAGTCTTGCCAAATTAGGTGCTAGCAGTTCCTGTTTGCACTGCTATGATGGAAATATTATTACTATGACTTCGCAGCAGCTTTATGGACGTTAACTTATATGTTCAGGAAGTTGTGCTGATTCCAGCTGAATGTATAATTTCTGTTACATACTGTTGCCAGACACATCAAAAGTCACTGCCTACAGAAACCAGTATGTTTGTGTTTTATATGTCCTTCCTGTAACTTCACACCAGCAGGTTGTTGTGACTGAACATGTGAGACAAACAGTCAGCCAAGTAGTTAGTTACCTGTCTGCAGGTAGAGGTCTCCATTGGTCCTGATAATCCAGGCAGAGTCGTCACTCAGAGCCACAAAGGCTGTTTGCTCCACAGCTTTGTACCAGTGACGTTTTCCTTTCACTGATACTTTAGCACAAGCAAACGCTGTCATGCTCTTCTGCTCCACCTTCCACAGCAGATTACCTGATGGAGCGAGCAACAATTAGCATCCCTCTAATGTTACATACACCTGTACACCTGGAAGTCTGCTGCCTGCTTTAACACAAGATCAAGCCAGTGGTAACAGGAGGCTGAAGTTAGCTTTAATTTATAAGCAATGCTTTATTAACAGAAAGTGGCAAAGCTCAAAATATTGTTTACAAGTGAACAGAGGATTTGCCAAGTGTGATGCCAGAAGCACACCTGAGGGTGACAACGCCACCTGGTGGACATTGTCTTCAAAGCGCTGCCAGTTGAGTCCTGTTTCAGGCAGGCTGCTGCAGAACAGTCCTCCTTTAAAGTCCAGACACCACACATATCTGAAACATACAGGTCACCTGTAAGATACCATACAGGTATCTTACACAAATACCTGAAACATGCACAGGCCATACTTAAGTCATCTGAGAGTCCACTGACCACCCACCTGTCAGTCACCTGCAGGCTCAGTATTCCACATCCTGGTCCTGAGTATCCCATCCAGCTTTCTGCCAACTACAAAAAGACAAAAAAAAAGAAAAGACAAAATATGTCTGCTGACAGACTCACCTGGTCAGGTTTGTGTATCTCACCTGCTCAGGTTTGTGCATGTCTCTGTCCTGAGCATCCTGATCCATCAGTTGATCTGTTGTCTTGTCTATCTGACTAAATGACCAGTTGAGGACTTGTCCACCGCTGCCAGAGGGGGGCGCACTGTGACAGTAGATGTCTCCCTCTTCATCACTGGACATACTGGGTTTTCTGTCCAGATTGGACACAGTGGAGTAAAACATCTGGTCTGCCAGACCAGGAGGAGGTGCCAGGTCATCATTCTGTTCACAAACAGAGAGGAAACTTCATATTTAATGACATGCATTTAGCCAGTGTGTTATAGTGTGTTCATCAGTCAATCTTAGTATTGATAAGATTGACAAAAGAAGATTTCCTTTATCGTCATTGTACAGGTACAACAAAATTGAGTGTACAACTTCCCATGACATCCATGATGCATTAAAAGACGGTCTTTAAATATAGGGTACTATACAGAGCCACAGCTATAAGGTTAGTGACCTGTGTTGTGTACAAAAAGTGTCATAAAGGGCAGTAAAAAGTAAGTTGATGATCTAAAACAATATAGATGATATAATAAATACAATAATAAATAATTAGGTACATAATAAATAGATATAGTCAGTCTCCATGTGCAATATCATAAATCAAATAATGCAGTTCAAAGTGCAATTGCAGTCAAAGGTTAAGGTGCATGGTAAAATAAAGTGCATCTAGTCCATGTAGCCAAAGAGAGAGCCAGCAGCACAGGTAGTCCATAATATGTGTACTTATGGAGGGAAGGGGGGCAGACAGGTTGCTATGGTGCCTTTAGAGGACTGGTTCAGAGCAGCTATGGCTCTGGGGATGAAGCTGTTCCTCAACGTGGAGGTGTGGGCGGAGATGGCCTTGTAGCGCCTGTCGGATGGTAGAGGCCCAAACAGATGATGGTGTGGGTGTGTGGTGTCCTTGCAGATGTTGACTGCTTTCCTTTGGCAGAGTGAGCTGTAGACGTCGTCCAGCACTGGGAGCTGTGTCCCGTTGGTCTTCTGTGCTCTGGAGATGAAACGCTGACAGCGCCTTCCTGTCGGCTGCTGTTCAGCTGATAAAGCACACGGAGATACAGTTTGTGAGGATGCTCTCTGTGGTGCGACGATAGAAAGTCACTATCAGCTGCTGGGGCAGACCAGCTTTCCTCTGCGTCCTCAAGAAAAACAGCCTTTGTTGTGCTTTCTTAACAAGTGCAGTGGTGTTAATGGACCAAGTAGGTCTCCTGAGATGTGAGTACCGAGGAACCTGAAGCTCGACACTCTTCACTCGCCAGCTCCGGACCTCCTGAAATCCACAATGAAGTCTTAGGTCTTTGCACTGTTGATGTGCAGGCTGTTCTCTGAGCACCATCTCACCATGTGTCATCTCAGCTCTGTAGGCAGTTTCATCATTCTTGGAAATCAACCCAATCACTACTGTGTCATCTGCAAACTTTACTGAGCACAGGATGGGACTCAGCACACATCCCTGTGGTGGGCCGGTGCTCAGGGATGTGGTGGAGGACAGATGGGGGCCCAGTCTCACCACCTGAGGTCGCTCTGAGAGGCAGTTCAGAGTCCAGTTCCAGAGCTGAGGCCTTGCCGGTGGAGTTTGGTTGTGAGCTTGCTGGGGATAACAGCGTTGAAGGCTGAGCTGTAATCGATCATCAATATCCTCACATATGTGCTGGTTTCTCCAGGTGAGTCAGGACATTGTACATGCTGATGGGACTTTTAGAGCACTGACGTTAGGACGGCCTGATTAAAATCCCCTATGACGATAAAGGCATCGTTGGGGCGAGTGTCCTTCTGTTTGCTAATGGACGCCTATAGCTCTGCTAGCTTATGATAGTTTAGCAATAGCTTGCACAGGAATGAAACAGCCATGATAAAAACAACTTGGAGTACTCCAGAGGCAGATAAAACAGTCTGCATTTAAGCAGTAGATATTCCCAATCTGAGGATCAATAGCTTTCAACTGTGGTGTGTTTGGTGCACCATTCATTGTGAATATAAAGGTAGAGCCTTGCGCCCTTGCTCTTACCAGAGTCTACAGTCCTGTCCGCACGGTGTAGCGACTGGCCCACTAGCTCCATAGCTATGTTGGGAATCAACTCAGCCATGTCTCTGTGATAAGAAACTTGCAGCAGGCCCTTGTTGATTTCCATGTTTTGAGCCACAACCTTAATTCGAAAGGCACATGAGGAGTGTAGGCCTTGACTATGGCTTGTAAGTAAAAAGCTCCATTCACGGCCCTGTAGACCAGCACCAGACCAGCATTGGATTTCAGCTACATCAGAGCATCAGTGTAGTGAACAAAGAACAGGAGTGGTGTGGGAAAACCTTTGGAGGTTGAACAGGAAGTAACAGCAGAGGTCTGACAACTAGTTGTAGTTGTTTAGGTCAATAGTTGAGGTCTAGGGTCTACTTGCAGATATCTGAGGACTAATTAAGGATGTCTCTGGACTACTTCAAGTGGACTGAGGACTAGATGCAGAGATTTTAAGACTAGTTGTAGAAGTCTGAGGACTAGTTGCAGAGGTTTTAGGAGAGCAGAATAATTTGCCTTATATTCACAGGTCTTCAGACTGTGGTGGAAACAACAGTGGACTGAAGGGACCTTTTAGTTCCCTAAAAAGTGGATCTAGGGACTAAAAGTCCCAGGAACTTTTGGCAGAAACCCAGCTTATGACTGTCCTCAGGGGCAATATCACCCTATAGTTCACATATGTTTATATTCATGTATGTATAAGAGAAACTCCAGCAACATCACCTCCTCCTCTTCTGGTCCAATCAGAGGGCTCAGAAACTCATCCTCCTGTTCCTCCATTGGCTGCTGCTCCTGTCCATCATCCTCCTCAGGTTTGTGCATGTAGGAGAAGGTGCACTCCAGCAGCAAATCCACATTTGGGGTCAGGGGGACGACCTCTGCAACTGCACCAGGACCAGAGGTTTTTCCTGGATTCAGCTGGTTCTCCAGACCCTGGAAGAGCAGGGAGCCTGGAGGAAGGAGGGAGCTGGGACAAGGAAACAATGATGAGACAGACATCTCAGTGGGAGCAGGACACAAGGATCAGACAGTGGTCTTCAGTGACAAACCAAGACTGGTTGGAAGAAGACTCCTCCTCTCCACCCTTTACACCTCCATCTAAATCTTCACCCCCTGCCTCCTGTGAGTCCTGACTTAGCTCTGGAGAGTCCTGGCTCTGAAGGTCCAGACCAATGAGGGAGGCTCTGTCACTCAGAGGAGTTCCACTTCCACCATCACTACAGCTGCCATCCTGGACTACAAATATGGAGTCTGAACAGCTGCTCTCAGAGAGGCGTGTCCCACTGCTGCTGTCTGAGGACAGAAGGAGACACAGAGACAGTGAGTATGAAATTAGCAGTAAGGTCTGAGAACGTAGCAGTACAGTGTCTCTCTGCCTCTCTCTCTCAGTCTCTCTCAGTCTGTCTGTCTGTCTCTCTCAGTCTGTCTCTCTCTCTGCTTGTCTCTGTCTGTCTCTCTCAGTCTGTCTGTCTCTCACTCTGTCTCTCTCTCTCAGTCTCTCTCTCTCTGTCTCTCTCTCTCTCTCCGTCTCAGTCTCTCTTTCTCTCTCTCACTGTCTCTCTCTCTCACTGTCTCTCTGTCTGTCTCTCTCTCTCAGTCTCTCTCTCTCTCTCTCAGTCTCTCTCTCTCTCTCTCTCTCTCTCTCGCGCCTTGTCGTCTCCTCCTCTTCTTCACTCTGATAGCCTTCACCACCAGCTCCTGCTGCAGCCCATCTTGACTCAGGGGGGCACTGTAGCGTCTGGAGCTCAGCTCACAGGAAGGAGTCACCGGCGTGTTTCCATGGAGACTGTCCCAGGAAGTAACGGAGCTGCTGCGGCTACGAGAGCTGCTGTTGAACAAGCCGGACTGGCGGCCAAGTGGCTCCATTATCTGGACAGACAGGAACATGTGAGTTCACCAGTCTAAGAGTGACTGAGTCAACCAGTTCAACTAGTTAAACCAGTTAAACTAGTTCAACCAGTTCAACCAGCTAGACCAACTAAACCATTTAGACTAGTTAAACCAGTTCAACCAGTAGACTGTTGAGAGTCACCTCCAGCTGCTCCTCCGCCTCCTCCACCTCCTCTTCCTCCTTCCCCTTGCCCTCCTCCTCGCCATGTCCCTCCCATCCGCCTCCCCTCTCCTCCCTTCCCCCACCCTCTACGATGATTGCCATGGTTCTGATTGGCTGAGCTTTTTCCACTGATCCAGTAGGAGGAATGATGGTGGACGTGGCAAGTGGTGAGGACAGACGGACGGACAGCTCAGACACTGAGGAAGAGAGACAAGTGGACAGAGAGAAACAGACAGGTAGAGAAACAGGTGGATCATCTTAATAAGGGAGTTGAGAGAGAGAGAGAGAGAGAGAGAGAGAGAGGTAGTAGCAGTAGTAGTAGTAGTAGTAGTAGTGGTAGTAGTGGTACTCACAGTTGGAGGCCAGTCCCTCAGGGCTGCTGGACAGTCGGATGATGTCTCTGTCTCCTTTCAGAATGAAGATCTCATTGTCACAACACGAGACAGAAACGATATCTCCGCTGCTGTCCAACGCTCCGACGATGACCTTCAGACATCAAACACAAAGGTGATGTCATCAACAGCCACACCCATCAACTGTCACCCCGTCAACTGTCACCATCTACACACCGTCAACTGTCACCCCGTCTACTGTCACCATCTACACACCGTCAACTGTCACCATCTACACACCGTCAACTGTCACCCCGTCTACTGTCACCATCTACACACCGTCAACTGTCACCATCTACACACCGTCAACTGTCACCATCTACACACCGTCAACTGTCACCCCGTCAACTGTCACCATCTACACACCGTCAACTGTCACCATCTACACACCGTCAACTGTCACCATCTACACACCGTCAACTGTCACCCCGTCAACTGTCACCATCTACACACCGTCAACTGTCACCCCGTCAACTGTCACCCCGTCAACTGTCACCATCTACACACCGTCAACTGTCACCCCGTCAATTCTTCCGGCGCTGTCTGAGGGCAGCTGCCAGCCAGAGTTGCTCCGCGTCTGTCGTGTGTTTTTCCTACTTTTTTCTTGTGTATTTACCTTTCTGGCTATTCTTGTGAATTAAAGTAGCAAGTAATTAGCACAAGGATGTGGCTCTGCACATTCTTTTTAGTGTTTATATTGATTTCGGCACTTTTTTCGTGTCGGTCCTCCGTTCTCGCGGAGCAGACGCCGGGCTCCATTGTTTACAGCAGGGATCAGCTGTTGAGCCTCCGGAAAAGCGGGGCGGCCACTACGAGACCTGAGATCCCCGAGGAGATCAGGAAGAAATATCGGGGCTGCAGAGGCGGTAGGAGACGATGGCTGAGGAAGAGGAGATACCGTCCGTATCTCCCCTCCATCATCATGGGGAACGTAAGATCACTGGGAAATAAAATGGAGGAGTTAACATCACTCACAAGGAGCGACAGCGTGTTTCAGGAGGTATCTGTGATGTGCTTCACTGAAGCATGGCTGAAGGACATCATCCCGGACTCGGTGCTGAGTTTGGCTGGCTTCCAACTTGTGCGGGCGGACCGGAGTTATGACGAGAGCGGCAAAAAGAAAGGAGGGGGGCTCGCTCTCTACGTGAACAACAAGTGGTGTAACCCCGGACACATTACGGTGAAGGACCGTGTGTGCAGCCCGGACATCGAACTGCTGGCAGTGAGTCTCCGTCCATATTATTTGCCCAGAGAGTTTTCCAAGGCCATTATTATCATTGTTTACGTTCCTCCTTCCGCTAATGCCTCTCGTGTGGATGACGTCATCAGCTCTGTTACCGGGGGACTACAGACGCGGCATCCAAATGCATTCATATCCATCTCCGGTGATTTCAATCACGTCACTCTGACAAAAACACTCCCCACCTTCAAACAGTTTGTGGACTGTCCAACCAGGGAGAATAAAACACTGGACCTGCTGTATGCCAATGTTAAGGAAGCATACAGCTCCATAGCCCTCCCCCCCTGGGCAGATCTGACCACAACCTGGTCCACCTGAAGCCCCTCTATACACCTGAAGTCCAGCGGCAACCAGTGGCCACCAGAACAGTTCGGATCTGGTCCCAGGAGGCTGAGTAGACTCTCCAGGATTGTTTTGAGGAGACCGACTGGGATGTGCTCTGTAATGCTCACGGGGAGGACATCAATGGACTCACTGACTGCATCACAGACTATGTCAGTTTCTGTATGGACACCATAATCCCCACCAAAACTGTGCACTGTTACCCAAACAACAAACCCTGGGTGACCAAGGACATCAAAGCTTCACTAAACAGGAAGAAGGCAGCCTTCAGGAGTGGAGACAAGGATGAGATGAAGAAGGTGCAGATAGAACTGAGGGAGAAAATAAAGGAGGGCAAGGAGTGTTATAGGAGGAAGTTGGAGAGTAAACTCCAACAAAAGAACATGAGGGAGGTGTGGAGTGGCCTCAGAACCATCACTGGCCATGGGACAAAGACGGATCGGGGGATGGTGGGAGACCTGGATGAGGCCAATGAGCTGAACCTGTTTTTCAACAGGTTTGATGAGATGGCCTCTGCCCACCCACCCCCCTGCTCCCCTAACGACACCCCATCCCCTGCTGCTCTCCCTCCTCCTCCTTCACTGCAGCATTCTCTGCCCTCTACTTCGACACCTCCACCTCACCATCTCCCCACAACACCAGCAGCTGCTCCTGTTCACTCTTCTCATCCCCCGTCAGGACCCTTCACCATCACTGCTGAAGAGGTGAGAAGAGAGTTCAGCAGACTAAGACCTGGCAAAGCTGCAGGTCCCGACGGCATCAGCCCCAGAGTGCTTAAGGGCTGTGCTACCCAGCTGTGCGCAGTTTTCAGGCACATCTTCAACCTGAGCCTGAGTCTGATGGTTGTCCCCTCTATGTGGAAAACATCCTGCCTTGTTCCTGTCCCCAAGAAAAAGCATCCAAACACCCACAGTGACTACAGACCAGTGGCTCTGACTTCTCATGTGATGAAGTCAATGGAACGTCTGGTTCTGAAGCACCTACGCTCCCTGACTGGACCATCACTGGACCCCCTGCAGTTCGCCTATCAGCCTCGCATTGGAGTGGAAGACGCCGTCCTCTTTCTGCTGAACAGGGCTTGTACTCATCTGGAGGAGGCAGGCAGCAGTGTGAGAGTCATGTTTTTTGACTTCTCCAGTGCTTTCAACAGCGTCCGACCCGCCCTCCTGAGGACCAAGCTTCTGGACATGCAGGTGGATGCTACACTAGTGGCCTGGATCACTAACTATCTCACAGGTCGGCCACAGTATGTGAGGCTGCAGAATGTCACGTCGGACACCATAGTGAGCAGCACGGGGGTCCCTCAGGGAACAGTCTTGTCTCCATTCCTCTTCACGCTCTTCACCTCGGACTTCAGACACAGCTCACCTTCCTGCCATCTGCAGAAGTTTTCAGACGACTCTGCCATAGTGGGCTGTATCAACAGAGATCAGGAGGCTGAGTACAGAGGAGTTGTGGACAGGTTTGTGGGATGGTGTGACCTAAATCATCTCCAGCTCAACATTACAAAAACCAAAGAGCTGGTTTTTGACTTTAGGAAACATAGGACCACTCTTAACCCAGTCAGCATCAGGGGCACAGAGGTGGACATCGTGGAGGATTACAAATACCTTGGTGTCCACCTCGACAATAAAATGGACTGGACAAAAAACTCACAAGATCTGTACAAGAAGGGTCTGAGTCGACTGTATCTACTCAGGAGACTCAGATCCTTTAATGTCTGCAGAACCATGCTGCAGACGTTCTATCACTCGGTGGTGGCCAGCGTCATCTTCTACGCTGTAGTGTGCTGGGGCAGCAGGGTGAAGGTAGCCGACGCCAACAGACTCAGCAAGCTCATCAGGAAGGCGGGTTCTGTCCTGGGAGTGGAACTAGAGTCTTTGGCGGAGGTGTAGGAGAAGAGGATGCTGAGGAAGCTACTCAGTATCAGAGACAACACCTCTCATCCCCTGCAGGCCACTCTGGAGTCCTACCAGAGCACCTTCAGCCGTAGACTGAGACCACCGAGATGCTCAACAGAGCGTCACAGGAGGTCTTTTCTCCCTGTGGCCATCAGACTCAATAACTCCTCCCCTTTCTGCTGGACGGACAGCTGACAATACTGGACTTTATGAACACCAGCATCAGTGCAATAATACGGCTTTAATATCATCATCTTTTCTACTATCATATGCAATAATACGGCTTTAATATCACCACCTTTATTTATTTATTTCATGTGCAATAACACCATTACTGTCATCAGTTTTTATTGGCATGTGCAATACTTCACATATGGTAATGCTGTTCAATTAACACTACATTACTGATGTTATCTGTGCAATATGGTTATTTTTCAGTTATTTGATTTCTCACTATTGATGAGAAAAGTACTTTTCCCCTCCTATTTGTACTTATCAATCCTCAGTTCTTATCTCTTTTTTTTAAACTTGTTTCTCCATACACTGTGTGATGTTAATTGTGTTGCGTTTTGTACTTTTTGTAAATACTGAGCATCTATGGCACAACAATTTCCTTCGGGATGAATAAAGTTCAATCTTATCTTATCTTATCTTACTGTCACCATCTACACACCGTCAACTGTCACCATCTACACCCTGTGAACTGTCACCATCTACACACCGTCAACTGTCACCATCTACACACCGTCTACTGTCACCATCTACACCCTGTGAACTGTCACCATCTACACACCGTCAACTGTCACCATCTACACACCGTCTACTGTCACCATCTACACCCTGTGAACTGTCACCATCTACACACCGTCAACTGTCACCATCTACACACCGTCAACTGTCACCCCGTCAACTGTCACCATCTACACACCGTCAACTGTCACCCCGTCAACTGTCACCATCTACACACCGTCAACTGTCACCATCTACACACCGTCAACTGTCGCCATCTACACACCGTAAACTGTCACACCGTCAACTGTCACCCCAACTGTCACCCCGTCAACTGTCACCATCTGTCACCATCCGTCACACACCCCACTGACATCGACACCTACAGCTCTACCTATGGCTCCAGCAGACCCGTCACACAGACAACCCCCCTCTGCTCCACTACACAACTCTACTCCCCCACCCCCCTCCTCTGCCTCTGACACACAGCCCCCCTGCTCCAGTTTGTCCTTCACAACACTTCAGGTGAAGAACCAGTTCAAGAGGATGAATGTAAGGAAGGCTACGGGTCCAGATGGCATCAGCTCCAGGCTCCTGAAGTCCTGCGCAGACCAGCTGTGTGGGACTTTTGGACGTCTATTCAACCTGAGCCTGAAGCTGAGGAAGGTACCACAACTATGGAAGACATCCTGCGTGGTACCTGTGCCCAAGACCCCACACCCCAAGGACCCCAGCAGCTTCAGGCCGGTGGCATTAACATCCCACCTGATGAAGGCCCTGGAGCGCCTGGTCCTCCAACATCTCCACCCTGTGGGGAGTCCATCCATGGACCCACTACAGTTTGCTTATCAACCTGGCATTGGGGTGGATGATGCCGTCATCTTCCTCTTCCTCTAGCTCTATCTCACCTGGAGAAACCTGGGAGCACTGTGAGGATCATGTGATGATTTTTTTTTGATTTCTCCAGTGCTTTCAACACCATCCAGCCGACACTTCTGGGGGGCAAACTGGAGACTGCAGGGGTAGATCACCATCTTACATCCTGGATACTGGACTACCTCACAAACCGCCCACAGTTTGTGAGGACACAGGACTTCATTTCAGACACGGTGGTCTGCAGTGTGGGGGTTCCTCAGGGAACGGTTCTGACACGGTGGTCTGCAGTGTGGGGGTTCCTCAGGGAACGGTTCTGGCTCCGTTCCTCTTCACGCTCTACACTGCAGACTTCACTTACAACTCACCAACCTGTCACCTGCAGAAGTTCTCTGATGACTCTGCTATCGTCGGCCTCATCACTGATGGGGACGATGGGGAGTACAGAGAACTTTCCCAGGACTTTGTGAACTGGTGCCTGCGGAACCACCTCCAGATCAACGCGGGGAAAACTAAAGAGCTGGTGGTGGATTTCCGCAGGCAAACTCATCCCCCTCCAACACCGGTGAACATCCAGGGATCAGACATTGAGATGGTGACATCTTATAAATACCTGGGTGTTCACCTGAACAATAAACTGGAGTGGACTACAAACTCCTCTGCACTCCATAAGAAAGGCCAGAGCAGGCTGTATCTGCTCAGGAGACTGAGGTCTTTTGGAGTGCAGGGGACACTATTGAAAACATTTTATGACACTGTTGTGGCATCAGCCATATTTTATGGAGTGGTTTGCTGGGGCAGCAGCATCACAGCTGCAGACAGGAAGAGGCTGGATAAGATTATCAAAAGGGCCAGCTCTGTCCTGGGATGCTCTCTGGACTCAGTGCAGGTGGTGGGAGAGAGGAGGATGATGGCTAAGCTGTCATCCATGATGGAGAAGGACTCCCACCCCATGAGAGACACCATCAGAGCTCTGGAGAGCTCCTTCAGTGACAGGCTGCTACACCCTAAGTGTACGAAGGAGCGTTACAGAAGGTCCTTCCTGCCTGCAGCTGTTAGACTCCACAACCAGCACTGCTCCCAGTAAACCACATACACATCCACAACCAGCACTGCTCCCAGTAGACCACAATCACAGTCACATTCACAACAAACTCACCGGACATAAGTGCAATAAGGACTTTATGTACAATTATATCATTAATATGATGGACACATTTTTTCTGTCTTTACTTTTTTCTATTTTCTATTATGTATATACTAATTTATTTTATTTGTATTGCTGCTGTAACGTGTAAATTTCCCCACTGTGGGACTAATAAAGGAATATCTTATCTTATCTTATCTTAAACTGTCACCCCGTCAACTGTCACCATCTACACAGCGTCAACTGTCACCCTGTCAACTGTCACCATCTACACACTGTCACCCCGTCAACTGTCACCATCTACACACCGTCAACTGTCACCCCGTCAACTGTCACCATCTACACACCGTAAACTGTCACCCGTCAACTGTCACCATCTACACACCATCAACTGTCACCCTGTCAACTGTCACCATCTACACACACCCCGTCAACTGTCACCCTACACACCGTCAACTGTCACCCCCAACTTCACCATCTACACACGTCAACTGTCACCATCTACACACCGTCAACTGTCACCCTGTCAACTGTCACCATCTACACACTGTCACCCCGTCAACTGTCACCATCTACACTCCGTCAACTGTCACCCTGTCAACTGTTACCATCTACACACCGTCAACTGTCACCCTCAACTGTCACCCCGTCAACTGTCACCATCTACACACCGTCAACTGTCACCCCGTCAACTGTCACCATCTACACACCGTCAACTGTCACCCTCAACTGTCACCCCGTCAACTGTCACCATCTACACACCGTCAACTGTCACCCCGTCAACTGTCACCATCTACACACCGTCAACTGTCACCCCAACTGTCCCCCCATCAACTGTCACCCCGTCAACTGTCACACCGTCAACTGTCACCCTCAACTGTCACCCCGTCAACTGTCACCATTTACACCCCGTCAACTGTCACCATCTACACACCGTCAACTGTCACCCCGTCAACTGTCACCAATCACACGCCGTCAACTGTCACACCGTCAACTTTCACATCGTCTACTGTCAAATCTACACACCGTCAGGCCGTACTTTAGGTAGTTGTAGTACCTCATTAACACAGTGCTATAGGTAATCATAGCACCTCATTAAGACAGTCCAGGATGTTGATGCTCTACTCGTTAACACAGTACTATAAGTACTTGTACTACCTTGTTAAGACAGTACTATAGTTAGTAGTACCTCGTTAAGACAGTCCAGGACATAAATGCTGTACTCATTCCAGCTGAGGATCCAGCCCTCTCGGAGGAAGCAGCTGAGTAGACCCAGCTGTCTGTCTGCTGGACGGTACGCTCCAATTGGACCAGGACGAGGAAACAACTCAACCTGAGGGATCTGAGGTAGACAGACAAGTAGATGGGTAGAAAATGTAATGCATGTCATTATGAACAGGTTGTAGCAGTAGTAGTAGTAGTAGTAATAGTTATTGTACAAGCAGTAGTAAATGTATGTGTTAGCAGTACATTACCTGTGTGTTGAAGAGTGGTTTGAGCAGGCGGGTGTCCTCCACCTGTCCTCTGATGTCAGACCTCCACAGTCTGAGTCCAGGTCGAGCAGCGAACACCTGAAGGTCGCTCTGCTTACAAAGAGCTGGCAGGAAGCACGCCCCGAATCTGCCACTGCTGTGACATCACAACAACACGACAGCGTGAAAACAGCGTGCCTCTGCAGGTAGTGCATTAGCATCGAGGTGTTAGCATCGAGGCGTTAGCCTCTCGCCTGCAGTAATGAATTGTAACAGCAGGTGTACCTGCTGCAGGGCTTGGTGTTGTGTCTCTAAATTATGGGATGTAGCAGGTGTACCTTTTGCGCGGCTTGGAGCCCAGCTGCTGGACTTCCTGTTTCTGTGTGCAGTAAAGCAGAGATCTGTGCTGTGTTGAGATCAGCAGCACCTGATGGCGGTACTCCATCTGGACCACAGCGGAGGACTCCTCCAGCAGCACCACAGGCTTACACACCCCCTGTTAACACACACACTGTATATGCTATACTGTATACTGTATTATTATTGATTAGTTCATTCATTCAAATTCATCAGCAATGTTAAATGTTTAAATGTTGAGTCATTTTAAAAATAGCAGAAATTCTCTTTTCAAATGTTCTGCTTTTCTTTGTCATACTGAATATGACTACAACCAACAATTTGAATACATTTCTTTGGGGAGTGGAAATGATCACACGTATTCATTATATCTGACTACAGTTGTTTTGTTGCTGCTCTGAGCTGCTGTCACAGAGGATTAATAACTGTTTCCACCAGTGGTGTCGTGGTTTCACCTGGTCCAGTTCCAGAGAGGAGAACACCACTCGTCCTTTATCGTCTCCAGAGAACAGTTTCATCCCGTTAGTGCTCCACGCCAAAGACGTTACCGAGCCTTTATGTAGGCCGACCACGTCGAACCGCCTCAACTGCACAGAGACAGACAGACGGATGTGTTACAGCTCCACAGAGAGACCACCACCACCTCTACCACCACCACCACTACTACCACCACTACTACTATCACCACTACTACCACTACCACCACTACTACTATCACCACTACTACCACCACCACCACTACCACCACTACTACTACCACCACTACTACCACTACCACCACCATCACTACTACCACCACCACCTCTACCACCACTACCACCACTACTACTATCACCACTACTACCACCACCACCACTACTACTATCACCACTACTACCACTACCACCACTACTACTACCACCACTACTACCACCACCACCTCTACCACCACCACCACTACTACCACTACTACCACTACCACCACCATCACTACTACCACCACCACCTCTACCACCACTACCACCACTACTACCACCACCACCACTACTACCACTACCACCACTACTACTACCACCACTACTACCACCACCACCTCTACCACCACCACCACTACTACTATCACCACTACTACCACCACCACCACTACTATCACCACTACTACCACTACCACCACTACTACTACCACCACTACTACCACCACCACCTCTACCACCACCACCACTACTACTATCACCACTACTACTACTACCACCACCTCTACCACCACTACTACTACCACCACTACTACCACCACCACCTCTACCACCACTACTACCACCACCACCACTACTACTATCACCACTACTACCACTACCACCACTACTACTATCACCACTACTACCACCACCACCACTACTACTATCACCACTACTACCACTACCACCACTACTACTACCACCACTACTACCACTACTACCACCACCACCTCTACCACCACTACTACCACCACCATCACTACTACCACCACCACCTCTACCACCACTACTACCACCACCACCACTACTACCACCACTACTACCACTACCACTACCATCACTACTACCACCACCACCTCTACCACCACCACCACTACTACTATCACCACTACTACCACTACCATCACTACTACCACCACCACCACTACTACCACCACTACCACCACCACTACTACCACCACCACCTCTACCACCACCACCACTACTACACACCACTACTACCACTACCACCACTACTACCACCACCACCACTACTACTACCACCACCACCTCTACCACCACTACTACCACCACTACTACCACTACCACCACCACCACTACTACCACCACCACCTCTACCACCACTACTACCACCACCACCACTACTACTATCACCACTACTACCACTACCACCACCTCTACCACCACTACTACTACCACCACTACTACCACTACCACCACCATCACTACTACCACCACCACCACTACTACTATCACCACTACTACTATCACCACTACTACCACCACTACCACCACCACCACCTCTACCACCACATACTACCACCACCACTACTACCACCACCACCTCTACCACCACTACTACCACCACCACCACTACCACTACCACCACCACCACTACTACCCCCACCACCACCACTACTATCACCACCACCACCGCCACTACCACCACCATCACTACTACCACCACCACCACCACCATCACCACCACTACCACTACCACCACCACTACCACCACCATCACTACCATTACTAACACCAGGTGTTTTAAACACCTGTCCACCCTCTTACCTGTTTGTTTCGACCAGGAAGTGGAGACACCAGCTGGAAGACCGCAACTCTACCTGATGCTGTTCCCACGGCAACCAGGTCATCAAAACAGCTGAGCAGCTTCACCGCCGTGATCGCGTCACTCTTTCCCTGTTACACAGCATAAAAGCATAAATATTTAAATATACAGCATAGAACATCACAGACATTATGACAATCACCATAACGACAGCCCTAATGAGGACAGATGATTCCCTAAATGGTCAGAAGACTTAATCTAAACCAGGACCCAGCTAGACCTCCTGTAAAAACAGACTGAGCACCACAGAAGAAGAGCCCTGACCTCCAGGCTGTACTTGTTCATATGTCCAAGGCGGCGACAGTACAGGTAGAGCATGCCGATGCTGCTGCCCACTGCCAGGAAGTCACTGCTGCTGTCCAGAGCCGTCAGGTAGACCAGGACGGACCTGAACCCACGCTGCACCTGCAGGGAGACCGACAGACAGGCCTTCATCATCATCATCCTCATCAATATTATGATAACATTCAGCCACTAGATGTCTCCCTCCTCTGTTCTATCACATTCACTTCACCACTAGTGATTGCCAGTTCGTTGGTCAACCTGCATGTTTGATGGTGGAGATGGACTCAGACAGACAGTCCTGAATCTTCCTGGTAGAGTGATGAAGTTATTCTGCAACATGCAGGCATATATTAGCTATAGATTTAAAAGTAAAGTAATCTGCGGTAGTCAGAGGATGTGGCTAACTAGTTGTAGCTAACGTTTAGCTTATCATGTAAGCGGCGGTGTAGTGTTTATACCTACTGATGTTTCAGTCAACCAGCTTGTAAATCCCCTCTGATGAACAGCTTCGTTGTACATTGAGGGAACTAAAATGTTAGCTAACTGGACACAATCCTCACTAATGCTAAGATACTAGCATAGCTCCTGAGGGGCTGAAGCCGTTAAACTAACCTGTGACAACTCATTATTTCAGGTTGGATTCTAAGAAGCTAATGTGCGCTAAGGTCAGTTGTCACTTGTTGCCATGGTAACGACTGGCATATCCTGCAGCCTGGCAGAGGCAGCTAAGCCCTGGTATCGGTTCCGGATCAGTACCGGAACCGACCAAACTGACAACACAGAGACACCATGTGACACCGACGCCATTACACTATTGGCTCAGCCCCCTCATAACCAATCGTTAAATACAATGCTGTGAAAAAGTATTTGCCTCCTTCCTGATTTCTTATATTTTTGCATATTTGTCACACTTAAATGTTTCAGATCATCAAACTAATTTTAATGTTAGTTAAAGATAACCTGAGTAAATAGAAAATGCAGTTTTTAAATGGTGATTTCATTTATTTAGGGTATAAAACCATCCCAACCTCCCTGGCCCTGTGTGAAACAGTAATCCCCTCCTTGTTAGATCTAGTATTAACTGTGATTAATCACATGTTTTTAGAAAGCTGAGCTCAGTTTCAGCAGCTCCACCCAGACCTGATCACTGCCAGACCTGATCACTGCCAGACCTGATCACTGCCAGACCTGATCACTCCAGACCTCTGGATCAATAAATCCCTTCAATAGAAGCTGTCAGACAGTGAAGGAGGCTGAAAGATCTCAGACAGCAGCACATCATGCTGCGATCTGAAAGAGATTCAAGAAGAGAAGAGAACCAGAGTCAGTGCCATTGATCAGTCTGGAAAGGGATCCAGATCCATTTCTAAGGCTCTGGGACTCCAGAGAACCACGGTGAGAGCCGTTATCCACAGATGGAGGAACCCTGGAACAGCAGAGAACCTTCCCAGGAGAGACCGGCCGACCAGAATGACTCCCAGAGCTCATCGACGACTCATCCAGGAGGTCCCGACAGAACCAGAACCACATCTACAGACCTGCAGGCCTCACTGCCTCAGTTAAGGTCAGAGTCCAGGATTCAACCAGAAGACAGAGACCGGGCAACAACGGCATCATGGGAGAGATCTGAGGAGAAAACCACCGCTGACCCACAACTACACAAAGACTCGTCTCCCATTGGTCTAAAACATCTGGATGGTCTGAAGACTTCTGGACCGACGAGACAAAGGTTGGACTTTCTGGACGGTGAGCGTCCCGTTACATCTGGAGGAAAACTAGCAGCATTTCATAGAAACACCATCACAGCAGCAGTCAGCCTCCAAACCCTCCAGTGTGGCTGAATTCAAACAGCTGTGTACAGCAGAGTGGGCCGAGTCCTCCACAGCCACGAACAGACTCGTCTCCAGTGATCACAACGATTGATCTCAGCTGTTCCCGCCAACAGAGGAGCAACCAGTTATTAGGTTTAGAGAGCAGTTACTGGTCCACATTGGACCAGGGAGGTCTGGGTGGTTTTAGACCTTAATAAATAAAATCAACCAGTTATTAGGTTTAGAGAGCAGTTACTGGTCCAGTCTGGACCAGGGAGGTCTGGGTGGTTTTAGACCTTAATAAATAAAATCAAGCAGTTATTAGGTTTAGAGAGCAGTTACTGGTCCAGTCTGGACCAGGGAGGTCTGGGTGGTTTTAGACCTTAATAAATAAAATCAAGCAGTTATTAGGTTTAGAGAGCAGTTACTGGTCCACATTGGACCTAAATAAATGAAATCACCATTTAAAAACTGCGTTTCCTATTTACTCAGGTTAACTTTGTCTAATTTAAAATTTGTTTGATGATCTGAAACATTTAAGTGTGATAAATATGCAAAAATATTAGAAATCAGGAAGGAGGGAAATTTCGCAGCTTGTATGTACAACAGAGAGAAAGTAAATATTAGTTTTAGACACAACAACATTTTAAAAATGGTTAATTCACAATATTTCTTTTTAGGAAAAGCCGTCCTATTATTAAGATAAGATAAGATATTCCTTTATTAGTTTCACAGTGGAGAAATTCACCATTGTTACTATTATTAGCATTATTACTAATATTACCATTATTAGTATCATTATTGTTATTACTTCTATTAGCATTAGCAGCATTATTACCATTATTAGTATTATTACTAGTAGTAGCATTATTACTATTATTACCATTATCACCACTGTAATTATTATTACTATCATTACCATTATTAGTACTATTACGGTAGTATTAGTAGCATTATTACTACTATTATTATTACCATCATCATTATTAATTATATTATTACTATTATTATCATTAATTCTATTACTATTATTACCATTCATTATATCATTACTATTATTAGCATTATTATTATTTAGTATTATTACCATTCTTCAGCATCTTTTTCTAGAGGTTCGGTGGGTGTTTTATTGTTTAAAAAATTATTCTTCTAACCAAAAATGTTATCCATAAAATCTTTAACATCATCAGTACCTTGGCTGGGTTCTGGCCTGTTTGAACGGTTCAGTACCTTGGCTGGGTTCTGGCCTGTTTGAACGGTTCAGTACCTTGGCCTGGGTTCTGGCCTGTTTGAACGGTTCTCTGTTTTTTTGTTCAGTACCTCGGCTGGGTTCTGGCCTGTTTGAACGGTTCGGTACCTGGCCTGGGTTCTGGCCTGTTTGAACGGTTCAGTACCTCGGCTGGGTTCTGGCCTGTTTGAACGGTTCGGTACCTCGGCTGGGTTCTGGCCTGTTTGAACGGTTCGGTACCTCGGCTGGGTTCTGGCCTGTTTGAACGGTTCGGTACCTTGGCTGGGTTCTGGCCTGTTTGAACGGTTCGGTACCTTGGCCTGGGTTCTGGCCTGTTTGAACGGTTCAGTACCTCGGCTGGGTTCTGGCCTGTTTGAATGGTTCAGTACCTCGGCTGGGTTCTGGCCTGTTTGAATGGTTCAGTACCTTGGCTGGGTTCTGGCCTGTTTGAACGGTTCAGTACCTCGGCTGGGTTCTGGCCTGTTTGAATGGTTCAGTACCTCGGCTGGGTTCTGGCCTGTTTGAATGGTTCAGTACCTTGGCTGGGTTCTGGCCTGTTTGAACGGTTCAGTACCTCGGCTGGGTTCTGGCCTGTTTGAATGGTTCAGTACCTTGGCAGGGTTCTGGCCTGTTTGAACGGTTCGGTACCTTGGCCTGGGTTCTGGCCTGTTTGAATGGTTCAGTACCTCGGCTGGGTTCTGGCCTGTTTGAATGGTTCAGTACCTCGGCTGGGTTCTGGCCTGTTTGAACGGTTCAGTACCTCGGCTGGGTTCTGGCCTGTTTGAATGGTTCAGTACCTCGGCTGGGTTCTGGCCTGTTTGAATGGTTCAGTACCTCGGCTGGGTTCTGGCCTGTTTGAATGGTTCAGTACCTCGGCTGGGTTCTGGCCTGTTTGAATGGTTCAGTACCTTGGCTGGGTTCTGGCCTGTTTGAATGGTTCAGTACCTCGGCTGGGTTCTGGCCTGTTTGAACGGTTCAGTACCTCGGCTGGGTTCTGGCCTGTTTGAATGGTTCAGTACCTTGGCTGGGATGGCATTCAGCAGATAGTAGAGCGGGCAGAACTCTCTCAGCACAGAAGGTGGGGTCGCCATGTTTCCACCAAAGTGGGCTCAACTGGTCCTGAAAGTCAATTAAAACCTCAGTTTAAAAATACATTAAATCAATGTGAAGAGAGCCCCACACACACACACACACACACACACACACACACACACACACACACACACACACACACAGACACCGTTTTGTGCCGGTGTATTTTAGCCCGAATCGAGAGGCAGGTCAAACGGACGTTTGCTTAATGAAAGTCGGTGTGGAGAAACGCCATGAACGTTCTGCTCCCTGATCCGCCAGGGAGGACTCTGCACCAAACGGTTACAAAAGTCAGCAGTTTACGGTTACCGAGCTCGTTATCTGACAACATTCAAAGCCGCTGAGTGCGCGCTACAATAGTAAAGGTTCAGTTCGTGATGTATCTGCTGCTTCTCCGGACTGATCTTCCCTCAGTCGAGTCACGGAGGGCGGTAACGGGCAGTGACAACAGACACAAACAGCCGACAGTTAACATCATTTAAACTCTGTTTTGTCAAGTAAAAATATGCCGAATTAAACACAGCAACTTAACGTAGTGTAAGAAATTTTACAGCGAGCGTTGCAGTAAATTTATTTCGGCCCAACGTGATATAAATATTGAATTGTCCATTTGTTTAATGTAGTTTGGTGTGCATCGTTCTGCCAGGAGGAGACGGCACCGTCAGGTTAACGTTAGCTCAGCTCGCTGATCTGAGATCTGACAGCTGACTGCAAACGTCCCAAAATCAACATAATGTCAAACAATGTCAGCCGAAGCTGCTGGTTACCAGGTTAGCTTCTCAGTCAGTCCCGGCTAGCTAGCATCATACGGAACCAGCTAGCTCAGTGTTAGCATCATGCTAACGGCGAGCTGCAGGACAAAGACCGCGAGACGCTTACTGAGCTGACAGTGAAGGATCCAGATGTTCTTACAGATGTTTAGTACCAACAGGCTGATGTGGAGGAGCTGAGCGGAGACATCGGCCTGTCTGAGTCTCAGCGTTCATACTGATGCTGATACTGACCTGCTGCTGTCAACAAGCTGCTCCACCTGCCGACAGGACACGGAATTAAACCCCAACCTCCACCCGAACTGCACAGAACTGCGCTGAAAAGCACCCGGACATCATCCTAACTGCACAGAACTGCACCCGCCTACTCCCGAACCGTACCTGAAGTGCACCCTCCACTGGCTCTGTTCTGCAGCTGTTATTTAGTCTAAACTGACTTTCTGCAGCTTACACGGTTTTAATCAGTCACTTAATTATTTTCATCTGAGGATAAATTCATAAATATAAGACATAAGAAGCTTTATTGTCACTGTGGCACTGAGGACAGCATACCATAAAATTGAGCTGGTGCATCCCTGTGAAAATTTAAATCAGAAAATATATACCAATTTAAAGAAATAAAGGTATATAAATTATGCAATAAACAAAACAAGATAAATAAAATAGATCACTTATTGCACAGGTTCAATTGGGTGGAGATGGAGGGGGTGAAGCTGTTTTATTTTTATTATTATTGTATTATTATTTTATTCAATAATGAATGACAGGAAGCGGAAACTCAGTGAGTGCTGGTTGGAAAACACGGAAACTGGATTTCTTCTTCCGTTAAAGTCGACATACTGTTAAACTGTATTTGAAATACTGTATAGGAGCATTTTTCCACAAGCTATATTTTCTGGGTTCTAATGAGACATCCTCAGATCTGCGCTCTAGAATGTAGAGCTCCAACATTATAATGCTTAATACGAAAACTCCGCGAATCTGGTCCGGGGGTGGGTCGGGTCCAGTAGTGTGTCGGGTCCGGTCCGGTGGTAATTCCAGTCCGGGAAGTCCGCGCTCCCGCTCCCGCTGACGGCTTAGCTAGGCTAGTACAAAACTCCCCCAGCTAACCGTTACCTGCTCCGTTATCACCGCCCCGGTAATGTTGTCCTTCGTCCCAGCGGAGCGTTTTACTCACCAGTTCACACCGGTTTTATAACAGAGACATACAAACATTCGGTGATATTGATCCACGTTCAGGTTGATTTGATCCACCGACTGGCCCCCAGTCTGAGCTAAGCTAACAGTTAGCCTCACAGCCAAAATGGCGGACAAGGAGGCTGACAGCAGTTCGACCAGAACAATAACAGCCGTGGAGCTGCCGGGGGCCGCGGCTCAGCCCCCCGCCGGTCGGTTCACCCAGCCCGGGGACAGTTTAACGTCAGCGTCCGCTGCTCAGATCACACGACCCGGGGAGAATGCATCGACAGCAGCAGCCGACCGGAGCAGTCAGCCCGGGGAGAGTTCACAGACAGTGGACGGTGTTCTGAGCAGTCAGCCCGGGGAGAGTTTACCGGCAGGGTCCGGAGCTCAGCTGACGGACTTGTTGCAGAGTTGCCCAGAAGAACAGAACATCCTGGTGGGCCCAGAGTTCACCGCCCTGAGCCCGGACCTGGTGAACACCACCATCATCTACGTTCAGCCGGACGGAAGCCTGGTGGAGGGCTCCGGACTGACGGCCGAGGAGCAGCAGGCTCTGCTGGACCAGCTCACCAAGCAGCAGATTGTCCAGGTCTCCGACACCGAGGCAGCCCAGTTACTACAGCAGACGCAGCTGGTCAAAACCATCCCGGTCCATAACACGGCCCTGGACCCGAGCCAGTTGCAGCAGGTCATCAACCAGGTCACCAAGTCCCAGCAGCAGGTCCACATCCAGGTCCCCCAGCAGGGTCTGAAGCAGAAGATCCAGGTCCCCCAGCAGGGTCTGAGGCAGCAGAAACAGGTTCAGGTCTCTCAGCAGAACTTAAAGACCACCACTCAGAACAACGCGTCCCAGCAGCTGAAGAGTGTTGCCCAGCAGGTCGCCATGCAGACCGGGAGCTCAGTCCAGGTGGTCCAGAAAAAGGTAAGTTAGATTTGGAGCCTGCTTAAAGGTCAGTTCGGTTCATCTGGACCGTAGTGGATTCACCGTGTCCAGACTGATAGACTGGGACCAATCTTAGGGTCGGGGCCCTCACAGAGGTCTCAGGATAAACCTGAGGTCAGGAGACGATCAACATTAGAGCAGAAAAAAACACATTTCTGTTTCAGGACTTCAGACTTTCATGTGACGTATTTTGACCTCTTCAGCCCCTAAAACGTGATTCAGACAGACAGAGACTAGCATGCTAATGAGTGTGCTAACAAGCGTACTAACTAGCATGCTAAGCAGCGGCTTATTTTTCATGGTCACCCGAGTCACCTGTTAGATTTAATATTTAATCTCTAATCAAAATCTCATCAACCCTATTTAACAGAGATAAAGATATTGATATGTTTTGTTCATTTCGCTGAAAGTCCGTTTATTAGCCGTTCTGGAGCTTTCGGTCATATGACATGATCTTTAGATCCTGTCCTTTTCATCATGAAGCAGCTGTGTGTCACAGGTTCAACCCCTCTTGAGTTTTTATCGTGTTTCTGGTTTTCTGTCATTTCAGTCGGAGCCTGTCAGGATCCAGATCCAGGTACCCCCTAAACAGGAAGTGAAGTCTGTCTCCACCCCCCAGCAGAGGAGTGGAACTGTCAGTCATCCACAGGTGAAGCTTTCATCCAATGGCAATGTGAGTAGCGCTCAGATCATCCACATCCAGCCTGTGGTGGGTCAGCAGGGTCAACAGTTCTTCCTGCAGCAGAGCCCGGGGGACCCCCCCATCCAGCTGCTGCTGCAGAGTCCCGTCCCCGTCGTCGGCTCTCTGCTCCCATTGGTCCACAAGCTCACAGGTCAGACAACATCAGCAGGCACCGCTTCCAGCTCGGGGCAGAAACCTGCAGTGTCCCCCATCAGAGTCCAGACCCCCTCCATCGTCAAGACCCCGACCACCTCCTCTGCTAATACTGTTAGCATTCCGCTAATCAGAACCCCCGCTAACGGCACGGCATCAGCTGCCAGTAAGTGTCCAGTTAAACCACCTGCAGCCATCACAGCGGTCCCAGTACCGACACATGCTGCTGCCCAACCTGCCACAATGGCCCCAGCTCTTGTGACCCCGCCCTCAGCAGTGAGAGAGAGGGAAAAAGAGAAGAAGGGGAAGAAGAGAGAGAAGAAGGCGGTGAAGGTCCAGACCAGGTCTGGTCGAGTCTCCAGACCACCAAAGTACAAAGCCAAAGACTACAAGTTCATAAAGACCGAGGACCTGGCGGACAGCCACCAGTCCGACTCGGACGACTACTCTGACATGAGCGTGGAAGAGGAGGAGGGTGGGAGGAAGGATGGCCCCACCCCCGGCGCCTCCCTCACCTACAGCCACAAGTCCCGGTCCCACCGCTGCCAGACATGTGACAAGGCCTACATTGGTCCTGGAGGCCTCAACCGGCACTACAAACTGAACCCGACTCACGGAGAGCCAGATCTGCCTGACAACACACCACACCCCCTCAGAGAAGACAGCCAGTCACAGGAGACAACAACAGGAGGCGCCACAGAGGAGGCAGAGAAGAAGAAAGAGGACAAACCTGCTGCCATGGCAACAAACAGAGTAAGAGACAAATACACTAATCAGAGCTCAGCTCTGGAGGATGACTCTCAGCTTCCAGCTACTGACTAGTTAACTAGTCTGGTTTATCACTAATTAGTTTATTACTGACTGCTTACCTAGTCTGGTTTATCACTAATTAGTTTATTACTGACTGGTCAACTAGTCTGGTTTATCACTAATTAGTTTATTGCTGACTGCTTACCTAGTCTGGTTTATCACTAATTAGTTTATTACTGACTGGTTATCTCGTCTGGTTTATCACTAATTAGTTTATTACTGACTGGTTAACTAGTTTGGTTTATCACTAATTAGTTTATTACTGACTGGTTATCTCGTCTGGTTTATCACTAATTAGTTTATTACTGACTGGTTAACTAGTTTGGTTTATCACTAATTAGTTTATTACTGACTGGTTAACTAGTCTGGTTTATCACTAATTAGTTTATTGCTGACTGGTTAACTAGTCTGGTTTATCACTAATTAGTTTATTGCTGACTGGTTAACTAGTCTGGTTTATCACTAATTAGTTTATTGCTGACTGGTCAACTAGTCTGGTTTATCACTAATTAGTTTATTACTGACTGGTTATCTCGTCTGGTTTATCACTAATTAGTTTATTACTGACTGGTTAACTAGTCTGGTTTATCACTAATTAGTTTATTACTGACTGGTTATCTCGTCTGGTTTATCACTAATTAGTTTATTGCTGACTGGTTTACTAGTCTGGTTTATCACTAATTAGTTTATTGCTGACTGGTCAACTAGTCTGGTTTATCACTAATTAGTTTATTGCTGACTGGTCAACTAGTCTGGTTTATCACTAATTAGTTTATTACTGACTGGTTAACTAGTCTGGTTTATCACTAATTAGTTTATTACTGACTGGTTAACTCGTCTGGTTTATCACTAACTAGTTTATTGCTGACTTTTTCCTTTGTTATTTTTTTTTTTTTTTTTTTCTCTTTTTCTCCTCTTTTTCCTTTTTTGCTGTCTGGTCAACTAGTCTGGTTTATCACTAATTAGTTTATTACTGACTGGTTAACTAGTCTGGTTTATCACTAATTAGTTTATTACTGACTGGTTATCTCGTCTGGTTTATCACTAATTAGTTTATTGCTGACTGGTTTACTAGTCTGGTTTATCACTAATTAGTTTATTACTGACTGGTTATCTCGTCTGGTTTATCACTAATTAGTTTATTGCTGACTGGTTTACTAGTCTGGTTTATCACTAATTAGTTTATTGCTGACTGGTTAACTAGTCTGGTTTATCACTAATTAGTTTATTGCTGACTGGTCAACTAGTCTGGTTTATCACTAATTAGTTTATTACTGACTGGTTAACTATTTATTAGTTTATTACGCTGGTAACTCTCTGGTTTATCACTAACTAGTTTATTGCTGACTGGTCAACTAGTCTGGTTTATCACTAATTAGTTTATTACTGACTGCTTACCTAGTCTGGTTTATCACTAATTAGTTTATTACTGACTGCTTACCTAGTCTGATTTATCACTAATTAGTTTATTACTGACTGCTTACCTAGTCTGATTTATCACTAATTAGTTTATTACTGACTGGTTAACTAGTCTGGTTTATCACTAATTAGTTTATTACTTACTGGTTAACTCGTCTGGTTTATCACTAATTAGTTTATTACTGACTGGTTAACTAGTCTGGTTTATCACTAATTAGTTTATTACTGACTTGTTAACTAGTCTGGTTTATCACTAATTAGTTTATTGCTGACTGGTCTACTAGTCTGGTTTATCACTAATTAGTTTATTACTGACTGGTTATCTCGTCTGGTTTATCACTAATTAGTTTATTACTGACTGGTTAACTAGTCTGGTTTATCACTAATTAGTTTATTACTGACTGGTTAACTAGTCTGGGTTATCACTAATTAGTTTATTACTGACTGGTTAACTAGTCTGGTTTATCACTAATTAGTGTATTGCTGTCTGGTTAACTAGTCTGGTTTATCACTAATTAGTTTATTGCTGTCTAGTTAACTAGTCTGGTTTATCACTAATTCGTTTATTGCTGTCTAGTTAACTAGTCTGGTTTATCACTAATTAGTTTATTGCTGACTGGTTAATTAGTCTGGTTTATCACTAATTAGTTTATTGCTGTCTGGTTAACTAGTCTGGTTTATCACTAATTAGTTTATTGCTGACTGGTTAATTAGTCTGGTTCATCACTAACTGGTCTGGTTTATCACTTATTAGATTATTGCTGACTGGTTAATTAGTCTGGTTTATCACTAACTGGTCTGGTTTATCACTTATTAGTTTATTACTGATTGGTTAACAGTCTGGTTTATCACTTATAAGTTTATTACTGACTGGTTAACTAGTGTGGTTTATCACTTACTGGTCTGGTTTATCACTAACTGGTCTGGTTTATCACTAATTAGTTTATTACTTACTGGTTAACTCGTCTGGTTTATCACTAATTAGTTTATTACTGACTGGTTAACTAGTCTGGTTTATCACTAACTGGTTTATTACGGATAGGTTAGCTGACTAGTTCTTAAATGAGCCTGTGTCAAGTAGTGTACGTACTGTCTGTTTTCAGGTGGAGGGGGTCCAGCAGCAGCTGTGGGACTCAGGGGCCTC
Organism: Pterois miles; assembly: GCA_947000775.1. NCBI lineage: Eukaryota > Metazoa > Chordata > Actinopteri > Perciformes > Scorpaenidae > Pterois > Pterois miles. The sequence goes on along the minus strand of CAMQGK010000001.1, from coordinate 10,108,207 downwards.
CACCCCCGTGGCCCTGGCCGGCCCCGAGGGCGAGGGAGAGGCAGGGGGCGGGGACGATCACTGGGACCGCCTCCTAAGGTAAGTTCACCGGTCTGCCAGTATGCCTCACCTGTACAGTCTAGTCTGAACTGGCATTACATGAGTGACTTCAACTCAGGCAAATAATCAGATGACCTGATTGGTTGATTCTCTCAGGTGATGGTGGGCCTTGTGAGTAGGCGGGGCCGTCGCGGTCGACCTCCAAAGCTCACCATCACCACGGTAACTGCAGAGCAGCCGGAGAGGAAACGAGATCAATTGCAGGAGGTAAGAGAAAGAAGTGGAGATATGTACTTGTGTGCATTTTTATTTAAAGATATGATGTAGTAATCATAATGTGGTGTTGTGTTTCCACGACGACCATGTGTTTACAGCTGGTGGAGCAGTGTGAGGATGAGGAGTTGATGGACATCGTTCTTCCTCGTTTGACCAAAGTGTTGAGTCTTTGGGAACTGCTGCTGGCAAAGGTACTCACTTCTACATACAGTACACAGGCGTACTGTGTGAACGTGCATACTGCAGCACACGGTACACAGGCGTACTGTGTGAACGTGCATACTGCAACACACGGTACACAGGCGTACTGTATGTCTGGCTGTTTCAGGTGAAGGGTGACAGTCCAACTCGGACTCGGTTTCCAGACATTTACCGTGAGTTTGAGTCCCTGCAGGTGCAGGTGCGACAGGCAGCTCAGGAGTACATCATCAGCCCCCAGGGCGGAGCTCTACCACTGGAGGTCCAAAACATCGAGGTGAGAAGTTCTGCTGGGGGTTTTATGGAGCAGTACACAGGTTGCCAGGCTGGTGGACTGTACTGGACTTTACTGGACTGTACTGGACGTTTCAGGTTGCCAGGTCTCTAGGGATCTTGGACGAGGTGAACAGAATGAAGGTGGTTCCTGGAGCATCTCCCAGTTCCAGTCTGACCAATAAGAATGTCCGATACATGGAGGTAAACACACCATCAGCACAGTAGGGTTCTAAGACAGGATCCAGGTTGGGTCTGGTTCCAGTATATTTACCTACACATTGATGTCTCTGGAGTATCTTGTTCCTGTGTTGCATGTGTAAACATCAGAGCCTGATTACAGAGACCTGGAACTGTTGTACTCGGACAGAAACCAGGACTCTGTGGCAGCTAAACTCCTGGTCCAGGTTCAGTATGATTCAGCTAGAAAATCCATTTCCCAGAATTCCAAGATGCTGCCACCTTCAAAGAGATTCAAGATGGAGAACAGCAGTCCAGTTCATCAGAATGGCATCGAGACACCCACAACAGGTACAACTACTGCATCTGTACTAGACTCTACTGCATCCGTACTAGACCCGACCCTGCTGCATCCGTGCTAGACACTACTGCATCCGTGCTAGACCCGACCCTGCTGCATCTGTAGTAGACCCGACCCTGCTGCATCCGTGCTAGACTCTACTGCATCCATACTAGACCCGACCCTGCAGCATCCGTGCTAGACCCGACCCTGCTGCATCCGTGCTAGACCCGACCCTGCTGCATCCGTGCTAGACCCGACCCTGCTGCATCCGTGCTAGACCCGACCCTGCTGCATCCGTGCTAGACCCGACTCTACTGCATCCGTGCTAGACCCGACCCTGCTGCATCCGTGCTAGACTCTACTGCATCCGTGCTAGACTCTACTGCATCCGTACAAGACCCGACCCTGCTGCATCCGTACAAGACCCGACTCTACTGCATCCGTACAAGACCTGACCCTGCTGCATCCGTGCTAGACCCGACTCTGCTGCATCCGTGCTAGACCCGACCCTGCTGCATCCGTGCTAGACCCGACCCTGCTGCATCCGTGCTAGACCCGACCCTGCTGCATCCGTGCTAGACCCCGCTCTACTGCATCCGTGCTAGACCCCGCTCTACTGTTACCCCCTCTCTTTTCTACCCCTCTTCATCTGTTGATCTACATTTTTAACTGAATTCAGCTCTGGGTTCTTTGCCTTTCCACTTTTCTGTGTTAGGTGGGACAGCAGTGACCCCTGTGACCTCCTCTCTGAAGCCCTGCTCGGTCTCGGTCTCTCCTCTGATGATTCCAGCTGGATCTAAACTTCTAACCACCAGTGCTGAATCTGCCTCCAGGTGAGCTGGCCCCACCCCGTGTGTAGTACAGGTAGAACAGGTGATACCTGGACTAGGTTTACAGGGCTGATATGGTCTGAATGCGTTTCTGTGGTCCCTCAGTGACTCTGGCTCCACGTCAGCTAAGATGCCCTCCCCACAGGCTCCGCCCCCTGCCACACACATGAAGGTGACCCCAGTTGAGGACCAGAGGATGGGGCCTCTGCAGACCACTGCCCACGTGGAGCCTCTGTCGGCAAGCCAGGACCAGGTCCTGAACACTAGTGACGGCAAAGCCCAGTTGAGTTGTCCTGAGACCCAACCTGATTCTAGCTCCACCCAAACACTTGATTCCAGTTCAGTCCAGACTTCCTCTCAGCTCCAGCAGAGAGACTCCTGCCTGTACAGGTCTGGCTCAGTGGACCATTGTGAGCCTAGAGAGCTCCAGGAGGGTCAGGAGATCTACATCCAGACTGAGGGGCTGACAGTCCAGCTGGCAGAGCCCGGTTTAGACCGGATTGTGATTGTCAATGGGCCAGATGGAACCACCATGCACATCCAGACCCCGGAGGGGGTCCCCTTGGAGGCAGTCCAGGCCCTGCTGGGCATTGAGGCTTCAGATGGAGCCAAAGCTCCTCAGTGAACAAAATCTAGACTGAACTGACCTGATCTGAGCAAGACCAGAACTTGACCTGAACTACATCATACTGACTGGATTTTAAGGTGGTATTCATAAGCTGTACAAAGTGTACATTATAACTGTGGGTGTAATGAACACAACGACCTGAAGGGGGCACTAACGGATCTTGACTGCTTGTTTATGGTTTTGTGGGTTTCTGTTGAATTTGTTCTCTGTAGACGTGACGACTCGGTCTTTCGTCATCAGACTCAACTTCATATTTGAGGAAAGTTTAAGATCTTTCAACAAGCTTTCACGAGTTTCCGTCTCTGGTCCACTTTTAGGCTTCTCATGGCCTAACGATCTAATTTGCTTTTTACTCATATCTAATATTTAGAGACTGTTATCTGAGGGGAATATTACTTGATGATCAGGACACATTTAACTCCTGATTTCTACAGATAATCTGATCAATAAATCCTGAGCTCTGGTTCTAAATATGAGCAGCGGCATTTTAACGAGATGTGACTACATGGTGTCCTCTCTGGGCTGCCGTCCTCAGCAGCGATTAACAAGTTGTCTTATTTATTGTCTCAGTTCAGCACCTGTGATTGGTTCGTTGAGCTCTCACCTGTGATGATGTCAGCAGCAGCTCCTCAGGAGGAACTGGATCTTCCTGCTGGTTTTAAAGGAATCTGGACTGATTGTAAATTTGTAAACTTGTTTTTTTTTTTTTCAGTGTTTCCATATTTGAACATTTCAGTATAGAAACTGATTAGTTGGCTGTTTATATGTAGATACACATGAAAAACAAAGTTTAAAAGAAGTTGCACTATTTTATTACTTTTTATAAAACTTCACAGCAAAACATTTTCCAAACGCAGACTGAAGGTTTGGAGAGCCAACGCGAGGACGGACTGACGGACAGTTTGGAGGAAATGAAACCTTATTGGTTTGTCATGTTGATGGGTCGAGTGCTCGAAGCATTAAACACATTTCATGTTCCTCCAATAAACTGATGTGAACTCAAACTCATTTCAATATTTCACATGATGGAAGTTGAATGAACGTTATCAGATTGTCAAAATGAGCCTGCAGCTCATTAAGTAAAACCCCTTAAAGGTCATGGTGGCAATTTACTTTATGAACTACACTGAGCAAAAATAGAAACAACATTTTTGTTTTTTCTCCCAGTTTTTATGAAGTCAAAGATCTCAGACTGGTTCTACGTCCACTATTGTGGCGGTCTAAGGCTCACCTGTCAATAATCCTGCTGTCCAATCAGCATCTTGATCTGCCACCTGAGAGGTGGATGGATCATTTCAGCAAAGAAGAAGTGATCACTGACAGATTTAGACTAATCAGTGATCAATATCTGAGAGAAATTGGCCTTTAGTGGACGTAGAAACAGTCTGAGATCTTTGACTTCAGCTCATAAAAATGGGAGAACGTGTTTCTGTTTTTCTTCAGTGTAACTTAGCATAAGTTTTGCATTCGTCACAGCATTTTTAAATTAATTTGCATTCCACTCGGCCTGTCCGAAACCTTTCGGTTTGTTCCAGGTTTTGTGAATTCAAGTACGTCATAAAAAATTCAGTTAATATTAGCAGAAGGAAAACTGCAGCATTTCTTCTGCTGCTTCAGGAACAAACAAACATTGTTAACATTGAATTTAAGGGTTCAGAGGCAACCAGACCTGACCGCTCAAATCCGCTCAGTCCATCAGCTGATCCCACCTCGAGGATCCCCACTTCCTGTCTCTGGACCGATGACATCATAGGGGTCGGAGCCCAGTCTCCAGAAGCAGAGCCTCCAGGGTCAGTCTGGTCTGGGGAGCGATGAAGGGCTGGTGCAGCCAGCAGGACAGGTAGACCATGCAGAGGTCAGAGGTCGCAGTGTGGGCAAGTTCCTGCATGATCGTCTGCTTCAGCTTCAACTCCTGACGGAATGACTCCAACAGGACACGAGACGCCTCCTCTGAAACGGGAAGGAGAAACATCCTGTTTCAGAGGAGGCGTCCGATCTTTCTCCTTCCCGTTTCAGAGAAGGTCGCAGTGTGGGCAAGTTCCTGCATGATCGTCTGCTTCAGCTTCAACTCCTGATGGAATGACTCCAACAGGACACAAGACGCCTCCTCTGAAACGTGAAGGAGAAATATCGGACGCCTCCTCTGAAACGTGAAGGAGAAATATCGGACGCCTCCTCTGAAACGGGAAGGAGAAATATCAGACGCCTCCTCTGAAACGTGAAGGAGAAATATCGGACGCCTCCTCTGAAACGTGAAGGAGAAATATCGGACGCCTCCTCTGAAACGTGAAGGAGAAATATCGGACGGTGCATTTGGTGAACAGGTAAACTCACTGAAGTGTTTGGTGTTCCAGCTGTGAAACATAGGAAAGTTTCTTCCTTCAGGTCCAAACTGAAACTCCTCCAGATCTTGAACGCCTCGCTGTGATGTCATCAGACGCTCCATCTTCATCACCACGACAACCTGACAGGAAGAATACAATCTATCAGTCAATCAATCAGTCATATTAGTAATCTGATCACATATGAATTTCTACGATACAACCTGAAAGGCTCCTCCAGATGATTACCACATTTTATTGATCATTATTGATCAGGATCGATCATTACAGATCACTGTCAATCATTACTAATCATTATCGATCATTGCTGATCATTATCAATCATCAACCACTTTCTTCTGATCTTGTGATCGGAAGCTCTGAAGATAAATGAAGACAAATGAAGATAAATGACGTTAAATGAAGACAAATGAAGATAAATGACGTTAAATGAAGACAAATGAAGATAAATGAAGACAAATGAAGATAAATGACGTTAAATGAAGATAAATGACGTTAAATGAAGACAAATGAAGATAAATGACGTTAAATGAAGACAAATGAAGATAAATGACGTTAAATGAAGACAAATGAAGATAAATGACGTTAAATGAAGACCAATGAAGATAAATGAAGACAAATGAAGATAAATGACGTTAAATGAAGATAAATGACGTTAAATGAAGACAAATGAAGATAAATGACGTTAAATGAAGACAAATGAAGATAAATGACGTTAAATGAAGATAAATGACGTTAAATGAAGACAAATGAAGATAAATGAAGACAAATGAAGATAAATGACGTTAAATGAAGATAAATGACGTTAAATGAAGACAAATGACGATAAATGACGTTAAATGAAGACAAATGAAGATAAATGAAGACAAATGAAGATAAATGACGTTAAATGAAGACAAATGAAGATAAATGACGTTAAATGAAGATAAATTACGTTAAATGAAGACAAATGAAGATAAATGACGTTAAATGAAGACAAATGAAGACAAATGACGTTAAATGAAGATAAATGACGTTAAATGAAGATAAATTACGTTAAATGAAGACAAATGAAGATAAATGACGTTAAATGAAGACAAATGAAGACAAATGACGTTAAATGAAGATAAATGAAGACAAATGACGTTAAATGAAGACAAATGAAGATAAATGACGTTAAATGAAGATAAATGACGTTAAATGAAGAATAATGACGTTAAATGAAGATAAATGAAGTTAAATGAAGATAAATGACGTTAAATGAATATAAATGAAGATAAATGACGTTAAATGAAGAATAATGACGTTAAATGAAGATAAATGAAGTTAAATGAAGATAAATGACGTTAAATGAATATAAATGAAGATAAATGACGTTAAATGAAGATAAATGAAGACAAATGACGTTAAATGAAGATAAATGAAGACAAATGACGTTAAATGAAGATAAATGACGTTAAATGAATATAAATGAAGATAAATGACGTTAAATGAAGATAAATGATGTTAAATGAAGATAAATGAAGTTAAATGAAGATAAATGAAGTTAAATGAAGATAAATGACGTTAAATGAAGATAAATGACGTTAAATGAAGAATAATGACGTTAAATGAAGATAAATGAAGTTAAATGAAGATAAATGACGTTAAATGAATATAAATGAAGATAAATGACGTTAAATGAAGATAAATGACGTTAAATGAAGATAAATGAAGTTAAATGAAGATAAATGACGTTAAATGAATATAAATGAAGATAAATGACGTTAAATGAAGATAAATGAAGACAAATGACGTTAAATGAAGACAAATGAAGATAAATGACGTTAAATGAATATAAATGAAGATAAATGACGTTAAATGAAGATAAATGATGTTAAATGAAGATAAATGACGTTAAATGAAGATAAATGAAGTTAAATGAGGATAAATGAAGATAAATGAAGATAAATTAAGTTAAATGAAGATAAATGAAGTTAAATGAAGATACATGAAGATAAATGAAGATAAATGAAGTTAAATGAAGATAAATGAAGATAATTAAGTTAAATGAAGTTAAATGAAGATAAATGAAGATAAATTAAGTTAAATGAAGATAAATGAAGTTAAATGATGTTAAATGAAGATAAATGAAGTTAAATGAAGATAAATGAAGTTAAATGAAGATAAATGAAGATAAATTAAGTTAAATGACGTTAAATGATGATAAATGAAGACAAATGAAGATAAATGAAGATAAATGAAGAAATGAAGTTAAATGAAGATAAATTAAGTTAAATGAAGATAAATGAAGACAAATGAAGATACATGAAGATAAATGAAGATAAATGATGTTAAATGAAGATAAATGAAGTTAAATGAAGATAAATGACATTAAATGAAGATATATGATGTTAAATGAAAATAAATGAAGATAAATGACGTTAAATGATGTTAAATGAAGTTAAATGACGTTAAATGAAGATAAATGAAGTTAAATGAAGATAAATGAAGACAAATGAAGATAAATGAAGATAAATGAAGTTAAATAATGATAAATGAAGACAAATGAAGATACATGAAGATAAATGAAGTTAAATGAAGTCAAATGAAGATACATGAAGATAAATTAAGTTAAATGAAGATAAATTAAGTTAAATGAAGTTAAATGACGATAAATGAAGATAAATTAACTAAAATGAAGATAAATTAAGTTAAATGAAGATAAATGAAGATAAATGAAGTTAAATGAAGATAAATGAAGTTAAATGAAGATAAATGAAGTTAAATGAAGATAAATGAAGATAAATGAAGTTAAATGAAGATAAATGAAGTTAAATGAAGATAAATGAAGATAAATGAAGATAAATGAAGTTAAATGAAGATAAATGAAGATAAATGAAGATAAATGAAGTTAAATGAAGATAAATGAAGATAAATGAAGTTAAATGAAGATAAATGAAGTTAAATGAAGATAAATGAAGATAAATTAAGTTAAATGAAGATAAATTAAGTTAAATGAAGATAAATGAAGTTAAATGAAGATAAATTAAGTTAAATGAAGATAAATGAAGTTAAATGAAGATAAATGAAGATAAATGAAGTTAAATGAAGATAAATGACGTTAAATGAAGATAAATGAAGTTAAATGACGTTAAATGAAGTTAAATGAAGTTAAATGAAGATAAATGAAGTTAAATGAAGATAAATGAAGATAAATGACGTTAAATGATGTTAAATGAAGATAAATGAAGTTAAATGAAGATAAATGAAGTTAAATGACGTTAAATGAAGTTAAATGAAGATAAATGACGTTAAATGAAGATAAATGAAGTTAAATGAAGATAAATGAAGTGGATGAAGAATGAATAAATGAAGTTAAATGAAGATAAATGAAGTTAAATGAAGATAAATGAAGATAAATGACGTTAAATGATGTTAAATGAAGATAAATGAAGTTAAATGAAGATAAATGAAGTTAAATGACGTTAAATGAAGTTAAATGAAGATAAATGACGTTAAATGAAGATAAATGAAGTTAAATGAAGATAAATGAAGTTAAATGAAGATAAATGAAGTTAAATGAAGTTAAATGAAGATAAATGAAGTTAAATGAAGATAAATGAAGATAAATGAAGTTAAATGAAGATAAATGAAGATAAATGAAGATAAATGACGTTAAATGATGTTAAATGAAGATAAATGAAGTTAAATGAAGATAAATGAAGTTAAATGAAGATAAATGATGTTAAATGAAGATAAATGAAGTTAAATGAAGATAAATGAAGTTAAATGAAGTTAAATGAAGATAAATGAAGATAAATGAAGTTAAATGAAGATAAATGAAGTTAAATGAAGATAAATGAAGTTAAATGAAGATAAATGAAGTTAAATGAAGTTAAATGAAGATAAATGAAGTTAAATGAAGATAAATGAAGATAAATGAAGTTAAATGAAGATAAATGAAGATAAATGAAGATAAATGAAGATAAATGACGTTAAATGATGTTAAATGAAGATAAATGAAGTTAAATGAAGATAAATGAAGTTAAATGAAGTTAAATGAAGATAAATGATGTTAAATGAAGATAAATGAAGTTAAATGAAGATAAATGAAGATAAATGAAGTTAAATGAAGATAAATGAAGTTAAATGAAGATAAATGAAGATAAATGACGTTAAATGAAGTTAAATGAAGATAAATGAAGTTAAATGAAGATAAATGAAGTAAATAAATGAAGTTAAATGAAGATAAATGAAGATAAATGAAGATAAATGAAGATAAATGACGTTAAATGATGTTAAATGAAGATAAATGAAGTTAAATGAAGATAAATGAAGTTAAATGAAGTTAAATGAAGATAAATGATGTTAAATGAAGATAAATGAAGTTAAATGAAGATAAATGAAGATAAATGAAGTTAAATGAAGATAAATGAAGTTAAATGAAGATAAATGAAGATAAATGACGTTAAATGAAGTTAAATGAAGATAAATGAAGTTACAGAAAACATCACCATTGTTTCAACGATGTCCTGCAGTTTGCAGCATTCGTCCTGCAGCTCTGCAGCTCTGCCTGTCTGCTGCAACGGAGCTGATGAAGATGATGAAGACTCCTCCACCAGCAGCAGCTGGTTGCTCTGAGAACTGAGAGAGATGATAAAAAAGGGTTTAAACTGCACAAACACAAACACACACACACACACACTTTATAAATCCACATTAAACTAAACTAATTGAGTAAGCTAAAGTTAACAAAAGTAAGCTAATTAAAGTAATCTAAATAGAGTAACCTTATTACAGTAACCTAAATAAAAGAAAATTAATTACAGTGACCCAATTAAAGTAAACCAATTACAGTAACCTAAATATATATATATATATATATATATATATATATATATATAATAATATAAACTTATTCCAGTAAACTAATTACAGTAAACTAATTACAGTAAACTCACTGTGTCAGTCTGATGTTGACGATGTTTGCTGCCACATTAAACCCATCCTCATTGAGTTTTTCCCACCTCACCATCAGGTTGTGCCAGTCTGCTGCGTTGTCTTTGATCTTTCGGCTACTTCCTGTGACACCAGAGCACTTCCTGTTTGCTGAGGTCACTGTGATGTCACCTGGTGAGACATATTGACATGTTTTTGTCAACTAGTGTACTCTAGAGGGGAAGTCTTTGACTACTGTTAATCCGTGAATCAAAAAAAAAAAATTAACATTTGACAGTAAATTTGTTTTTATAAAGTAATTACACTGAACAAAAATAGAAACAACACTTGTTTTTTCTCCCATTCTTTATGAGCTGAAGTCAAAGATCTCAGACTGGTTCTACATCCTCTAAAGGCCAATTTCTCTCAGATATTGATCACTGATTAGTCTAAATCTGTTAGTGATCACTTCTCCTTTTCCTAAATAATCCATCCACCTCTCAGGTGGCAGATCAAGATGCTGATTGGACAGCAGGATTATTGACAGGTGAGCCTCAGACTGTCACAATAAAAGTCCACTCTAAAATGTGCAGTTTTCTCTGAGACATTTACAGTATTAGTCCTGAACGGGGGTCCGTGGATTATCCTGCTGCAACATGAGGTGATGGAGGTGGATGAACGGACAACAACGGGCCTCAGGATCTCGTCACGGTATCTCTGCATTCAAAATGACATCAATAAAATGCAGCTGTGTTGGTTGTCCATAACATACGCCTGCCCAGACCATAACCCACCGCCACCACGGACCACTCCATTCACGCCGTCTGCCATCTGCCCTGTACAGTGAAAACCGAGATTCATCCGTGAAGAGACCACCTCTCCAAAGTGCCAGACGCTGCTGAAGGTGAGCATTTACCCACTCGTTATGACGACGAACTGCAGATTAAACCTGCACAGTCATTGTCAATAATCAATGATCAATAACAGCTTTGTTTCTTTCCTAAAATGCTGCTCAGATTTCTGCATTGTCATTAAATATGTGATGAATTTAACAGATGGCTTATCAAATCAGTTCATTTCATTCAGGAGTCATTAAATCATCAGACTAAGATCATATATTTAATATATACAGTACACAGACCTGCATCAATGGAGAGATGTCAGAGTGAGGGGGCTGCTCCTAACAAGCGCCCTGAGCAGTCTGGGGTTTGGTGCCTTGCTCAGGGGCACCTCGGCAGTGCCCAAGAGGTAAACTGGCACCTCTCCAGCTACCAGTTCACATTCAGTTCTTGGTCATGTCGGGACTTGAACCGGTGACCCTCCGATTCCCAGGCCAACTCCCTACAGACTGAGCTACTGCCTCACCTGTCACATGTGCTCAGTGTGAACCTCAACGGGGCTCCAGTGGTGGACCCGCCAGTTCTTGTGGTCTCTGGTGAATGTCAATGGAGCTGCAGGGTGCTGGACTGTGAGACCAGGTCCCACGAGAGCACGTGTCAAACTCAAGGCCCGCGGGCCAAATCCGGCCGGCCACCTCACTTTATGTGGCCCGCGAGGGCTTGAGAAGAATATGGAATGCATATCATTCAATTCTATGCCGCTTCACAGACGTCGTGTCCTTAAACTGCATGTCCCACAATGCATCTCGATTTTTTGACATGCGCACTGTAGCGTCTCAGTCTCAGTGGTTTCCAGCAGCAGCGCTGTGTTGCCAATTTAGCGACTTCGTCGCTATATTTAGCCAGTTTTCAGACCCCTCGAGCGAGTCTTTCAAATAAGAAATTAGCGACACATCTGACGAGTTTTGCTGGTGTTACTGGAGACTTTTGCCGGGGCGGCAGTAGCTCAGTCTGTAGGGAGTTGGCTTGGGAACCGGAGGGTCACCGGTTCAAGTCCCAACATGGACGAAGAACTGAGTGTGAACTGGTAGCTGGAGAGGTGCCAGTTTACCTCTTGGGCACTGCCAAGGTACCCCTGAGCAAGGCACCAAACCCCCAACTGCTCTGGGTGCTTGTCAGGAGCAGCCCCCCCACTCCGACATCTCTCCATTGATGCAGGTATATGGGTCCTGCATGTACTGTGTATAAGTTACAACAGAGTGTAAATTGAATTTCCCCTAGTGGGACTAATAAAGGTTGATCTTCTTCTTCGTCTTCTTCTTTTGGAGACTCTCATGAAAGCAGGTATCGTTCTTCTCAATGAGCAGCAGGTGCTGCCGTGGACCCTCCCCGGTCCCAAAGCTCTTATAGGGGGCCCGGTCCTCGTGAGCAGACCCTCCTAGCTAGTCAGAGCTGTTCACCCCTCTGCATCCAGAATGAATCAATCCCGCCTGCACAAAGCCGCCGCTGGCTGATGGAAATGTAAAATTTTGGGAATCAAACCCTGAATTTAAAAATATAGGAGAAAAAAAGCAGTTAGTCCGCCAGAGTGTCCCCTTTGGGTCACTTTTGCTGGTCCCAAGTCTGGATAAAGGAGGAGGGTTGAATTGTGGTATTAAAAAAGAAAAAACAGAACTGACAGAAGAAAGTTCGTTTGTAGTTCTAAACATATTTAGGGAATTGTTTTACTCACTTTTTGTCTTCAGAGATAGATACTAAATAAATTATTACTAAAACTAATAATAATCAAATGCAGAGACAATTTTGTAAAATGATCAAGAGTAGATATATTTATATACCGGTAGTCTAATTACAACCGGCCCTTTGAGGGCAGCCATGATGCTGATGTGGCCCGGGATGGAATTGAGTTTGACACCCCTGTAATAGAGGATGTGGGGCCCTCATGTAGTCTGTTACTGACAGTCTGGTCTGAAACATCCACACCAGTACCCTGCTTAGGTCATGTTGTAGGGCTCTGTCAGTGCTCCTCCTGGTCCTCCTGGTCCATAAAGGAGCAGATACCGGTCCTGATGGGCAAACCTAGTGACCTCACATATGATGATGATCCATCCTGGAGGATCTGGACTACCTGCATCAACCTGACTGGGCTGCAGGAACCACCTCATGGTACAAGTAGTGACAAGGACACTATCAGAACCAGAACCAGTCAGGAAGGACCAGTAGAGCCTCCACCTGTGAAACCATTCCCTGTTGGTGTTAAACTGGGACCATTAAGGGTCCCCGAAGAGGAACCGACTGGTGTTAAACTGGGACCGTTAAGGTTCATTTTTTTTCGCGCTCCATGTTTGGTTATTGTGTCTATGAGACTGACCGGAATTGTGAATAAACGGGATCGATACATCAGCTGATCGATCAGCTGTTTAACACGTGAAGCCTCGACCGGGATTCATCTTCAGATTAATCAAACAATTCATTGATTATTGTTATTTTCTCACCTTCCATCTGATCTATAATTCGTCGCGCTCACGTTACCGATCAAGTTGGTTTGCACTTCCGGATTTCTTCTTCTGTGGTGGATGTCCTCCTCAGCAGCGCCTCCCGCGATCGATGATGACTTCTTCTTCTCTACCTCTGTAGATTACTCGGTATACAGTATATGTGTATATAATACATACTGTTCATACAGCCACTCATATATTAAGACATCAGTACTGTAGTCCGACATTCAGCTGTTAGTGCTGCAGTACTTTTACCTCAGTAACGTGTTGAGCTCAGTACTTTTTACTGCGTTTCTGCTGTTTGTAGTCTGACGGCTGAGGGTCACCATGAACGAGTCATTACGTCATGTTCTGGCAGGATTGTTTATTGTAAGGAGGTCTCACTCTGCTCGCTGTTTTATTGTAAAGAGGTCTCACTCAACATCCGGTGTGACTGACTGACAGTTTAGGTGAAAACATAAAGTCACAAAGTGCTGCAGCATCTTTAACAGAAATCCTGAGCTCAGCAGAAGCAGTTAGAGTGAGACCTCTGCTCTTCAGAGACACTCTGCTCATTGACGCAGCAGGAAGCAGAAGAAGGAGAAAGAGAAGGAGAAGAAGAAGAAGGAGAAAGAGAAGGAGAAGAAGGAGAAGAAGGAGAAAGAGAAGGAGAAGAAGGAGAAGAAGGAGAAAGAGAAGAAGGAGAAAAAGAAGGAGAAAGAGAAGAAGGAGAAAGAGAAGAAGAAGAAGAAGGAGAAGGAGAAGAAGGAGAAGAAGGAGAAAGAGAAGAAGGAGAAAAAGAAGGAGAAAGAGAAGAAGAAGAAGGACAAGGAGAAGACGGAGAAAGAGAAGAAGGAGAAGAAGAAGGAGAAGAAGAAGGAGAAGGAGAAGAAGGAGAAAGAGAGAAGAAGAAGGAGAAGAAGGAGAAAGAGAAGAAGGAGAAGAAGAAGGAGAAGAAAGAGAAGAAGAAGAAGGACAAGGAGAAGACGGAGAAAGAGAAGAAGGAGAAGAAGAAGAAGGACAAGGAGAAGACGGAGAAAGAGAAGAAGGAGAGAGTCACAGTTCCTCTGATCGATAATCAATAATCGATACATACAGACAATCCAACCGCACCCCCCTCAGCATTAGTCTGCTGTTGGTGTTGCTGACGTGTTCTAAGTGTGATGACGTCAGCGCTGGGGTGTGACATCAGTAATAATCAATAATCGGTCATATTGGTGCGAGGTCGTAACGATGGCGGCGTTGCAGCTTCCTGCTGAGCTGTGGCTGCAGGTGTTCAGCTTCCTGTCCTGGAGAGACAAGCTGAGGGTCCGCTGCACCTGTTCACATTTCAGGCACCTGGTGGATAAGTCCCGCCCCCTGTGGCGAGGCTTCAGCGTGGTGCTGCGCCACTTCGCCCAATACAACCCACCCTTCTGGCGGAGCCTGGCTCAGAGGCACGTGGACGCCGTGTGTGTGCGCTCAGGTAAGAGGAACCACCTGAAGCAGCTCGCAGCCTGGCTTCCTGCTCTCGAGGCGTTGCGATTGGACGACTGGAGGGAAAGGGGCGTCGAAGAGCTGAAATTGTTCCACCGCCTACAACGTCTGTCTGTCACTTCCTGTTCCACGCCATTGAAGAATGTCAACTTCCTGTTTCCTCTGAGTCAGCAGTTGTTGCAGCTTAGACTGTGTAACGTGCAGCTCACCTGTTCCGCCTCTCACCTGTCGGCCGCCATCAGTCAGCTGACCCGTCTGACCTCGCTGCTGCTGCACCACGACGGCAGTCTGAGGGTCCCCACGCTGAGCGGTGTCCTCACTCACCTGACGCAGCTCAAACACCTGTCCTGGACCATGATCACCTACAGGACGCTGTCACATGACTTCTTCAGCCCAACCCACCTCACAGGTAAACACACTTGTAGAATTAAACAGCCAATCAGTAGGAAGCATGATGTATCAGTTTCAGTCGGGACCCTGTTTGGCTCCAGACTAGCTGTGATGTCATCACAGTGTCAGTGAGGTGTCAACGGCATCCAGGTGGAGTTGCAAGTGTCAGGTAATGACAGGTATGTGTGTTAGTGTGTAGTACAGGTGAGCTGACAGGTGTGTGTGCTTGTCAGGTGGCAGCGCTCTGCAGCTGTCTGACCTCCAGCTGTTGAACTATGACGCCGTAGTGACACAGGAAGTGCTGCAGCCGTTGTCCCGCCTCCGCAGCCTGTCAGTCTTCCACCTGTATTCCGTACCTGGACCCACCTGTCACCTGCAAACATGGCTGACGTCACTGACTCAGCTCCGCAGCCTCAGTGTGCACGGTGAGTCATCAACTGACACTCGACTGAGACTCTATTGTGACTCTACAGTGACTCCACAGTGACTCTACTGTGACTCCACAGTGACTCTACTGTGACTCTACAGTGACTCTACTGGGAATCTACTGGGAATCTACTGGGACTCTATTGGGACTCTACAGTGACTCTACTGGGACTCTACAGTGACTCTATTGGGACTGTACTGGGACTCTACAGTGACTCTACTGGGACTCTACAGTGACTGTATTGGGACTGTACAGTAACTCTACGGGGACTCTACTGGGACTCTACAGTAACTCTACTGGGACTCTACAGTGACTCTACTGGGACTCTACTGGGACTGTACAGTAACTCTTCTGGGACTCTACAGTGACTCTACTGGGACTCTACAGTAACTCTACTGGGACTCTACTGGGACTGTACAGAAACTCTTCTGGGACTCTACAGTGACTCTACAGTAACTCTACTGGGACTCTACAGTGACTCTACTGAGACTCTACAGTAACTCTACAGTGACTTTACTGGGACTCTACAGTGACTCTACTGGGACTCTACAGTGACTCCACTGGGACTCTACAGTGACTCTACTGAGACTCTACAGTGACTCTACAGTGACTCTACTGGGACTCTACTGGGACTCTACAGTGACTCCACTGGGACTCTACAGTGACTCTACTGGGACTCTACAGTGACTCTACAGTGACTCTACTGGAACTCTACAGTAACTCTACTGGGACTCTACTGGGACTGTACAGTAACTCTTCTGGGACTCAACAGTGACTCTACAGTAACTCTACTGGGACTCTACAGTGACTCTACTGAGACTCTACAGTAACTCTACAGTGACTTTACTGGGACTCTACAGTGACTCTACTGGGACTCTACAGTGACTCCACTGGGACTCTACAGTGACTCTACTGAGACTCTACAGTGACTCTACTGGGACTCTACAGTGACTCCACTGGGACTCTACAGTGACTCTACTGGGACTCTACAGTGACTCTACTGGGACTCTACAGTGACTCTACTGGGACTCATTCCCACCACATACTTTACTACTCTACAGTACTCACTGGGACTCTACAGTGACTCTACTGTGACTCTACTGGGACTCTACTGGGACTCCACTGGGACTCTACAGTGACTCTACTGGGACTCTACAGTGACTCTACAGTGACTCTACTGGGACTGTACAGTGACTCTACTGGGACTCTACAGTGACTCCACTGGGACTCTACAGTGACTCTACTGGGACTCTACTGTATGTACCTAAGTTTGCTCTCCTGCTCAAACTGCTGTGATGTCACAATGACCTCACTCTGTCTGTCCAATAGGAGGCCATCCTTTAGTGGCGTATGCTGACTTCCTGCCACCCTCCCTCCTCAGTCTGACTCTATGTGTGGATCTGCAGCCTGAAGACCTGCAGGTGGTCTCACAGCGAGCTCCTCATCTGGAACACCTGCACCTGGAGCCCTGGAGCTCCTCCTCCAACCTGGTTGGACTCCTCCCACTGCTCTTCCCTCACCTGAGGACGCTCCGGATCAGGTGAGTCACTGACCAATCATGACCTCTGACCTCAGCTATAATGAATAATGAGCTTCTAAAGCGTAGGTTGGGTAATAAGATTAACTACACTAATAACCTTTATTATTACACTAATAACCTTTATTATTACACTAATAACCTTTATTACACTATTAACCTTTATTATAACACTAATAACCTTTATTATAACACTAATAACCTTTATTACACTAATAATAACCTTTATTATAACACTAATAACCTTTATTATTACACTAATAACCTTTATTATAACGCTAATAACCTTTATTATTACACTAATAACCTTTATTATTACACTAATAACCGTTAGTATAACACTAATAACCTTTATTATTACACTAATAACCTTTATTATTACACTAATAACCTTTATTACACCAATAAACTTTATTATAACACTTATAACCTTTATTATTACACTAATGACCTTTATTATTACACTAATAACCTTTATTATAACACTAATAACCTTTATTATTACACTAATAACCTTCATTATTACACTAATAACCTTTATTATAACACCAATAACCTTTATTATTACACTAATAACCTTTAGTATAACACTAATAACCTTTATTATTACACTAATAACCTTTAGTATTACACTAATAACCTTTATTACACTAATAACCTTTATTATTACACTAATAACCTTTATCATTACACTAATAACCTTTATTATTACACTAATAACCTTTAGTATAACACTAATAACTTTATTATAACACTAATAACCTTTAGTATAACACTAATAACCTTTATTACACTAATAACCTTTATTATAACACTAATAACCTTTATTATTACACTAATAACCTTTATTACACTAATAACCTTTATTATTACACTAATAACCTTTAGTATAACACTAATAACCTTTATTACACTAATAACCTTTATTATTACACTAATAACCTTTATTAGAACACTAATAACCTTTATTATTACACTAATAACTTTATTATAACACTAATAACCTTTATTATTACACTAATAACCTTTATTATTACACTAATAACCTTTAGTATAACACTAATAACCTTTATTACACTAATAACCTTTATTATTACACTAATAACCTTTATTATTACACTAATAACCTTTAGTATAACACTAATAACCTTTTTTATTACACTAATAACCTTTAGTATAACACTAATAACCTTTATTACACTAATAACCTTTATTATTACACTAATAACCTTTATTATTACACTAATAACCTTTAGTATAACACTAATAACCTTTATTATTACACTAACAACCTTTATTATTACACTAATAACTTTATTATAACACTAATAACCTTTATTATTACACTAATAACCTTTATTACACTAATAACCTTTATTATAACACTAATAACTTTTATTATAACACTAATAACTTTATTATAACACTAATAACCTTTATTATTACACTAATAAACTTTATTACACTAATAACCTTTATTATAACACTAATAACCTTTATCATTACACTAATAACCTTTATTATTACACTAATAACCTTTAGTATAACACTAATAACCTTTATTATTACACTAATAACCTTTAGTATAACACTAATAACCTTTATTATTACACTAATAACCTTTAGTATAACACTAATAACCTTTATTATTACACTAATAACCTTTAGTATAACACTAATAACCTTTTTTATTACACTAATAACCTTTATTATTACACTAATAACCTTTATTACACTAATAACCTTTATTATTACACTAATAACCTTTTTTATTACACTAATAACCTTTATTATTACACTAATAACCTTTATTACACTAATAACCTTTATTATTACACTAATAACCTTTATCATTACACTAATAACCTTTATTATTACACTAATAACCCTTAGTATAACACTAATAACCTTTATTATTACACTAATAACCCTTAGTATAACACTAATAACCTTTATTATTACACTAATAACCTTTATTATTACACTAATAACCCTTAGTATAACACTAATAACCTTTATTATTACACTAATAACCTTTTTTATTATTACACTAATAACCTTTATTATTACACTAATAACCTTTATTACACTAATAACCTTTATTATTACACTAATAACCTTTATTATAACACTAATAACCTTTATTATTACACTAATAACTTTATTATAACACTAATAACCTTTATTATTACACTAATAACCTTTATTATTACACTAATAACCTTTATTATAACACTAATAACCTTTATCATTACACTAATAACCTTTATTATTACACTAATAACCCTTAGTATAACACTAATAACCTTTATTATTACACTAATAACCCTTAGTATAACACTAATAACCTTTATTATTACACTAATAACCTTTAGTATAACACTAATAACCTTTATTATTACACTAATAACCTTTATTACACTAATAACCTTTATTATTACACTAATAACCTTTATCATTACACTAATAACCTTTATTATTACACTAATAACCCTTAGTATAACACTAATAACCTTTATTATTACACTAATAACCCTTAGTATAACACTAATAACCTTTATTATTACACTAATAACCTTTATTATAACACTAATAACCTTTATACCATCATTACACTAATAACCTTTATTATTACACTAATAACCCTTAGTATAACACTAATAACCTTTATTATTACACTAATAACCCTTAGTATAACACTAATAACCTTTATTATTACACTAATAACCTTTATCTTTTAATAACCTTTATATAATACGTATAACACTAATAACCTTTATTATTACACTAATAACCCTTAGTATAACACTAATAACCTTTATTATTACACTAATAACCTTTAGTATAACACTAATAACCTTTATTATTACACCATAGTAACCTGCCGGTCTCCGTAGTAACCTGCCAGCTGTTGTTGTTACAGGCATCAGCACCTGTCCGACAGGGACTTCCTGTGTCTGCAGAAGCTTCAGCGTCTCGACACTCTGGAGGTTCTGGATTCGTTCTACAGACCGGACCCGACAGACCCAACCCTGGTCGTCAACCAGCCAAGTCCTCGTCTGCTGCAGCTGATCTCCGACCTGCAGAAACTGACCAATCACAGAGTCCAAGTCCTCACCAGCTCACACAGAGACCCACTCTCCTGCCACTGTGTCTGACCAATCACAGACCGCCTGACCACAACACCTGGAATGACATCACTTAAGGGGGTGGGGCCAAAATTTGTTAACAGTTTGTTGTTGTGGAATATTTAAATATCACTAAACCAAAGGTTCCTTCTCACTGACCACTGCCTCAACAACCACTGAGGTCCGGACAAAGTTGTCCTGACCCGTGTCTGGTTCTGTTGGCACAGATTCTGCTACAGCACATTCTGCTACGTTTTTCTACCGCAGGTTCTGCTACAACACATCCTGCTATAATGCCTTCTACTACCACACGTTCTGCTGCTACATTCCACTTCTGCACGTTCTGCTTCAACACGTTCTGTCAGCACAGGTTCTGCTGCTACAGGTCCTGTGGATCATTATTGGGCCAAGCTCATCAGAGGTTCTGATGCTGGTTCTGATCTAATTGCATTTCGATAATATTAACCAATGAACTTTAAGGGGGCGTGGCTCAGAACATCAGTAGGCCAAAGTCAACAACTGCTGGGCCAAAGTCAACAACTGCTGGGCCAATCACTAAACTGTTCGGTTCCTCCCTCTGTTCGGTTCCTCCCGCTGTTCGGTTCCTCTCTCGGCTCGGTTCCTCACTGATCCTCGTCATTACGCTGGTGATTCCATGTTCACTTTAATTTAGAGCTTGTCTGAAACTCCAGACTGTTAATATCATTCAACATCTTTATATCTGAACAAAAAGGTTTCTGAAGACGCCACAAATACAGAAAACAAGGACTTTTATTTTGAAATCACAAACAGGCTTCCTGTTCAGGTATTTACAGCTCAAAGAAACAAACAATAAAATTTATATAAAAAACAAAAAATGTCCTCTTCTTTCTGCATTCATGCAGTCCATTATAAAACTCCCAGAATGCTTTGCGTTGACAGGTGCGACAGTGGGCCGACTCTCCTGTTGATTCACCGTCGTCACTCTGACGCTTCGCCATCTTTCTGTTTCTTCTTCTTCTTCTTCTTCTTGGCGCTATCAATCTACAGAACAAACACAAGGTTCATTATTAATCATGTATAAATTAAACATCATATATTTAAAATATATCTGAATATATACACTGTTCATTACTAATCATTCAAACATGAATATAACTATATATACACATAATACAGATGGGAAAGGTTCGGGTTAGAAAACGAACCGTTTGGTTCACTAGTCAGGGTTCGGTTTGTGTATGAACCGTTCGGCTCATCTGAAATATAATATATTTTTTTGGTTGCTCAGTGTAACTGAAGAAGAAGAAGAAGAAGAAGAAATTCCTTTATTATCCCACAGTGGGGAAATTCAGTTTTACACTCTGTTGTTCACACAGTACATATACATGTCAATGGAGAGGTGTCAGAGTGAGGGGGCTGCTCCTGACAAGCGCCCAGAGCAGTTGGGGGTTTGGTGCCTTGCTCAGGGGCACCTCGGCAGTGCCCAAGAGGTAAACTGGCACCTCTCCAGCAAACAGTTGGTCTTGGTCCATGGGGGATTTGAACCGGTGACCTCCGCGTGCTAACCCAAGTCCTTACAGACTGAGCTACTGCCGCCCCCAGGTTCTGCGTTGTGATTGGCTCAATTTCCGCAAGGTTGGACCAGATTTTACTGCACGTCTCTCAACCATCGCCACTGTGTTCACACTACCACAGCTATTAACTCTCCACCACACGTTAGCTCAGCGGCTAACAGCTAATAGTAAACATGTCAGTAAATGACTGTAGTTCCTTCTAGTCAGCAGTGATCAGTGGTTGTTCAGGAGTTTATTGTGAAGGGAGGAACTGCAGCAGTGAAGAGGTGAAGATCTGTTATTGACGAGGGTCTGAACTACAGAGCCTCCATGTTATTAATATATTATCCTTATAAAGTTTAGGAGCAACATAACCCTCGACTACACAAGCTGAGACTAAAGCTGGCAGTAGACTCTGTAGTCTGACTGTTTAGGTTAGTTTGTCATGTATCTTAGTAGTAAACTAAAGCTGGCAGTAGACTCTGTAGTCTGTTAGGTTAGTTTGTCATGTATCTCAGTAGTAAACTAAAGCTGGCAGTAGGCTCTGTAGTCTGACTGTTTAGGTTAGTTTGTCATGTATCTTAGTAGTAAACTAAAGCTGGCAGTAGACTCTGTAGTCTGACTGTTTAGGTTAGTTTGTCATGTATCTTAGTAGTAAACTAAAGCTGGCAGTAGACTCTGTAGTCTGACTGTTTAGGTTAGTTTGTCATGTATCTCAGTAGTAAACTAAAGCTGGCAGTAGGCTCTGTAGTCTGACTGTTTAGGTTAGTTTGTCATGTATCTCAGTAGTAAACTAAAGCTGGCAGTAGACTCTGTAGTCTGACTGTTTAGGTTAGTTTGTCATGTATCTCAGTAGTAAACTAAAGCTGGCAGTAGGCTCTGTAGTCTGACTGTTTAGGTTAGTTTGTCATGTATCTTAGTAGTAAACTAAAGCTGGCAGTAGACTCTGTAGTCTGACTGTTTAGGTTAGTTTGTCATGTATCTCAGTAGTAAACTAAAGCTGGCAGTAGACTCTGTAGTCTGACTGTTTAGGTTAGTTTGTCATGTATCTCAGTAGTAAACTAAAGCTGGCAGTAGACTCTGTAGTCTGACTGTTTAGGTTAGTTTGTCATGTATCTCAGTAGTAAACTAAAGCTGGCAGTAGACTCTGTAGTCTGACTGTTTAGGTTAGTTTGTCATGTATCTCAGTAGTAAACTAAAGCTGGCAGTAGACTCTGTAGTCTGACTGTTAGGTTAGTTTGTCATGTATCTTAGTAGTAAACTAAAGCTGGCAGTAGGCTCTGTAGTCTGTTTAGGTTAGTTTGTCATGTATCTCAGTAGTAAACTAAAGCTGGCAGTAGACTCTGTAGTCTGTTTAGGTTAGTTTGTCATGTATCTTAGTAGTAAACTAAAGCTGACAGTAGGCTCTGTAGTCTGACTGTTTAGGTTAGTTTGTCATGTATCTCAGTAGTAAACTAAAGCTGGCAGTAGACTCTGTAGTCTGACTGTTTAGGTTAGTTTGTCATGTATCTTAGTAGTAAACTAAAGCTGGCAGTAGACTCTGTAGTCTGTTTAGGTTGGTTTGTCATGTATCTTAGTAGTAAACTAAAGCTGGCAGTAGACTCTGTAGTCTGACTGTTTAGGTTAGTTTGTCATGTATCTCAGTAGTAAACTAAAGCTGACAGTAGACTCTGTAGTCTGACTGTTTAGGTTAGTTTGTCATGTATCTCAGTAGTAAACTAAAGCTGGCAGTAGACTCTAGTCTGACTGTTTAGGTTAGTTTATGTATTAGTTATGAAGGACTGATACTGACTGATGTTTGTGTTCTTCCGTCTTTATAAACTTCACTCAGGAATCTGATTTATTATGTTATATTATTTGTTGATTTATCACAAGTCATATCATCTCAGTATTGATCAGTGTTATTGATCATGGCAGATTGTCCTCATATGGTGCTGCCTAGTTTATGTTACTGTAGTTTAAAAAGCTCTAGTGCTGCTGACCTGATGCTGAGCTTTTAGCTGATGATTAGTTTTATTTATTGATTCTTGTTAATAACTCAGAGTCACTTTTCTTGTAGATCAGAAGTCCAGCCATCAGAGTTTAGTTCCAGATGTTAGTCTGCTGTTGAGAGACAAACAGCTGTTGACTGATTCTGACAAATTAATGAAAATCATGTTGAAACTGAAGCTGGAAATCGGCCTCCTGCTGGACCACAGATGTACCCAACCCAACTGAAAACCGTGACCCCAAACCAAAATATGTATCAAATGTCCCGTCATACTATTTAACATAACTGACTATATACACATGGTTCATTGTTACTCATTTGAACATTAAACAATTTAAAGACATATTTAACATTCATGTTCATTTAATGCATCACGCTCACGACCAAAAACTTAACTGAACAGTCAACGAGGTGATGTTCGAAGTTTTCAGATCACGTGACGTCCAACATTGGGATTTATTGTAGTTCACTTCAATTCTCCCCGTACAGATTCAAGCTATTCTGGTTCTAACTGAGCCCCAAGACATCATGTGATCTGTGTCATGTGACCTCGTGTGACTTCCTGTTTGTCAGTGAGGTCAGAGGTATCAGTTTTATTCACAGGGGTGTTTGATGAAAATGTCCTACATCTTAATGTCGCAGTCAAACTTACCTCTGCCTCAGGCCCTGCCCCTGTCTCATCAAGCCCCGCCTCCATCTCATCAGGCCCCACCTCCTCTAGTTTCACCCTCTTGTCTTTTTTTTTTTCTTCTTCTTCTCTTTCTTCACATCCTCCGCTGCTGGCGTGCTGGGCATGGTCGCTGCTTCGCCGTCGCTCTCCGTCGCCTCCCTCTTCCTCTGTAGAGCACAAAGGACAGACCATCAGGTAGGTCCACTCTGATTGGACAACAGGTGGCCACCTGAGGTTCATGGTCATGTGACCTCAATACAAACAGACTTGTGATGCAGTAAATGATGGACTGATTCTGATAATTAGATTTTAAATGACATTTTATCTACAGTCCAGTGAAATTAATAAGTATATTAAGTAGTACTCTGCAGTAGTAGTAGTTGTACTACATGTTCGTAGTGTATTTACACACGTGGAAAAACTCATTGGTCACAGAAATAACTTGAATCTGACAAAAGTGATAAATTAAAACTATGAAATTTAACCAGTGAAAGTCAGACATTGCCTTTCAACCATTTATTAAAAAAATAAACTCATGAAACACAAACATAAACAACGATGGTCCCTTAACTTAGTATTTAGCTGCAGAACCTTTCGAGGCGATCACTGCCATCAATCGATTCCTGTAACCGTCAATGAGCCTTCGGCCCCTCTCAGCAGGTCTTCTGGCCCGCTCCTCATCAGCTAACTGCTCCGGTGGTCTCAGGTGTGAAGGACGCCATGTTTCAGCTCCTTCCAGAGATGCTCAGGAGGACTGAGCTCAGGGCTCATAGAGGCCCCTTTAGACTAGTCCCACTAGTCCCACCCTCTCAGCCAGTCTTGGCCGTTTGTAGCTGTGTGTTCTGGGTCATTGTCCTGCTGCAGGACCCAGGACCTGAAACTGAGACCAAGCTTTCTGCCACTGACCGGCACATTTCTCTCTCAAACCCCTCGATAGTCTTGAGATTTCATTGGACCTGCACAGATTCGGGACACCCTGATCCAGATGCAGCCCAGAACATAGCAGAGCTCCTCCATGTTTCACAGTGGGCCAGTGTTCGTTTCTGGATGGGCTTCATGTTTCCGTCTGTGGACATAGAGCTGATGCCTCGGCAGAACGTCCATCTGTGTCTCATCTGTCCAGAGGACATCCTCCCGTATTATCCGTCTCATTGATCTGTCCACGTCCAGGGAGGTTGGCTACTGCCCCGTGGATCTTAAATTTCTGAATAATATCTGAATAATGTGTGTAACTGTAGTCACAGGACCATCAGGCTGCTTGGAGATGGTCTACAGCCGCTACCTTTAACATGCTGGTCTGTAATTGTCTTTCTGATCTCCTGAGACAGCTCTGTCCTTTGCTTCCTCTGGTCCACGGTGAGTGTGGTACAAACAGCCCAGTGACTACCGGTAGCCCCATATACAGGCCCACTGACTGACTACCAGGTTGGAGACACCTGATGCTAATTAGTGGACACACCTGGGATTAACGTGTCCCTTTGCTCACATTATCTTCAGTCTTTTCAAGGGGGACCATCACCGTCCAGGCCTGTTTCATCACTTTATTTTATTAAATCATTCTGTTGAAGGATGGTTGAAAAGCAATGTCTGACTTTCACTGGTTAAATGTCCTAGAGTGTTTATTTACTATTACTTTTGTCAGATTCATTATTTCTGTGACCATTGTGAGTTTTTCTTTCAGTAACCGAAGGGAACCAACAATGTTGTCCATGTGTGTAGATCTGATCATTTATTGGGTTTACCTTCGCTGAGGTGTCACATGACTCCTCGGTCCCCTTGGAGATGCTGTCAATCAAAACAACAAGTTTTAGTTTTCAAAGATTTGAAAGGTGTTTGTGTCAACATTGAAAGTGAACATGGACAGCAACATGACGACATCACCGCCCCCCCGCCAGTCGGATCACAGACACATACTGTTCATCTATCTACAGACATATTTAATACAGCGACCAGCCATAACATTATGACCGGCTGGTCCAGCACATCCCCCAGATGCTGGACTGGGCTGAGATCTGGACAATGTGGAGGCCAAGTCCACACTTGGAACTCATGTTGCTCAAACCATTCTTGAAGCACTGTTGCCTCCGCAGGCTGGCTTGCCTTCTTCCCATAATACATCTTGGTGCTGTGTCTGGCCGAGGTAAACAGCACAAGCAGCCATGAACATGATGTAAAAGAAAACCCGATTCATCAGACCAGGACACCTTCCGTGGCTCTGTGGTCCGGTTCTAACACTCACGTACATTAAAAGGCCCTTTTGGCAGCGAACCCAGGTCAGCGTGGGCACCCTCATACACAAGAACCTGTGATCCACTGCGTGTTCAGATTCCTTTCTATCAGAACCAGCATTAACCGTTTCAGTGGTCTGAGCTCAGACCAGGCTTCACTTCCCATCAATGAGCCTTGGCCCTCCAGGACCCAGTCTCCGGTTCACCTTCTTTGGACCACTTCTGGTAGGTCCTGACCACTGTAGACCAGGAACATGCCACCAGAGCTGCAGTTCTGGAGATGTTCTGACCCGGTCGTCCAGCTGTCACAGTCTGGTCCATGTCAAAAGTCTCTCACATCCCGACGCTGCCCATTTCTTCTGCTTCCAACAAGATACAGCATAAACACATATATCCATCGCCTTATGTAGACCCCTCATTGGTCAGCCCACTGCAGCCATACATCAACATGGGCTCCATGCTGGACCTGTCCAGACTGTCCTGGAGCCCCAAATATCTGTTATTATACTAAAGGGTTTAGAGGTCGATCGATGTGGGTTTTTATGGCTGATACAGGATGCTGAGATCTTTGGCTGGTTTTCTTTTTCCTTAAGATATAACAGCTTATTAATAGTGATACACAGAATGTCTTAATATCAGTAAACCCAGTTAGACCGTTGTTCTTCTCAGTCTTGTAAAGGTTAATGGTTATCGAGGTCTGCTGCTACAGCGGCAGGTCCACGGACTCCAGGGGCGGAGTCACACCTGTTCCACAGCTTCTTAATTGGCTCAATATGCCATTGGCCGATACCCATTAGAAAAAATGTCAAATATTCAGCCCGATTAATCGACCTCTAAAGGGTTTATGATCTACAAGGAGTAACGTCGAGTTAACGTTATAATTTTAAAAAAACCAAACAAACAAAGAAACTGTTAACGTCACTACTTCTGGTTCCTGGATCAGCGGTCTGTCCTTCGGTATGGTGGCTTCAATCAGTTACTCGGTCATTATTAATAACTAGTTCTATCATTTCACATTATCGACTGTTGAAGTTAACATCACATCTTTACCAAACATTAGCTTCTGTAACACCAGAGCTAGCCAACATTCCTTACAGGTAGCTAATAGATATAAGCTGACGTTAGCCAACATTCCTTACAGGTAGCTAATAGATATAAGCTAACATTAGCCAACTTTCCTTACAAGTAGCTAATAGATATAAGCTAACGTTAGCCAACATTCCTTACAGGTAGCTAATAGATATAAGCTAACGTTAGTCAACTTTCCTTACAAGTAGCTAATAGATATAAGCTAACGTTAGCCAACATTCCTTACAGGTAGCTAATAGATATAAGCTAACGTTAGTCAACTTTCCTTACAAGTAGCTAATAGATATAAGCTAACGTTAGCCAACATTCCTTACAGGTAGCTAATAGATGTAAGCTAACGTTAGCCAACATTCCTTACAGGTAGCTAATAGATGTAAGCTAACGTTAGTCAACATTCCTTACAAGTAGCTAATAGATATAAGCTAACTCACATTCACACCTATGGGACAGAGTCAACAACCTTCATGTTTTTGGACTGTGGGTGGTCCACAGACCCTTTAATATAACAACATATTTTGTTGATTAATGTAGACGTTTGAGCTTTTCGTCCCCCGTTCACTACTATGGGGTACAGCACAGTCTGGACTGGTCCAGTATGGAGCTGGAGTATGTATGGAGTTGATGTATGGCTGATACGGGATGAAGTGTCCAATGAGGCGTCTATGTATTTATGCTAGGAATGGGCATGGTTTGGATAAAAAAAAAAAAAACGGCGGGTTCTCTAGTCACAGTTCGGGTCTCGTATGAACGGTTGGCTCTGCTCTGTGGGAGCGTCACGGAGTCGCTGTTTCGTACGACGGTGGCGGGAAAAGTGGTTGATAAAACATCAACCGTGTGTCAGCGCTGAGCAACATGTGGCTAACGCTAGCGGCGATGCTTCCACTATGACGATCCCAGCAGCATGAACCAGCCTCTACATGCAGACCCAGACAGTCCTGGAGGACGCTGGATTATTAGTTATTAGTAGTAGTATTAGTACTACAGACTCATCAGCTACACAGTAAATCCTGAACGGTACGAACAGACGCCACCATGAACCGTGAAGAAGAGTCCACCAGACCACGAAGCTCTGACTGCAGACGGACGTCCAGGCTGAATGAGGACAAACTGGTCTTCATGAAGACAGGATGGACAGAGCAGAGCTGATCTGGATCAGGGTGTTTGGTTTATGATGCTCTTTATGTTGATGGGCTGAGCCGATAATTAGTTTTTACTTCTTAATTATTTTTAAATTAACAGTTTCTAACGCGGACACTTGTCCCTCATGTCAGCCTCGTCTGTTGCTGTTCAGTCGACTTCTTTTGGCAAATAAATGAAAAGTTGTTCAAACTGAAACTGCCTCCTTGCTGTAGCATAAATACCGTTTACCGCTGTACCAAACCGAAAACTGTGACCCCAAACCGTGAATTTGATGAACTGTCCCACCCCTAATCTATAATCTCTACGGTATGTCTGAGTCTGATGACATCACTGCTCACCTTACCACCTGAGACACCTGCACGCCTCGCCCCCTCACCTGTAGTCCACGTATTGGTTCTTCCACTCGTTTGGCGTGCTGCCATTGGGTTTCCCGTGTTTGTCGAGGAGTCCCTTCTGAATCATCATCTTCTTCTGACTGGCCTGGTGACAACCAGCTCATTAATATTTTCATAACCTTTATTAGAGCTTGTTACGGTTGACGTGGACAGATGGCGTACCTTTGGTCCCAGACCCCATTTCCGAGGATACGTGTCTCTCTCCATGATCACCCTCTTGATCTTCGCCACGACGCCATGATCACACGTGGAGATCACGGCGGTCGTCATCAGAGCAACAGCTGGAGGAGAACAGCCTCGTTAACACTAAATTAAGCCATTATTAACTAACCTATATGTTCAGGTGAGCCATCAGAAAAGGGTGATAGATAGCAGGTCATCAGGGCCCGAAGGCTACTGCAGCTACGCTACTCATCATGTGGCCACACACACAGACATGGACACACACACCTGGACAATCTCACCTGTGCAGATGGCCTCGCCCTTGGTCGTTATGACCACGATGTCCTGGTTCATCTCGATGCCGTCGTCATACCTCAGGACACCTGGCAGCATGATCTTGGCTCCGTAGCAGATGGCGTTCACCTGGAGACACGACAGCAGTCCTGAGTCACTCAGGTGAGTCTCAATGATAAAGTCTGAGTGATATTTAACCACAGCTACAGGATGGTCCAGTGATTTAACTGTTCAACAGGGTGTGTGATGAAGAGGATGACGACTCACCGCGCTGTCCTTCATCACCAGCCGTCGGTGAGACACCAGCAGTTTCTCCAGCGGGAAGACGACTCTCCTCAGATACGACTCGTCTTTGTTGTGATCAAACTGCCACTGAGCGTCCAGGACGTCGTGCATCGTCACCATGTGGTCCTTAACACAAAGATTGATCATGACGTCAGTAGCTGCTGTGACGTCGCCGTGATGTCAGCGGCGTGGAGGCTCCACGATCACCACAGATGTGATCTGAGCCTCCGCTGCAGGTTTCTATTCCAAAGTTTAATTAACAGCCCAGCACCGAGCAGCAGGACTGAACTCAACACTTTGAATATGACATCAGAGGAAGTGACGCTGACATGACAGGAAATGACGCTGACCTTCTCTCCCAGCACTCCAGACCGGACTCTCCTCAGTTCCTGCATCTGGCCTCCGACCCCGAGCATCAGGCCCAGGTGGACGCACAGAGTCCGGATGTAGGTTCCCGCCTCACAGCTCACCCAGAAGATTCCTGCAAGAGTCATGTGACCTCTGACATCACAGTGATGACCCCTGACCCTTCCATGGTACCCTGGTAACCCAGCCCATCAATTATTGATCTTACCCAGTCTCCTCTCAGGGTCGTATTCTATCAGTTTGCTCTCGTAGACCGTTCGGACCCTCAGCTGACGTTTCACAGCGGCGATAAGCGGCGGCCGCTGGAACAGAGCGCCGGTCAGCGTCTCCAGCGCCTGCACACACAAACTGAGTCAGCGACAGTCACATGATTGACACACAGCCAGCCAATCAGAGCCAACGACAGGGCTAAACAATTTCAGGAAAATATGTTTTTTTTTCTGCTTATTTTCTATTAATTAAACAGACTATAATCAGTATCAATGATACTGATCGTGTTTTAACGAAGAATCATATAATATTCTGATTTAAATATAAGATACAGCTCATCAACATCCACCAAGTTTTTAAAATCAGATCGATATGAAAGTGATCGATCGGCCATGACGGCAGGAAGTTGTGGGACTCACCCGGGCCAGAGCATGCTCGCTCTCTATCGCATTGTGCAGCCGAATGATTCC
The DNA here is from genome assembly GCA_947000775.1 of Pterois miles. Classification (NCBI taxonomy): domain Eukaryota; kingdom Metazoa; phylum Chordata; class Actinopteri; order Perciformes; family Scorpaenidae; genus Pterois; species Pterois miles. The sequence goes on along the minus strand of CAMQGK010000001.1, from coordinate 10,077,091 downwards.
CACATACTCTTTACCTGCAACACACACAGAGAGTAGTGAGGGGGCCGCTGGGTTTTACTGTGCTCACACGCCTGCCAGCCGGGTGGGCACCGTCACTGCCGCACACACATTAAGAATTACACCACAAACAGAAAGTAGTCATCTGTTACCGGCGCTCTGCTGAGACTTGACCAATCGCGTGGCTCGATCCACACAGACGATCAGACAGCCAGTGACTTTCGGGTCCAGTGTTCCACTGTGACCCGTCTTCTCCACCCGCAGGATCCTCCGGATCCACGCCACGACCTCGTGAGACGACGGGTTCGCCGGTTTGTCCAGGTTGATGAAACCCGATCTGACAAGAAGTGGGATCAATTGTTAGCATAGCACTAATGTGAAGGTTAACCTATATGATCCTGGACGCATTAAAACGTTAGCTTAGCATTAATCTGAAGGTTACCTGACATAGTCCTGGATGTTCCTCTTCAGAGGGTTGCTGCCGTGTGGTAGAGGAGTGTAATGAGCTGTCCGGATGTTCAGTTTATCAAAATTCTGCAGGAAACAAGATTAAATTTAAAGTGAGACAACTTCTTCATGGGTCTTTTCGCTTCCTGTGTGAAGATAAACCGTCACACAGTCAGACCCATACTGATCTGTCTCATTCACAAATCAATGTCTCAGCATTATGTGATCAGAACAGAAAATCGTCTCGGCAGCGGTCACGTCGAGTCGAACTCTCCGGGTGGTCCTGGGTCGCCCTCCGGCAGCACACCGGGGCGATGCCAGCGCCACGCCCGAGAGGCCCCGCCCCCAGAACAGGAGTGGAGGGAATGACTGCGACAAGATGGCCACTCAGAGAATGGATAAACTTCTTCATCACTTCACATGCTGATCACTAATCTGTTTATATTCTTATATTCATTTAATACAATATCTATTACTACAGTAACCTATTTTCTATGTTACATTAATCTAATTGGTGTTTGATTAGTGACAGACTGAAGGATGCAGCAGCGCTGTAGCAGGTGAGCTGTGCCAGGTGTGTTACCTTCAGTAACAGGGGCCACTGGGACGTGTCCAGAGACGCCACTTTAGACTCTGGCTGGATGAAGAAGTCTCCGCTCTGTTGGATCTCCTGTTAACACAAAACTAACGGTCGTCATCATCATCATCATCATCATTCAGCGCGATGGAAACTCAAAGACAGCAGGACCATCTTCATCACACTCACCCCGACTTCTTCTTCACTGACTTTCTTCACCTTCTTCTTCTTCTTCACTGATGCGGCTGGAACAGTAACAGTCACTGCAATCAGCGCAAGTATTAATACTTAAAATGCTCTTCTAAATCAATGTAATATATTATTACTTAGTCCAGATTTGTCCTCAGTCAGCTTGTCTCGTCACAGGTCATAATCTACTTATAAAAATCTAATACTCTAACCCTAATACTCTAATAATACTCTAACCCTAATACTCTAATAATACTCTGACCCTACTAATACTCTAATCCTAATACTCTAATAATACTCTGACCCTACTAATACTCTAACCCTAATACTCTAATAATACTCTGACCCTACTAATACTCTAATCCTAATACTCTAATAATACTCTGACCCTACTAATACTCTAACCCTAATACTCTGACCCCACTAATACTCTAATAATACTCTGACCCTACTAATACTCTAATCCTAACACACTAATAATACTCTGACCCTACTAATACTCTAATCCTAACACACTAATAATACTCTGACCCTACTAATACTCTAATCCTAATACTCTAATAATACTCTGAACCTACTAATACTCTAATCCTAATACACTAATAATACTCTGACCCTACGAATACTCTGGGGTGTTTGTGAACACTCAGCTGCCGCTTTAATGTGAATGAGGTCAGGGGAGCAGCCCACGTGGCCGCTCCGATAACACGTGGTTGGTTGTTAGCATCAGGCGGCTAACAGAGCTAACAGCCCGCCTGAGCCGATAAGACATCCCATAAATCATCGACATGCTAACACACATGATCAATAAGAAGCTGGACTGCAGGATCGACAGTTACAGTGAAAGTAACTGGAACGGGCCTCGAACGGTCTGTCCCTGTACAGGCAGAACCAGCCCGAGACTCCAGCTCAGTGCGGACACCACATGTGCGTCCTGCCGGGGGCCGTGAGCAGGCCGCTCGGCTCTAAACGCTCCACCGTGTCCCGCTTCACTGCTGCTTCACTGCTGCGTCAGCCACGAAACACACGCCGAACTAACTAACACGATTAAAACACGACACCGAAACACAAAACCAAGTCCGGATAACGACACAGAACGAGGACCCGATAAACCACCTCTGTTCTCAACGCAGTTTGGCGTAAATGCAGGCGGACAGCGGGACGGTCGGTCCGAGGAAGCCGAGACTCCGAGCAGCGTCAGCCAGCGTTAACAGCCCCTTTAGTTCACTGGTTCACCGGAACCGAGCCGTTCACTCACCGTCCGTGTCCGCCATCTTCCTCCGAGAGACTGAGCGCTCAGTACGCGGCTAGCTCCTCCTCTTCCTTTTCCTTTTCCTCCTCCTCCTTCTCCTCCTTTTAATCCTCCTCGTCCTCTTCCTCCTCCTCCTCCGGTTTACTGGCGGCCTATCGGCCACCGTTAAAGGAGCATCCCGCCTCCTACCGGAGCGGAGTGACCACAGCATCCCGACTAGAGAGGTTGTCAGGTTTGGTTGTGGATCGTCCGGTATCTGTGTAGAACATCTGGGTTTGACATCAGCAGGTGAATCTGAGACCAGGGTTGGGGTTAGACCAGTATTTCAGCTTCTACTTCAGGTATTTACATGTAGACCTGTTACACAACATAGGAGATTATTTAAAAAATAGGCCTTTGGAACATACAGATACTGCTGCAGTGTACTTCATGTTTTGTTATTTTTATTCTTTAAAAGTCACCAGAATGCAGGAAACAATGTTTCAGGGGGGACCCCAGGACCCCACTGTGGTTTAGAAATCCCCCCTGTTTCTAAGGTCTCTAGTCTGGATCAGTCTGGATCAATGTGGACCAGTCTGTACCAGTCCATCTATCAGTTAGCTTAGCATTATCAGATATTTCCTGTCAGGTTTCTTCATGTACACTGACAGAAATAAAACTACAGATGTATCTTTTGTTGTGCTAGCTTGTGATGCTACAGCAACTTCCTGTTTACACAGTCTGTAGCTCCTGATTGGACGGCACTGCAGATGTTTCCTAGCAACAGATCACCAAAGTCTTAATTAATAAGCTGCTTCAATGTGTCACTCATTGCTACAGACAGCTGACTCCGTGAGCAGTTAACAAAATATAATACAAATGAAGACTTCACCCAGTCCACAACCCAGTCCACAACCCAGTCCAGAGGTGGGATCTGCAGAACACTTGTTTTATAAGACTTGTGGTCCAGACCAGTCCAGATCAGATGACCCTGTACAGATGGATCTGTCTGAGGGCATCGGGGTCAGTGTCTCTGCCCAGGTAAACATCGTAGTCCACAGGAAGTTCCTCCACCCAGCCAGGCTGCAGCGTCTCCTGCTGGGAGCAAACAAGAAGTGGTCAGTTCTCGTCATTGTGCATCTTTTCTTTGTTGAAGGTAATCCTGGTGGAGATGGTCTCTCCCTGGTGGAGACACCCTGACCCCTTCATCTCCCTGCATGGCGAACTTCGGCTGCCTTTATTAGCTGCTGAGTGACTCTGAGAGTCCTGACAGGTGTAACAACAGGTGTAACAGGTGTCCCACCTGCAGACGGTTCAGACTCTCCTGCAGACTGGGAACGGTGACCAGTAGAGATCCTCTCTTCCTCAAGTTCTCCATGATAAACCTCCACGCTCTAAACACACACACACACACAGCCATGTACTTGTATCTTTGTGAGGACACCCATTGAAATAATGCATCCCCAGCGCCCAAACCTAACCCATAACCCATTATCCATAACCCTAACTCATAACCCTAACCCTAACCCATTATCCATAACCCTAACCCATGACTCTAACCCTAACCCTATCCATAACCCTAACCCTAACCCATTATCCATAACCCTAACCCATAACTCTAACCCTAACCCATTATCCATAACCCTAACCCATAACTCTAACCCTAACCCATTATCCATAACCCTAACCCATAACTCTAACCCTAACCCATTATCCATAACCCTAACCCATAACTCTAACCCTAACCCATTATCCATAACCCTAACCCATAACTCTAACCCTAACCCTATCCATAACCCTAACCCTAATCCATTATCCATAACCCTAACCCATAACTCTAACCCTAACCCATTATCCATAACCCTAACCCATAACTCTAACCCTAACCCTATCCCTAACCCATAACTCTAACCCTAACCCTAACCCTAACCCATTATCCATAACCTTAACCCATTATCCATAACCCTAACCCTAACCCTATCCATAACCCTAACCCATTATCCATAACCCTAACCCAAAACTCATAACCCTAACCCATAACTCTAACCCATTATCCATAACCCTAACACTAACACTGTGCATATATGTATATGTGTATTAGTAGTAGGACAGTGTGTATATGTGTATTAGTCGTAGTGTAGTGTGTATATGTATATATGTATATGTGTATTAGTAGTAGTGTAGCGTGTATATGTGTATATATGTATGTATGTATTAGTAGTAGTGTAGTGTGTATATGTGTATATATGTTTGTGTGTATTAGTAGTAGTGTAGTGTGTTTATGTGTATATATGTATGTGTGTATTAGTAGTAGCATAGTGTGTATATGTGTATATATGTTTGTGTGTATTAGTAGTAGTGTAGTGTGTATATGTGTATATATGTTTGTGTGTATTAGTAGTAGTGTAGTGTGTTTATGTGTATATATGTATGTGTGTATTAGTAGTAGCATAGTGTGTATATGTGCATATATGTTTGTGTGTATTAGTAGTAGTGTAGTGTGTATATGTGTATATATGTTTGTGTGTATTAGTAGTAGTGTAGTGTGTATATGTGTATATATGTTTGTGTGTATTAGTAGTAGTGTAGTATGTATGTACCTGACTTGTTCACAGGGTTCCATGAAGAACTCAAAGACGTTGTTCATGATGAGAACGTCTGTGTTCTGCAGCAGAACGTTCTGCAGGAGTACATCAGTGTGGAGAACCTGCAGGACAAGAACAAATCTCAGACTGGTTCTGCTGAGTTCTACTGGGTTCTACTAGAGTTCTACTGGAATTCTACAGGGTTCTGCTGAGTTTCACTGAGTTCTACTGGGTTTTACTGGGTTGAACTGGAGCTCTACTGGTTCGACTGAGTTCTACTGGGGTTTTACTGGGTTCTACTGGAATTCTACTGAGTTCTACTGGGTTCTTCTGAGTTCTATTGGAATTCTACTGGGTTCTCCTGGGTCCCACTGGAGTTCTTCTACTGGAGTTCTACTGGGTTCTACTGAGATCTATTGGGTTCTACTAGAGTTCTACTGGGTTCTACTGAGATCCACTGGGTTCTACTAGAGTTCTACTGGGTTTTATTGAGTTCTACTGGGTTCTACTGAGATCTGTTGGGTTCTACTGGAGTTCTACTGGGTTCTACTGAGATCTACTGGGTTCTACTAGAGTTCTACTGGGTTCTACTGACTTCTACTGGGTTATAATGGAGTTCTACTGGGTTCTTCTGAGTTCTTCTGGGGTTCTACTGAAGTTCTACTGAGTTCACACTAATGTAATGTAATGTGTGTAGTGTGTGTATTGTGTAGTGTGTATTAGTATATTAGCGTGGTAGTGTGTTTACCTGTATCCGGTCAGCCATCTTGTATATCTGTACTGTGTATTAGTATATTAGCGTGGTAGTGTGTTTACCTGTATCCGGTCAGCCATCTTGTATATCTGTACTGTGTATTAGTATATTAGCGTGGTAGTGTGTTTACCTGTATCCGGTCAGCCATCTTGTATATCTGTACTGTGTATTAGTATATTAGCGTGGTAGTGTGTTTACCTGTATACAGTCAGCCATCTTGTATATATGTACTGTGTATTAGTATATTAGTGTGGTAGTGTGTTTACCTGTATCCGGTCGGCCATCTTGTATATCTGTAGTGTGTATTAGTATATTAGCGTGGTAGTGTGTTTACCTGTATCCGGTCGGCCATCTTGTATTTCTGTAGGATTTTATTCTGCAGTTTAACAAAGTCATCATTGAGCTCCAGACCAACAAGCTGAGAGGATGAGCTGAACACGTACCCCTGAACACATACGTATACACATTAATACACACATTATAGACACGTTAATACACATAGTTATACACAGGTTAATACACCAGTGTGTTAGTATGTTGGTATGTTAGTATGTTAGTATATTATTATATATATATATTATATGTACAGTACAGACCAAAGTTTGGACACACCTTCTCATTCAAAGAGTTTTCTTTATTTTCATGACTATGAAAATTGTAGATTCACACTGAAGGCATCAAAACTATGAATTAACACGTGTGGAAATATGTACTTAACAAAAAAGTGTGAAACAACTGAAAATGTGGCCAAGACAAGGGAGATGGTGATTGACTTCAGGAAGAAGAGGACACCCACACAGCCCCTGAAGATCCTCGGGGAGGACATTGATATTGTGGAGGAGTATAAATACTTGGGCGTTTACATCGACAAAGGACTGAACTGGAGGACCAACACTGATGCTGTCTACAAGAAGGGGATGAGCCGCCTCTACTTCCTGAGGAAGCTCAGATCCTTCAACGTGTGCAGCAAGATGCTGGAGATCTTCTACCAGTCCGTTGTAGCCAGCACCCTGTACTCTGCTGTGGTCTGCTGGGGGACCAGCACCCTGTACTGGGCTGTGGTCTACTGGGGGACCAGCACCCTGTACTGGGCTGTGGTCTGCTGGGGGACCAGCACCCTGTACTGGGCTGTGGTCTACTGGGGGACCAGCACCCTGTACTGGGCTGTGGTCTACTGGGGGACCAGCACCCTGTACTGGGCTGTGGTCTGCTGGGGGACCAGCACCCTGTACTGGGCTGTGGTCTACTGGGGGACCAGCACCCTGTACTGGGCTGTGGTCTGCTGGGGGAGCAGCATCAGAGCCGGCGACACCGACAGACTGAACAAGCTGATCAGGAAGACCGGCTCTGTGATTGGCTGCAAAATGGACACTTTTGAGGCTGTGGTGGAGGAGGACTATGAACAAGCTGTTGTCTATTCTGGACAATCCAGACCACCCACTTCACCCGGTACTGGAGCGACAGCAGAGCAGCTTCTCAAACAGACTGGTTCAGCTCCGCTGTCACAAGGACAGATACATGTAGCGTTATTGCATTGAGCAGATTAACAATTAATCATTAATTAATATCAAGATTCATATTCACAATGAATAATCCAAAATTATTAATTGTAAGACAAATTATTATAGAATGTGAAGAAAAGGGGTAACATTCAACTTCAGATATTACCCTCAGTTAACTTCAATATCAGGATTTACTCGGGGCGCCGCCCAGTTTTATAAAAACAGGGAGAAATAATTAAATTTGATATTAATCAGTTGCGTCTCATAATCTCATGGTTGCTACGGAGTTCTTGGCCTGGTGAACAGTGATTTGAATAGTTATATACACAAATATATATATACACAAAATCAAGTAACCAAGTTATTTATAAATGAAGTGTTTATTTACCTGTGTTTATTAACTGAATGAATGATAAAACGGTGATAGAATCGAATAAAGGATCATTAAAGGAATACAGCAAATACAAATGGTGAACATTCATGGATCGAACAAATTAAAGATGACCAGATCAATTCAGTGACTGATATCTGTCTGATTGGATTTAACAAATAGTTTAAGAAGCACCAGGGAAGATTGTGAATCAGTTTCATGTTATACATTTAGACGTGGTCTAATTTTAATTGTAAAGTTTGTAACTGAGTTATTAGTTGACTATGAATTGACTATGAATTGGTTCATTAGTCATCAAACTCTTTCTCCTCTGAAGACACATCTATACATCAGCCTCTCTGAGTAGATGGTTAGGGTTAGGGTTATGATGGTTATATTCTCTATTTTATGTGTACATATATGTGTATATTCTCTCATGTATATTGTGCTGATAACCTGCTGCTGTAACACCACAATTTCCCAACTTGGGATCAATAAAGTATCTATCTATCTCAATCTAAAATATGTCTTATATTGTAGTTTCTTCAAAGTACCTCCTTTTGCTCTGATTACTGCTCCACACACTCTGCATCCTCTTGATGAGCTTCAAGAGGTCGTCACCTGAAATGGTCTCCAACAGTCTTGAAGGAGTCCCAGAGATGCTGAGCACTTGTTGGCCCTTTTGCCTTCACTCTGCGGTCCAGCTCACCCCAAACCATCTGGATCGGGTTCAGGTCCGGTGACTGTGGAGGCCAGGTCATCTGGTCCAGCACCCCATCACTCTCCTTCTGGGTCAAATAGCCCTCACACAGCCTGGAGGTGTGTTTGGGGTCATTGTCCTGTTGAGAAATAAATGATGGTCCAACTAAACGCAGACCGGATGGAATAGCATGCTGCTGCTAGATGCTGTGGTAGCCATGCTGGTTCAGTAGGCCTTCAGTTTTAATAAATCCCCAACAGTGTCACCAGCAAAGCCCCCTCACACCATCACACCTCCTCCTCCATGCTTCACGGTGGGAACCAGGCATGTAGAGTCCATCCGTTCACCTTTTCTGGTTCCACAAAGACACGGTGGTTGGAACCAAAGATCTCAGATCTGGACTCATCAGACCAAAGCCCAGATTTCCACTGGTCTAATGTCCATTCCTGGTGGTCTTTAGCCCAAACAAGTCTCTCTGCTTGTTGCCTGTCCTTAGCAGTGGTTTCCTAGCAGCTATTCTACCATGAAGGCCTGATTCACACAGTCTCCTCTTAACAGTTGTTCTAGAGATGTGTCTGCTGCTAGAACTCTGTGTGGCATTGACCTGGTCTCTAGTCTGAGCTGCTGTTAACCTGCCATTTCTGAGGCCGGTGACTCGGATGAACTGATCCTCCTCAGCAGAGGTGACTCTTGGTCTTCCTTTCCTGGGGCGGTCCTCATGTGAGCCACTTTCTTTGTAGCGCTTGATGGTTTTTGCAACTGCACTTGGGGACACTTTCAAAGTTTTCCCAGTTTTTGGGACTGACTGACCTTCATTTCTTAAAGTAATGATGGCCACTCGTTTTTCTTTACTTAGCTGCTTTTTTCTGCCATAATCCAAATTCTAACAGTCTATTCAGCAGGACTATCAGCTGTGTCTCCACCTGACTTCTGATGGTCCCAACCCCATTTATAAGGCCAGAAATCCCCCTGATTAAACCTGACAGGGCTCACCTGTGAAGTGGAGACCATTTCAGGTGACGACCTCTTGAAGCTCATCAAGAGGATGCAGAGTGTGTGGAGCAGTAAACAGAGCAAAAGGAGGCTACTTTGAAGAAACTACAATATAAAGCGTATTTTCAGTTGTTTCACACTTTTTGTTAAGTACATATTTCCACATGTCATCATGAAAAGAAAGGAAACTCTTTGAATGAGAAGGTGTGTCCAAACTTTTGGTCTGTACTGTATATATTACATTATTAGTATATATAGTATATAGTATATTGGGGGCGGCAGTAGCTCAGTCCGTAGGGACTTGATTTAGGAATCAGAGGGTCACCGGTTCAAGTCCCAACATTGGACCAAGACCAACTGGTAGCTGGAGAGGTGCCAGTTTACCTCTTGGGCCTCTTGGAATTAATAAAGGTTCATCTTATCTTATATTAGCATGTTGGTATGTTAGTATGCTAGTATATTAGCATGTTGGTGTGTTAGTATGTTAGCATGTTGGTATGTTAGTATGCTAGTATATTAGCATGTTGGTGTGTTAGTATGTTAGCATGTTGGTATGTTAGTATGCTAGTATATTAGCATGTTAGTATGTTAGTATGTTGGTGTGTTAGTATGTTAGTGTGTTGGTGAGTTTGTATATTAGCATGTCGGTATGTTAGTATGTTAGCATGTTGGTGTGTTAGTATGTTAGCATGTTGGTGAGTTTGTATATTTGCATGTTGGTGTGTTAGTATGTTAGCATGTTAATATGTTGGTGTGTTAGTATGTTAGTGTGTTGGTGAGTTTGTATATTAGCATGTTGGTGAGTTTGTATATTAGCATGTTGGTGTGTTAGTATGTTAGCATGTTGGTGAGTTTGTATATTAGCATGTTAGCATGTTGGTGTGTAAGTATGTTAGTGTGTTAGTATGTTAGTATGTTGGTGTGTTAGTATGTTCGTGTGTTGGTGAGTTTGTATATTAGCATGTTAGTATGTTAGCATGTTGGTGTGTTAGTATGTTCGTGTGTTGGTGAGTTTGTATATTAGCATGTTAGTATGTTAGCATGTTGGTGTGTTAGTATGTTAGCATGTTGGTGAGTTTGTATATTAGCATGTTGGTGAGTTATATTAGCATGTTGGTGAGTTATATTAGCATGTTGGTGAGTTTGTATATTAGCATGTTGGTGAGTTATATTAGCATGTTGGTGAGTTTGTATATTAGCATGTTGGTGAGTTTGTATATTAGCATGTTGGTGAGTTTGTATATTAGCATGTTGGTGAGTTATATTAGCATGTTGGTGAGTTTGTATATTAGCATGTTGGTGAGTTTGTATATTAGCATGTTGGTGAGTTTGTATATTAGCATGTTGGTGAGTTATATTAGCATGTTGGTGAGTTTGTATATTAGCATGTTGGTGAGTTATATTAGCATGTTGGTGAGTTTGTATATTAGCATGTTAGTATGTTAGCATGTTGGTGTGTTAGTGTGTTAGCATGCTACCATGTTAGCTACTGACCCCGTACAGGACGGCTCCCAGTCTGGAACCCACGTCCACCAGCATCCGACCAGTCAGGTCTGGAAGAACATTCTCAAACAGAAACTGAAGCTCTGATATGGAGAACGAGTGAGAGATGAAGTCTGACGAAGAAGACGAGGAAGAGTAACATGAGACAGAAACAACAGTGAGTGACATGATGAAGATGAAAATGAAGATGAGTGGTTACCCAGAGGTGCGGTTCTGTAGGATCCACAGGTGAGACAGTACGACCTACTCATGGTTCCCTCCTCACACTGAGAGTCCAGCTGATCTTCATCATACAGGAAGCTGTCAACGTGGACTGTCGGCCGAGAACACTGCTGCATCTGAAACATTCAGCAGTCTTGTAGTACTACTGCAAAACTACCTTGGAGTATGCAGTGCCCTCAGAAGGGAACATGTAGAAGCTGTTAGCAGTTCTACTACAGTAGTACTACAGTAGTACCTTGGAGAAGGCAGTACTCTCAGAGGGGAACATGTAGACCCTGTTAGCAGTAGTACTACAGTAGTACTACAGTAGTACCTTGGAGAAGGCAGTACTCTCAGACGGGAACACGTAGACCCTGTTAGCAGTAGTACTACAGTAGTACTACAGTAGTACCTTGGAGAAGGCAGTACTCTCAGACGGGAACACGTAGACCCTGTTAGCAGTAGTACTACAGTAGTACTACAGTAGTACCTTGGAGAAGGCAGTACTCTCAGACGGGAACATGGCGTCTGCTGGCAGACTGGCTCTCAGCTCCTCAGAGATGTTCTGCAGAATCTTCTTGTTGTTGTTGGACAGAAACTCGTCCAGCTCGTCTGCAGGAAGAACAACAGGTCAGGAGGTACGGAGGCCCACAGAGGCCAACGTTCTCATTCAGCAGCAGAATATAATAATAAATGTATTATTATAGATAAACTATCAGCAGTATATAATAATAAATGTATTATTATAGATAAACTATCAGCAGTATATAATAATAAATGTATTATTATAGATAAACTAGCAGCAGTATATAATAATAAATGTATTATTATAGATAAACTAGCAGCAGTATATAATAATAAATGTATTATTATAGATAAACTAGCAGCAGTATATAATAATAAATGTATTATTATAGATAAACTAGCAGCAGTATATAATAATAAATGTATTATTGTAGATAAACTAGCAGCAGTATATAATAATAAATGTATTATTATAGATAAACTAGCAGCAGTATATAACAATAAATGTATTATTATAGATAAACTAGCAGCAGTATGTAATAATAAATGTATTATTATAGATAAACTAGCAGCAGTATGTAATAATAAATGTATTATAGATAAACTAGCAGCAGTATATAATAATAAATGTATTATAGATAAACTAGCAACAGTATATAATAATAAATGTATTATAGATAAACTAGCAGCAGTATATAATAATAAATGTATTATAGATAAACTAGCAGCAGTATATAATAATAAATGTATTATTATAGATAAACTAGCAGACAGTATATAATAATAAATGTATTATTATAGATAAAGTAGCAGCAGTATGTAATAATAAATGTATTATAGATAAACTAGCAGCAGTATATAATAATAAATGTATTATTATAGATAAACTAGCAGCAGTATGTAATAATAAATGTATTATTATAGATAAACTAGCAGCAGTATGTAATAATAAATGTATTATAGATAAACTAGCAGCAGTATGTAATAATAAATGTATTATAGATAAACTAGCAACAGTATATAATAATAAATGTATTATTATAGATAAACTAGCAGCAGTATGTAATAATAAATGTATTATTATAGATAAACTAGCAGCAGTATGTAATAATAAATGTATTATTATAGATAAACTATCAGCAGTATATAATAATAAATGTATTATAGATAAACTAGCAGCAGTATATAATAATAAATGTATTATTATAGATAAACTAGCAACAGTATATAATAATAAATGTATTATTATAGATAAACTAGCAACAGTATATAATAATAAATGTATTATTATAGATAAACTAGCAGCAGTATGTAATAATAAATGTATTATTATAGATAAACTAGCAGCAGTATGTAATAATAAATGTATTATAGATAAACTAGCAACAGTATATAATAATAAATGTATTATTATAGATAAACTAGCAACAGTATATAATAATAAATGTATTATTATAGATAAACTAGCAGCAGTATGTAATAATAAATGTATTATAGATAAACTAGCAGCAGTATGTAATAATAAATGTATTATAGATAAACTAGCAGCAGTATGTAATAATAAATGTATTATAGATAAACTAGCAACAGTATATAATAATAAATGTATTATTATAGATAAACTAGCAGCAGTATATAATAATAAATGTATTATTATAGATAAACTAGCAGCAGTATATAATAATAAATGTATTATAGATAAACTAGCAGCAGTATGTAATAATAAATGTATTATAGATAAACTAGCAGCAGTATATAATAATAAATGTATTATTATAGATAAACTAGCAGCAGTATATAATAATAAATGTATTATTATAGATAAACTAGCAGCAGTATGTAATAATAAATGTATTATAGATAAACTAGCAGCAGTATATAATAATAAATGTATTATTATAGATAAACTAGCAGCAGTACGTAATAATAAATGTATTATAGATAAACTAGCAGCAGTATATAATAATAAATGTATTATAGATAAACTAGCAGCAGTATATAATAATAAATGTATTATTATAGATAAACTAGCAGCAGTATATAATAATAAATGTATTATTATAGATAAACTAGCAGCAGTATATAATAATAAATGTATTATTATAGATAAACTAGCAGCAGTATATAATAATAAATGTATTATTATAGATAAACTATCAGCAGTATATAATAATAAATGTATTATTATAGATAAACTAGCAGCAGTACGTAATAATAAATGTATTATTATAGATAAACTGGGGACATAAAGCCGAGGACAGAAACAAACGCAGGAACATAGTCATTCCCTATGTGTCCGGGGTATCAGAAAAACTCAGAAGAGTTTTTAACAAACACCGAATCCCAGTGTGTTTCAAACCCGGCAACACCCTCAGGCAGAAACTGGTCCACCCCAAAGACAGGCTACCACACTCACAAAAAGGCAACCTGGTTTATGCTGTCCAATGCAGCGAGGAATGCCAGGACCTCTACATTGGTGAAACCAAACAAACCCTAAACAAGCGCATGGCCCAGCATAGAAGGGCCAACTCCTCAGGTCCAGATTCAGCTGTCTATTTACATCTTAAGGAAAAGGCTCACTCCTTTGAGGACAGCAATGTAAAAATCTTGGACAGAGAGGACAGATGGTTTGAAAGAGGAGTAAAGGAAGCCATCTATGTTAAATTGGAAAAACCATCTTTAAACAGAGGAGGGGGTCTCAGACACCACCTATCCCCCATCTACAATGCTGCACTTTCAGCGGTACCAAGGAAAATTCAACATCAAAGACAGTCCGAAACTAACCTCAAGTGTCCCTAACGAACACAACGACTGTCGTCCACTGGCAACACACATGATGCCTAACGACTGTTGTCGTTGGCCCCATTGAATCCTTAACGACTGTCGTTCACTAGTGGGACTCACACTGAAACTCCACTAACGAACTATTGTCTTAGGAGAATAAGGGGCGGACACTTCCACAGAGGGTAAAAACCTGGGTATTACTCCACTGTTTGTCAGACTAGTGGGGACTAGTCAGACTAGTGGGGACTAGTCAGACTGCAGCGTTCGAACTGATGAAGCCACTTGGATAAGGGGCGAAACGTCTTCAGGGACAAATCTAAGTCCAGTTGCCTTCGATTCAACTTTTTGCCAGAATGAATATGACCTGGATGAATGAGAACCTTCACAGACTATCTATAATAATACATTTATTATTACATACTGCTGCTAGTTTATCTATAATAATACATTTATTATTATATACTGTTGCTAGTTTATCTATAATACATTTATTGTTACATACTGCTGCTAGTTTATCTATAATAATACATTTATTATTATATACTGCTGCTAGTTTATCTATAATAATACATTTATTATTATATACTGCTGCTAGTTTATCTATAATACATTTATTATTACATACTGCTGCTAGTTTATCTATAATACATTTATTATTACATACTGCTGCTAGTTTATCTATAATAATACATTTATTATTATATACTGCTGCTAGTTTATCTATAATACATTTATTATTACATACTGCTGCTAGGGTTCTGATAACGCCTAGTTTGTGCTCCAGAGGGTGGAGCACAAACTAGGCGTTATCAGAACCCTACAACACAGGGCTGATAATGTACCAACCACCACACAGGCCCAAGCGAAAGAGCACAAACATCTAAGGGGAGCTCTGAAAATGTGTGGCTATCCAAACTGGACCTTTGACAGAGTAACACGCTCTTAGAAGACCACCAACGCAGAGGGAGCTGAGGACAGAAACAAACGCAGGAACATAGTCATTCCCTATGTGTCCGGGGTATCAGAAAAACTCAGAAGAGTTTTTAACAAACACCGAATCCCAGTGTGTTTCAAACCCGGCAACACCCTCAGGCAGAAACTGGTCCACCCCAAAGACAGGCTACCACACTCACAAAAAAGCAACCTGGTTTATGCTGTCCAGTGCAGCGAGGAATGCCAGGACCTCTACATTGGTGAAACCAAACAAACCCTAAACAAGCGCATGGCCCAGCATAGAAGGGCCAACTCCTCAGGTCCAGATTCAGCTGTCTATTTACATCTTAAGGAAAAGGCCCACTCCTTTGAGGACAGCAATGTAAAAATCTTGGACAGAGAGGACAGATGGTTTGAAAGAGGAGTAAAGGAAGCCATCTATGTTAAATTGGAAAAACCATCTTTAAACAGAGGAGGGGGTCTCAGATACCACCTATCCCCCATCTACAATGCTGCACTTTCAGCGGTACCAAGGAAAATTCAACATCAAAGACAGTCCGAAACTAACCTCAAGTGTCCCTAACGAACACAACGACTGTCGTCCACTGGCAACACACATGATGCCTAACGACTGTTGTCGTTGGCCCCATTGAATCCTCAACGACTGTCGTTCACTAGTGGGACTCACACTGAAACTCCACTAACGAACTATTGTCTTAGGAGAATAAGGGGCGGACACTTCCACAGAGGTTAAAAACCTGGGTATTACTCCACTGTTTGTCAGACTAGTGGGGACTAGTCAGACTGCAGCGTTCGAACTGATGAGGCCACTTGGATAAGGGGCGAAACGTCTTCAGGGCTAAATCTAAGTCCAGTTGCCTTCGATTCAACTTTTTGCCAGAATTATTATAGATAAACTAGCAGCAGTATGTAATAATAAATGTATTATTATAGATAAACTAGCAGCAGTATGTAATAATAAATGTATTATAGATTAACTATCAGCAGTATGTAATAATAAATGTATTATTATAGATAAACTAGCAGCAGTATATAATAATAAATGTATTATAGATAAACTAGCAGCAGTATATAATAATAAATGTATTATAGATAAACTAGCAGCAGTATATAATAATAAATGTATTATTATAGATAAACTAGCAACAGTATATAATAATAAATGTATTATTATAGATAAACTAGCAGCAGTATATAATAATAAATGTATTATTATAGATAAACTAGCAGCAGTATGTAATAATAAATGTATTATTATAGATAAACTAGCAGCAGTATATAATAATAAATGTATTATAGATAAACTAGCAACAGTATATAATAATAAATGTATTATAGATAAACTAGCAGCAGTATATAATAATAAATGTATTATAGATAAACTAGCAGCAGTATATAATAATAAATGTATTATTATAGATAAACTAGCAACAGTATATAATAATAAATGTATTATTATAGATAAAGTAGCAGCAGTATGTAATAATAAATGTATTATAGATAAACTAGCAGCAGTATATAATAATAAATGTATTATTATAGATAAAGTAGCAGCAGTATGTAATAATAAATGTATTATTATAGATAAACTAGCAGCAGTATATAATAATAAATGTATTATTATAGATAAACTAGCAGCAGTATGTAATAATAAATGTATTATTATAGATAAACTAGCAGCAGTATGTAATAATAAATGTATTATAGATAAACTAGCAGCAGTATGTAATAATAAATGTATTATAGATAAACTAGCAGCAGTATGTAATAATAAATGTATTATAGATAAACTACAGCAGTATGTAATAATAAATGTATTATAGATAAACTAGCAGCAGTATGTAATAATAAATGTATTATTATAGATAAACTAGCAGCAGTATATAATAATAAATGTATTATTATAGATAAACTAGCAGCAGTATATAATAATAAATGTATTATAGATAAACTAGCAGCAGTATGTAATAATAAATGTATTATTATAGATAAACTAGCAGCAGTATGTAATAATAAATGTATTATAGATAAACTAGCAACAGTATATAATAATAAATGTATTATTATAGATAAACTAGCAGCAGTATGTAATAATAAATGTATTATTGTAGATAAACTAGCAGCAGTATGTAATAATAAATGTATTATAGATAAACTAGCAGCAGTATATAATAATAAATGTATTATTATAGATAAACTACAGCATAATAAAAAATTATTATTATAGATAAACTAGCACAGTATTATAAAAATGTATTATAGAAAACACACAGATATAATAATAAATGTATTATAGATAAACTAGCAGCAGTATATAATAATAAATGTATTATTATAGATAAACTAGCAGCAGTACGTAACAGACGTCATGTTTCCTGTGTAGAACAGCGGACTGTGATAACGTGCGCAGCGTGCTGTGGTGACGTGCTGACGTGGTGACGTGTTGACGTCCAGGTGAGCTCCTACCTGAGCCTCTGAGCCACAGCAGCAGTCCGTGCAGCTCTCCGGGCTTCACTCTGCTCAGCAGCTGCTTCACTTCGCTCTTCGCCTCACACAGATCCATGTTGTTCGTGTTCACACTGTCGCTCTAGGCAAAGCAAACCCGGAAACTTCTCTCTGTTACTTCCGGTTAGCCGGCATTAAACATCCATCCACCTGTTCAGGTGACGACACCTTAAGCATATGGCGTGAACACAGGTGTGACCGTTAAAAGACGTATAGAATAGAAATCTCCCTTTTGTCCGCTTTCATAGCTCTGAGCACTGAGACATAGAGCAGACCCGGAAGCACTTGTGTTTTTTATTTTGAAAAATTTTATAGAGACAAACGTGTTTACCATGGCGTTAGTGAGCTGAGCTGTGTGAGTCACCTGCAACCTACACATTTTTTAAATTTAGTCATTGTTTTAGTACTTATATTTTGCTAATAAAAAAAGAAGGAGACGAAAAGGAAGAACAGGAAGCGGAAGCGCTCTGTACTGTTTCCGGGTCAGCTCAGATTGGATGACGTTCCTCTGCAGTTTCGTTGTTTTCCAGCTGCTTTCTGATCAAACACAGCGGCAGTCGGTAAGTTGGTAGCGAGTCTTCTTCCCTGTAACGTGTTTGTGCTCCTCACTCGCTGAAAGGTCTCCGACAGACTCCTTTTGCAGCTAACACACGGCTAACTCTGCTAACTGCTAACCTCTTCTCTCTCACAACGGTAACGGCCAACTGCTAATGCTAATGCTAAGGCCAGCGCCGAGAACCTCTGTGAACAGCTGACATGTTGTTGTTGGTTTAATACTCATCAATTTATGAGTATCAGTTTGATGACGGAGCTTTAACTGATCACAAACATGGTTGAAATCTAACTGCATCAATAACTGCATCAGAAAGCCCCAGTCAATGGACAATATTTGCTATTATGTATATATATCATTTAAATTAGTTCCCCTCATCATTCTACACTCAGTCCACCATGATGACAAAGAGGTAACAGAATTTTAGGCATATTTGCAAATTTACTAAAAAGGGCAAACGGAAATATCACATTGACTTCAGTATTCATACCCTTTACTGTAACACGTATTAAAACTACTAATTTAGTCTCCCATGTCCCTTGATCATCTCTGAGATGTTCCTCCACCTCGACCAGAGTCCACCTGGAAAATTCTGTTGATACCCGAGAAGACTCGATGCTGTAATCGCTGCCAAAGGTGCTTCGACTAAATACTGAGGAAAGGGTCTGAGTACTTTCTGGATGCACTGTATATATACACACTGATATATTTTCATATATTATATTTTTGTTATTATGATATGTTGTCAGTATTGTAATTGTATTGTACTGATTATCTTCTTGGTATCTGAAACTAATCTTTATATATATTTTATATATATAGTACAGACCAAAAGTTTGGACACACCTTCTCATTCAAAGAGTTTTCTTTATTTTCATGACTATGAAAATTGTAGATTCACACTGAAGGCATCAAAACTATGAATTAACACATGTGGAAATATGTACTTAACAAAAAAGTGTGAAACAACTGAAAATATGTCTGATATTGTAGTTTCTTCAAAGTACCTCCTTTTGCTCTGATTACTGCTCCACACACTCTGCATCCTCTTGATGAGGTTCAAGAGGTCGTCACCTGAAATGGTCTCCAACAGTCTTGAAGGAGTTCCCAGAGATGCTGAGCACTTGTTGGCCCTTTTGCCTTCACTCTGCGGTCCAGCTCACCCCAAACCATCTGGATCGGGTTCAGGTCCGGTGACTGTGGAGGCCAGGTCATCTGGTCCAGCACCCCATCACTCTCCTTCTTGGTCAAATAGCCCTCACACAGCCTGGAGGTGTGTTTGGGGTCATTGTCCTGTTGAGAAATAAATGATGGTCCAACTAAACGCAGACCGGATGGAATAGCATGCTGCTGCTAGATGCTGTGGTAGCCATGCTGGTTCAGTAGGCCTTCAGTTTTGAATAAATCCCCAACAGTGTCACCAGCAAAGCCCCCCCACACCATCACACCTCCTCCTCCATGCTTCACGGTGGGAACCAGGCATGTAGAGTCCATCCGTTCACCTTTTCTGGTTCCACAAAGACACGGTGGTTGGAACCAAAGATCTCAGATCTGGACTCATCACACCAAAGCCCAGATTTCCACTGGTCTAATGTCCATTCCTGGTGGTCTTTAGCCCAAACAAGTCTCTCTGCTTGTTGCCTGTCCTTAGCAGTGGTTTCCTAGCAGCTATTCTACCATGAAGGCCTGATTCACACAGTCTCCTCTTAACAGTTGTTCTAGAGATGTGTCTGCTGCTAGAACTCTGTGTGGCATTGACCTGGTCTCTAATCTCAGTAGGACTATCAGCTGTGTATCCACCTGACTTCTGATGGTCCCAACCCCATTTATAAGGCAAGAAATCCCACTGATTAAACCTGACAGGGCTCACCTGTGAAGTGGAGACCATTTCAGGTGACGACCTCTTGAAGCTCATCAAGAGGATGCAGAGTGTGTGGAGCAGTAATCAGAGCAAAAGGAGGCTACTTTGAAGAAACTACAATGTAAAGCGTATTTTCAGTTGTTTCACACTTTTTTGTTAAGTATATATTTCCATATGTGTTAATTCATAGTTTTGATGCCTTCAGTGTGAATCTACAATGTCAATAGTCATGAAAAGAAAAGAAACTCATTGAATGAGAAGGTGGGTCCAAACTTTTGGTCTGTACTGTATATAAAAAAGAAGAAAAAAAAAACCGTCCCTCTCACCCTCTTAGTAACCGTGTCCTCCTCTAGCTCTGGTCCTCTACCAGAGTCCTGGAGTCTGAGGGTTCTTCAGTATCTTAGCTGTTCCTAGGACTGTCCTCTTCTGGACTGAGGCTTCAGATGTGGTTCCTGGATTCTGTTGGATCCGTTCTCCCAGTTTGGGGGTCACCGCCCAGAGTGCTCCTACTACCACGGGGACCACGTTAGCCTTGATCTTCCACATCTGTTCCAGCTGTTCTCTCAACCCTTGATATCGTGCTCCTTCTTCCTGATGTTGGCGTCAGCTGGTATCTCCACATCCATCACCACCACCCTCTTCTGCTCTTTGTCCTCCACCACTATGTCCGGTTGGTCAGCCAGCAGCTGTTAGTCAGTCTGGAAGCTGAAGTCCCACAGGATCTTAGCCCTGTTGTTCTCCCCCACCTTCGGTGCTATGTCCCATTGGGATCTGGGTACTTCTAGTCCATACTGGGTGCAGATGTTTCTGTACACTATCCCAGCCACTTGGTTGTGCCTCTCCATGTATGCTGATCCTGCAGCATCTTCCACCCTGCTACTATGTGCTGGACTGTCTCCGGGGCATCTTTACACAGCCTGCACCTTGGGTCAGATCTACTCTGGTAGATCCTGGTCTCTATGGCCCTGGTACTGAGGGCTTGTTCTTGTGCTGCCATGATCAGTGCCTCTGTGCTGTCTGTCAGTCCAGTGTTGTCCAGCCATTGGTAGGTCTTTGTGATATCAGCCACGTCCTGTATCTGGCGGTGGTACATGCTGTGTAGGGGCTTGTCCCTCTACGTTGTCTCCTCAGCTTCCTCAGTGTCTTCAGGTTTCTGCTGTCTGAGGCATTCACTGAGCAGTTTGTCTTTGGGGGCCATCTTCTTGATGTACTCTTGGAGTTTCGATGTTTCATCCTGGACAGTGGCTCTGATGCTCACTAGTCCTCGGCCTCCCTCTTTCCGCTTAGTGTCCAGTCTCAGGGTGCTGGACTTGGGGTGAAACCCTCCATACATGGTGAGGAGCTTTCTTGTCCTGATATCTGTGGCTTCTATCTCCTCCTTTGGCCAGCTGATGATCCCAGCGGGGTATCTGATGACTGGTAGTGTGTACATGTTGATGGCTCAGACCTTGTTCTTACCATTCAGCTGACTTCTCAGGACTTGTCTTACTCTCTGGAGGTAATTAGCAGTGGTTGACTTCCTTGAAGCCTCCTCATGATTTCCATTCACCTGTGGGATACCAAGGTATTTGTAGCTGTCTTGGATGTCTCCTATCCTACCCTCTGGTAGGTCCATCCCCTCAGTTCTGATCATCTTGCCTCTCTTTGATACCATCCGGCCACATTTGTCCAACCCGATTGACATCCCTATGTCGTCACTGTAGATAAGATAAGATATTCCTTTATTAGTCCCACAGTGGAGAAATTCACATATACAGATCCTGGTGGTGTGGATCAGTGAGTCGATTTCTCGCTCATTCCTGGCGTACAGCTTGATGTCATCCATGTAGAGCAGGTGGCTGATTGTTGCCCCACTTTGGAAACGGTATCTGTAACCAGTCTTTGTGATGATCTGGCTGAGGGGGTTCAGGCCTACGCAGAACAGCAGTGGTGACAGTGCATCTCTTTGGTAAATGCCGCACTTGATGTTAAGCATTTGACGCGGACCTTGTTGACCCGGGCAACGTCCGAGCCGGTATGACGGTATGCCTGCCTATATAACTGTCCTGACGGTGAACTGGAGACAGTGAACGCAGCACCGCAATTAGTCTCCGACAGCAGAAACTAATAAATCATCTTAAATTCATCACCATGTTTCAGGAAGCAGCACACCACAGACAACAATGATCACCATTGGTTAGCTGAAGCTAGAGTCCTATTACCATAGTTACCTGCAGAGAGCAAAGGTTGAACTGATCACTCTTAATGTCCCTAAATGTGCTGTGTTGTGTTCAAAGACTTCTGCGACTGTAGAACGTGTTGGTTTGTTGACTTTTCTTCCTCTCTCCTCTGTACAGGAAGTCTGTGGCTGTGTGCTCCGACCTTCACCTGTCAGCTGACCTGCTGACTCACTGAGCACGCTCAGTAGGGGGGTTCCCCTCCCCACATACACACACACTCATCTAAAACACATACGGTAATAGTTAACATCATGTTATTGATTCGTGGTGTGAACAATGCCTTAATGTGACGGGTTAGTTCATCGTGAAGTGGTGGACTGGCTAGTCTCTGAGGGTCTGTGTAGGCGATCATGCAGTATGACATTACCAGAGCTGTCCAATAGGTGTCAGTCCATCATGTGACATCATGTGTGTTTCAGGATTCGTTCAGACCGCCATCATGGTGTTGGCTGACCTGGGGAGGAAGATCACCTCGGCGCTGAGGTCACTCAGCAATGCCACCATCATCAATGAAGAGGTAACAGGACATGCTAAAGTCACATGACCAGCCACCTGGAGACTGTCGTCTTCATGTTATTTGTCAATGTAGTTATTTGTTGATATTTAGTAAGTTTGATCTGATCTGATCCTGCTGAGTCCAAGTAGCTCAGAGGTCAAGGCCTCTCCCGAGGACCTGGCCCGAGTCCCGAGGACCTGGCCCAAGTCCCGAGGACCTGGCCCGAGTCCCGAGGACCTTGATTATCAGACCTTATCCAGCTGTCTGTGTTCCAGGTGTTGAATGCCATGTTGAAAGAGGTGTGTGCTGCTCTGCTAGAGGCCGACGTCAACATAAAATTAGTCAAACAGCTGAGAGAGAATGTCAAGTGAGTATCAAACCTCCGAGTCCTGATCCAGGATCCAAAACTGCTCCAGTTCAGTCCAGCAGCTGCAGTTGAACTGTGTGCTCTCTGCAGGTCTGCCATAGATCTGGAGGAGATGGCCTCAGGTCTGAACAAGAGGAGGATGATCCAGCATGCTGTCTTCAAGGAGCTCGTCAAGGTCAGACCATCAGACCTGGAAAGGTCCTGGAAAAGTACTGGAAAAGTTCTGGAAGAGTCAGGGTCACCACTAGTGGTTGCCAGTTCGTTGGTCAACCTGCATGTTTGATGGTGGAGATGGACTCAGACAGACAGTCCTGAATCTTCCTGGTAGAGTGATGAAGTTATTCTGCAACATGCAGCCATATATTAGCTATAGATTTAAAAGTAAAGTAATCTGTGGTAGTCAGAGGATGTGGCTAACTAGTTGTAGCTAACGTTAAGCTTGTCATGTAAGCGGCGGTGTAGTGTTTATACCTACTGATGTTTCAGTCAACCAGCTTGTAAATCCCCTCTGATGAACAGCTTCGTTGTACATTGAGGGAACTAAAATGTTAACTAACTGGACACAATCCTCACCAATGCTAAGATACTAACAGCTTTGCAGGGATGATTGTAAAATCATACATTTATACGTCATATGTTTTCTCAAGATATTTTTCATAAAGAGCAGGTCTAGACCGTACTCTTTAATTTAGAGTCCCAAAAAGTGATCCCCCATGAGCATGCACTAGCTGCAACAGTTGGTAGAAACCTTGAGTGGGTGGCCATGTGCCTCTTCTGGGTGACAGCTAACCAGTGACAACACATCAGTTCAGGTTGGAAGGACTATGGCTGCTCCTGGCTGATGTTTAAATATAATGAATTGTAATATTATGTGTTATTGTTCAGACAATTAAGCTAAGATGTTGATGTGTGCTAATATCAGTTGTCACATGTTACCACGGTAACTATTGGCGTATCCTGCAGCCTGATGGAGACGCCAGTGTGGATGCAGCCAGGTCTGGCAGAGGCAGCTGAGTGCTGGGATCGTTTCCAGATCTGCATCGGAGCGAAGCCAGACATTTAACTCAATTTTTATCAGTACCGCGTGATACCAACGTCATTTGTATGCATGTCAACACTCAAAGTCTCATTTTTATAATCTGTAAAGTAAAATTGATTGAGAATTAACCACTGTGTATTGTGTGTCTATATCCGGTGTGTATTATGTGTGTACTGTATATCCTATGTGTATAATATATATGTGTACATTGTGTTTTTCCAGCTGGTGGACCCCGGTGTGAAGGCCTGGACTCCCACGAAAGGAAAGAACAATGTCATCATGTTTGTTGGGTTGCAGGGCAGTGGGAAAACTACGACCTGCTCTAAGGTGACTTCACACCCCTGAGACACAACCCCAATCCCTGTAGTGATATACATCAAACCAGCATGGATCCAGGTTCTAGACCAGACCAGCATGGATCCAGGTTGTAGCCCAGACCAGCATGGATCCAGGTTGTAGCTCAGACCAGCATGGATCCAGGTTGTAGCCCAGACCAGCATGTATCCAGGTTGTAGCCCAGACCAGCATGGATCCAGGTTGTAGCCCAGACCAGCATGGATCCAGGTTGTAGCCCAGACCAGCATCACTGCCCCAGCAGAGAAAATGGTGAAAAGCTGTCGTGCAGCAGGTGAAGTGAGGCGTTCACTGACATCTGAGGCTCATAGGATACGTGAATATTCAGTGGATCAGTGATGCTGCTGACAGCGACTAGCAGGGCTAGCTAACGTTAGCTGCAGTAACACAGTCACACAGTAACGTTGTAGCAGCATCAGACTGTCGTCTCCACTAAATCTCAGCCTGTAGATCAAACAGCTGCTTATTGACAGACAACACTGAGTCTAACAGGATCCAATCAGATCTGGAGAGATCTGGATCAGTGATATCAGCCACTGTGTTGGACGGAGGAAGGCTGGAGGGACATGGAGGGATCCACCTTTATTTATTAAGGTAGCACCAACGCTCAGGTTCAGACTACGTCACTAGATAATGTTTAGACGTGTATTAAACAAACGTTAGAGATGAATGAATATGAATATGAACATATGTCAGCTCACACTGAAGTCTATGATACCTTCAGAGGGGGGCGTGGCCTAGACCTCTAGTCCAGTACCAGGATGTGGCGGTCTGATGTCTGTTGTCTCACTGAGTGCTGTTTCCTGCAGCTGGCCTATTATTACCAGAGGAAAGGCTGGAAGACCTCCCTGATCTGTGCAGACACCTTCAGAGCTGGTACGCAACACCTCAGCTCCTTTCAGTGACCTCACTTCCTTCTTCAGTCTCTTCTTGAAACAGTTTGTGTTTTAGATATTTAAATATTTCCTCCTCTTGTCTGTCAGGTGCCTTCGATCAGCTGAAACAGAATGCCACCAAAGCGAGAATCCCTTTCTACGGCAGGTGAGTTTGACAGGCGGCGCCCCCTGCTGTGTGCTGACTGTCAACACTGTATGTCACGCGGGTGTGTTGTGTTCAGTTACACAGAGATGGACCCGGTGGTGATCGCTGCCGAGGGCGTAGACAAGTTCAAAGCAGAGAACTTTGAGATCATCATCGTGGACACGAGCGGACGACACAAACAGGAAGACTCGCTGTTTGAGGAGATGCTGCAAGTCTCCAATGCTGTGGTGAGTACCTGAACGCAGCCAGCACCCAGGGAGCCAGAGGCCAGTGAATGCACCAACGCAAGCACGTGGTTGGTGTCTGACCTGACTGAAGGGGTGTGGTTTATGGTGGGTACCTGGGACTGTCTCAGCTGTTGCACCTTCAGATGTTTCTCTCTACCTGTGCCTCCATAGCAACCAGACAACATTGTGTATGTGATGGACGCTTCAATCGGTCAGGCTTGTGAGTCTCAGGCGAAGGCCTTTAAAGACAAAGTGGATGTGGCGTCGGTAATTGTCACAAAATTGGACGGGCACGCCAAAGGAGGAGGAGCTCTGAGCGCGTAAGACCATGATGTCTCAGCACTGATGTCACAGTGACGCTGTTTCCTGTCACTGTAGTGCTGACGTTGTTCTTCTGCTGTTTCCTGTCAGCGTGGCGGCCACCAGGAGTCCCATCATCTTCATCGGAACAGGAGAACACATCGACGACTTCGAGCCGTTTAAGACTCAGCCGTTTATCAGCAAACTGCTTGGTGGTTACAACAGTCCTACAAAATTAGTTAACTGTAATGACCATGTTGTTTTGAGTGTTTCTATGGAAACCTTCAGTAACTCCTCCTCTTCCTGTCAGGGATGGGAGACATCGAGGGTTTGATCGACAGAGTGAATGAGCTAAAACTGGACGACAACGAGGAGCTGATCGACAAGCTGAAACACGGTGAAAAACGACACTTCACATCCTTTATCAGAATCAGAATCTCTTTATTGTCATTGCACCAGTGCAATGAAATTGAAGTAGCAGCTCTCACAGATCCAGTGTAAAAAGTGAGTTAAAATAATAAAAACAATTGTAACTATAAGTGCTAAATATAAATATAATAAAATAACATAACACTGTACTAAAAATATAAACATATGCTACACAGGAGTACTACACTGAGAGGGTGTATACTGTGAAAGTGCAGGTGTAGTGGAACTGGGTGGAGTTCAGTGTGATGAGAGCGGTGTCCAGGCTGGATGGGTCTGCTCAGAGAGGTGGTGTCCAGGCTGGATGGGTCTGCTCAGAGAGGTGGTGTCCAGGCTGGATGGGTCTGCTCAGAGAGGTGGTGTCCAGGGTGGATGGGTCAGCTCAGAGAGGTGGTGTCCAGGCTGGATGGGTCTGCTCAGAGAGGTGGTGTCCAGGCTGGATGGGTCTGCTCAGAGAGGTGGTGTCCAGGCTGGATGGGTCTGCTCAGAGAGGTGGTGTCCAGGGTGGATGGGTCTGCTCAGAGAGGTGGTGTCCAGGGTGGATGGGTCTGCTCAGAGAGGTGGTTTCCAGGCTGGATGGGTCTGCTCAGAGAGGTGGTGTCCAGGCTGGATGGGTCTGCTCAGAGAGGTGGTGTCCAGGGTGGATGGGTCAGCTCAGAGAGGTGGTGTCCAGGCTGGATGGGTCTGCTCAGAGAGGTGGTGTCCAGGCTGGATGGGTCTGCTCAGAGAGGTGGTGTCCAGGCTGGATGGGTCTGCTCAGAGAGGTGGTGTCAAGGCTGGATGGGTCAGCTCAGAGAGGTGGTGTCCAGGCTGGATGGGTCTGCTCAGAGAGGTGGTGTCCAGGCTGGATGGGTCTGCTCAGAGAGGTGGTGTCCAGGCTGGATGGGTCAGCTCAGAGAGGTGGTGTCCAGGCTGGATGGGTCTGCTCAGAGAGGTGGTGTCCAGGCTGGATAGGTCTGCTCAGAGAGGTGGTGTCCAGGCTGGATGGGCAGCTCAGAGAGGTGGTGTCCGGGCTGGATAGGTCTGCTCAGAGAGGTGGTGTCCGGGGTGGATGGGTCTGCTCAGAGAGGTGGTGTCCAAGGTGGAGGGTCTCTGAGGACGCTGTGGGCTCTTCCTCCAGAGATGGAGGAGGGCGGCCTTCCTTTCTGCTGCCCACAGCGAGATGCCGGAGCTCAGCACCGACTCCACCGGGCAGCGGTAGAGGACATCAACAGGTTCTCTGTTAGCTTGTTCTTCCTGAGTATTCTCAGGAAATACTGTCTCATCTCCTCCTGAGATAAGTCCCGCTACCGTCGTATCGTCCGCAAACTTAGTGATGGAGTTGCTCGGGTAGTTGGGGGTGCAGTCATGGGTATAGAGGGTGTAAGGAAGGGGGCTCAGCGTGGAGCCCTGTGGGGCGCCTGTACTGATACCGAGAGCTGAGGAGAGATGGCGTCCTACGCTCACCCTCTGGGGGCGGTCTGTCAGGAAGTTGTGAATCCAGTAGTTTGGTGAGCAGTCTGCTTGGTATGATGATATTAAAGGCAGAGCTAAATGTCTATGAAGAGCAGCCTGGCGTAGCGCCCTTTCTGGTCCACCTGTGAGAGTGTGGTGTGTAGACCTGGTGGCCCTGTATGAGATCTGGTGTGGATCAGATGTGGGTGGCAGGCTTGTAGTGACGTGACTCCTGTAAGTGCCACTGGCCTGAAGTCACTGGGGGTGCTGCCGTTGGTCTTTGTCGGTAGAGGAATGATTGTGGAGGATTTCAGGTAGGCTGGGATCAAGCACTGGGATAGGGACTGGTTGAATATGTCCGTGAACACATCAGCCCGTTGGTCAGTCCCTCAGCACCCTCCCAGTCACAGCATCTGGTCCGGCAGCTTTCCTGGGATTCACTGCCCACAGAGTGCTCCTTACATCCTGTACCTGGGGCGGCAGTAGCTCAGTCTGTAAGGACTTGGGTTAGGACGCGGAGGACGCCGGTTCAAGTCCCCCATGGACCAAGACCAACTGGTTGCTGGAGAGGTGCCAGTTTACCTCTTGGTTTACCACCGTGGGCCGAGGTGCCCCTGAGCAAGGCACCGAATCCCCAACTGCTCTGGGCGCTTGTCAGGAGCAGCCCCCTCACTCTGACATCTCTCCATTGACATGTATATGTACTGTGTGAACAACAGAGTGTAACTGAATTTCCCCACTGTGGGACTAATAAAGGAATATCTTCTTCTTCTTCTTCTACCTGGACTGTGAGGATGTGGCTGCTGGGGGATGGTGTCTGAGGCCTTGATGCAGCTGGTGTCCCAACCTCAAAACGGGCAAAGACGTGGTTAAGCTCCTCGGCCAGTGAGGCGTCACCGTTGGCTGCAGTTAGGTTGTTGGACCTGTAGCTGGTGATGTTTCGGACCCCTTGCCACACCTGCCTTAAGTTGTTACTGCTGAAGTGGTCCTCAGTCCTCCTCTCGTATGCTGTTTTGGCCTCCCTGATGCCTCTCCTCAGGTCGGATCTGGCAGCCCTGTACTGGGCTACATTCCCAGACCTGAAGGCGCTGTTCCCCTCTTTTAGCAGCAGTTTGACCTCTTTGTCATCCACGGCTTCTGGTTAGGTTACACCCGTATTTGCCTGTCCACTGTGACGGTGTCAACACAGTGTCTGATGTAACACAGCACAGTTGAGGTGGACACTTGAGGTGAAAATATCCCAGTTTGTATCATCAAAACAGTCCTGTAGCTGCTGGGAGGCACCGTCAGGCCAAGTTTTAACAGACCTTGTTGTTGGGGGGGGGCTTTTTTCTTCAGGGGGGTGTATGCTGGTATCAAGAGCAGCCGAGGTGTGGCAGCTGCATAGCCCTGTAACCATGCTTACTGTTGGTGTAGACTTTATCCAGAGTGTTTGCTGCTCTGGTGGCACATTTTATGTGTTGGTGGAACTTGGGGAGCACTACCTTCAAGTCTGCATGGTTAAAGTCTCCTGCTGTGATGTGAACTGCCTCTGGATGGGTGTTCTGTTGAAGGCAAATGGTGTTGTGCAAATGGCTGAGGGCTAGGTTAGCATTAGCATTCAGTGGTATGTACACAGCCATCACTATGACAACAGTAAACTCTCGTGGGAGATTCGTGGGTCTGCATTTGACAGTCATACTCCAGGTCAGGGCAGCAGTGGCTATCGATGGTCTTAGTGTTGGTACACCAGTTGTTATTCATGTACATGCATAACCCCGTCCTTTGTTCCTACCGGAGTTCCTGTCCCTGTCCAGGCGGTAGGCTGTGCAGCCTGCTAACTCCGTAGCTGTCCGGGATGGATGAGCGGAGCCAGGTCTCCGTAATCAGCAGGATGCAACAGCAGCTTCAGCTCATCCATTTTGTTTGTGATGGATCTGGCATTTGACAGGAAGATGCTGGGAAGTGGTAGTTTGTGTGGCCGTCTTTTCAGCCGCGTGAGGACGCCAGCCCGACATCGGCGCTTTTGATTCCTCTCCTTCCGCCGCTTCCTCCTCCAGCCAGCGGGGATAATGATCCACGGGGAGCCCGGTGTACGGGCCATGTCCTGTGGTATGCTGTGCGATCGGATAAAGTGTTTACAGGTTGTTCACTCCGTAATCCCACGCTTAGGAGATCCGAGCGACTGTAGACAGGGTTCGCGTGACAAACTGGACGAGCAATATTAATCAACAACACATACAAAAACACTAAACACTGAAAGCGAGTGGAGCTACGAACCGCTGCGTCAGTGCGCGCCGCCATCTTGAATACACAATTCCAATCACACAATTACTCACCTGAGACGGTATGTATTATGGTGTGATGGCTGACCTTGACCTCTGACCTCCAGGTCAGTTCACCCTCAGAGACATGTACGAGCAGTTCCAGAACATCATGAAGATGGGACCCTTCGGACAGATCATGGTAAACACTCACAAGCTGCACAATGACAGAGACCACCACCGTCATGTGACCTAGGTACAGAGTGGAGTCCTTAACCTAGATGTGACTCTGACTCAAGACATGATTTATACTGGAGGTGTGAATTAGATGAGACTTAGATTTGAGGCGTGACTCTGCTGTGTGAGTAAATGGGGTTCAGTGTGCTGACTGGCTCTTTCCATGATGCGTTCAGGGGATGATTCCGGGGTTCGGTACAGACTTCATGAGTAAAGGAAATGAACAGGAGTCGATGGCCCGGCTGAAGAAACTGATGACCATAATGGACAGCATGAACGACCAGGGTAACAGACATAAATACTAATGCCAGTATTAAATGCAGATTATGGCCTCATGGTTTTACTGGTTTTACTGGCTCCTGTCCTCTGTCTGTCTCTACAGAACTGGACAGTAAAGACGGAGCTAAGCTGTTCAGTAAGCAGCCCAACAGGATCCAGAGAGTTGCTCGGGGATCTGGAGTCGCCACCAGAGACGTCCAGGAGCTGCTGACCCAGTACACCAAGTTTGCCCAGATGGTGAAGAAAATGGGGGGTATCAAGGGACTCTTTAAAGGTAAAGACATAAGGGGGACTGTTGAGAACTGTGGGGGACGGTGGCGGACTGTGGGGGACTGTGGGGAACTGTGGAGGACTGTGGAGGATGGTGGGGAACTGTGGAGGACTGTGGGGGACGGTGGAGAACTGTGGGGGACAGTGGAGGACTGTGGGGGACGGTGGAGAACTGTGGGGGACGGTGAAGGACTGTGGGGGACGGTGGAGAACTGTAGGGGACGGTGGAGGACTGTGGGGGACGGTGGAGAACTGTGGAGGACTGTGGGGAACGGTGGAGAACTGTGGGGGACGGTGAAGGACTGTGGGGGGGGGGACGTGGGGGACGGTGGGGGAGGGGGGCGGTGGAGAACTGTGGGGGACGGTGGAGAACTGTAGGGGACGGTGGGGAACGGTGGAGAACTGTGGGGGACGGTGAAGGACTGTGGGGGACAGTGAAGGACTGTGGGGGACGGTGAAGAACTGTGGGGGACGGTGAGGAACTGTGGAGGACTGTGGGGGACGGTGGAGAACTGTGGGGGACGGTGGAGGACTGTGGGGGACGGTGGAGAACTGTGGAGGACTGTGGGGGACGGTGGAGGACTGTGGGGGACAGTGCAGAACTATGGGGAACTGTGGAGGACTGTGGGGGACGGTGGAGGACTGTGGAGGACGGTGGAGAACTGTGGAGGACTGTGGGGGACGGTGGAGAACTGTGGAGGACGGTGGAGAACTGTGGAGGACTGTGGAGGACTGTGGGGGACGGTGGAGAACTATGGGGGACGGTGGAGAACTGTGGGGGACGGTGGAGAACTATGGGGAACTGTGGAGGACGGTGGAGAACTGTGGGGGACGGTGGAGAACTATGGGGGGGAACTGTGGGGGACGGTGGAGAACTGTGGAGGAGAACTGTGGGGGACTGTGGGGGACTGTGGGGGAGTGAGCAGTCCGGGGTTTGAACCATGGTCAGATATGTGTTTCGTGTCTTCCAGGAGGAGACATGTCCAAGAACGTGAACCCATCTCAGATGGCTAAACTGAACCAGCAGATGGCCAAAATGATGGACCCCCGAGTCCTGCACCACATGGGTGAGACCTGGTCTACCTGTAACTAACCTTGTAATTAACGATCTTAATTATTAATGAACTTCATTATTAACTATCTTAATTATTAACAAACCTCATTAACAATCTTAATTAGTAAAGAAACCTCATTATTAATGATCATAATTATTAACGAATCTCATTAACGATCTTAATTATTAACTAATCTCATTATTAACTATCTTTATCATTAACAAATCTTAATTGATAACTAACCTCATTAATTATCTCAACTGATAACAAGCTTAATTAATAAGTTGACGTCTGCTTTGTTCGTTAGGTGGAATGGCGGGTCTTCAGTCAATGATGCGTCAGTTTCAGCAGGGAGCTGCTGGCAATATGAAAGGCATGATGGGATTCAATAACATGTGACCGCCAACCAACCAGCTGCCTTAAAACAAAAACTTCAAATCAAAGCTCCGCCTCCTGATAGGTACAGGTGAAGAGGGGCGGGGCTTAGAGAGAGACAGCAGGAAGTGTAACGAGACAGAATAACAGCAGGATGTTTGAATTTTTGTTTTGTCTTCTGCTGGTTTTAGAGAAACACCAGAAAATGAAAAGTGATTATTTAAAGGAGCAGGATGCTTCTTCTTCTTCTTCTTCTTCTTCTTCTTCTTCTTCAGATGTTTCCATCTGACTGCTCCTTTAAATGATGAAGAGGAGGAGGAGGAGGTGGGGGGATGACCAGCTGGTTGTTTTATGGGCCTCAGTAATTTAATTCTGTATAAGTTGTTTGTGTACAAGATTTAAACAGAACAGAGTCTGTGCTGATTGGACGAGGAGACGCCACATGATGATGATGAAGATAACAGTTAGTGACAGTATTTTTGTCATGTAATAAACATTTGTATTGCACCATTTTAAACCTGCAATGTTTTTATTTCTGTCATCTTGATAGTTGTATCTGATATGCTGCTTTAAAATGATAATGCTACATTAAAGTTATAACACTGTTGTAACACTGTTACAGTTGTAACACTGTTGTAACACAACGTTACAGCTTTAACATTTCTGTAACACTATGTTACAGTCATAACACCGTGTTGTAACATTATGTTAGTTGTAACACTACGTTACAGTTGTAACACTGCATTCTAACACAATTATAGAACTATGCTACAATCATAACACTACCGTATAATGTCGGTATAGTATAAAATATTACACCTTGATATCAGTAATATAACGGATTTCTCCTCACGTTGTATTGTATATTTATTTATATATGAACTGTGAAATATTAGAGCTTTCGCCCCAGAATGTCAGGTGTGTTTAACAGCTGCCATGTAAGAAGTAGCCTCTGGTGTTGAGGAATAGGGCTGCTGAATGTTGCTCAGAGTGAGACCTCTCTTGTTTCTCCTCTCTGTGCCTTGACGTGGCGCCGGGCCGCCGCCATGTTGTTTTGCTTCGTAGTCAGTCAGCGGAGAGGAGCAGCGGAGGAGCAGCAGGTGAGTGACTGGTTCCCTCCGTACAGACTCACCTGGACCCGACTGACCTCCACCTTCACCTGGACTCAGACAGTTCACCTGTGTGCTCACTTGGACCCGTCACCTGCGGTGTGTCTACCTGCCCCGTTAGCTGCTGTTAGCTGTTAGCTGTTAGCTCCCAGGGTCCACACTGGACTTCAAATACAGCTCAGCTGCTCTCATTGATGAGCTCTGATCAGCTCTGATCGATTACCTGCAGTACTCGAGCATTTGTACTTTTATATTGTCTGCCACTTCAAAGCTGCATATCGATCTGTGATTTCTTTCTTTAAATACTAGAAGAACTGTACAGAGTTTTGTAGGTGGAGGAAGCTGAGTCCCCATGCTGAAATGTAACGAAGTACTTTTACTCAAGTACCAGTGATTAGCAAAATAATCATTAGAACACAGTAATATCCTTTAGATTATTCTGCGGAACGAGTACTTTTACTTTTGGCACTTAAACATTTGTAACCTTTTAACTGCAGTACTTTTACTTGTAGTAAAGCCGAGTATTTTTATTATGTAGCATTATAACTTTTACAGATCGTAGTACTTGTCCAGAGGGGTAAAGTGTGTTCAGGGTTGGATTTAAAATGTGATGATGGAGCAGATCTGAAAACCCTCATAGTCAACGTTCAGAGTCAGGACTGTCATATACGAGCACCTGTAGACTGTGGGTACACACGTGTACACGTATCTACAGGTAGATAGTATCTATAGATCTGATTAAGGAGTGATTGATGAGTATCTATAGATCTGATTAAGGAGTGATTGATGAGTATCTATAGATCTGATTAAGGAGTGATTGATGAGTATCTATAGATCTGATTAAGGAGTGATTGATGAGTATCTATAGATCTGATTAAGGAGTGATTGATGAGTATCTATAGATCTGTAGTGTCAGAGAAGTTCTTCTGGTTGATGCTGTGTGATGGTGAGTTACAGTCCAGACTGTGGAGGGAGTCGACAGTTCAGCCTCCCTATAGCCAAGCTGCTGCTCAGCCTGGTGGAGCGGGGTCTGAGGGTCTAAGAGTCTGAGGGTCTGAGGGTCTGAGGGTCTAAGGGTCTGAGGCAAGAGTCTGAGGGTCTAAGGATCTGAGGGTCTGAGGATCTGAGGGTCTCAGAGTCTGAGGGTCTAAGAGTCTGAGGATCTGAGGATCTAAGAGTCTGAGGGTCTAAGGATCTGAGGGTCTGAGGATCTAAGAGTCTGAGGGTCTAAGGATCTGAGGGTCTGAGGATCTAAGCGTCTGAGGGTCTAAGGATCTGAGGGTCTAAGAGTCTGAGGGTCTAAGGATCTGAGGGTCTGAGGATCTAAGAGTCTGAGGGTCTAAGAGTCTGAGGGTCTAAGAGTCTGAGGATCTGAGGATCTAAGAGTCTGAGGGTCTAAGAGTCTGAGGGTCTGAGGATCTAAGAGTCTGAGGGTCTCAGAGTCTGAGGGTCTGAGAATCTAAGAGTCTGAGGGTCTAAGGGTCTGAGGATCTAAGAGTCTGAGGGTCTAAGGATCTGAGGGTCTGAGGATCTAAGAGTCTGAGGGTCTCAGAGTCTGAGGGTCTAAGAGTCTGAGGGTCTAAGAGTCTGAGGATCTGAGGATCTAAGAGTCTGAGGGTCTAAGGATCTGAGGGTCTGAGGATCTAAGAGTCTGAGGGTCTGAGGATCTGAGGGTCTAAGGCGGCAGGGCGACTAAGAGCTGAGGGTCTAAGGATCTGAGGATCTAAGAGTCTGAGGGTCTAAGGATCTGAGGGTCTAAGAGTCTGAGGGTCTAAGGATCTGAGGGTCTGAGGATCTAAGAGTCTGAGGGTCTAAGAGTCTGAGGGTCTAAGAGTCTGAGGATCTGAGGATCTAAGAGTCTGAGGGTCTAAGAGTCTGAGGGTCTGAGGATCTAAGAGTCTGAGGGTCTCAGAGTCTGAGGGTCTGAGAATCTAAGGGTCTGAGGATCTAAGAGTCTGAGGGTCTAAGGATCTGAGGATCTGAGGGTCTAAGAGTCTGAGGGTCTAAGGATCTGAGGGTCTGAGGATCTAAGAGTCTGAGGGTCTCAGAGTCTGAGGGTCTGAGGATCTAAGAGTCTGAGGGTCTAAGAGTCTGAGGAAAAAAAAAAAAAATAGGTTAAGAGTGAGGACGGGGGAGGACGGGCAGGAAGTCTGAGGATCTAAGAGTCTGAGGGTCTAAGAGTCTGAGGATCTGAGGAGGTCTAAGAGTCTGAGGGTCTAAGGATCTGAGGGTCTGAGGATCTAAGAGTCTGAGGGTCTCAGAGTCTGAGGGTCTGAGGATCTAAGAGTCTGAGGGTCTAAGAGTCTGAGGATCTAAGAGTCTGAGGGTCTAAGAGTCTGAGGATCTGAGGGTCTAAGAGTCTGAGGGTCTAAGGATCTGAGGGTCTGAGGATCTAAGAGTCTGAGGGTCTCAGAGTCTGAGGGTCTGAGGATCTAAGAGTCTGAGGGTCTAAGAGTCTGAGGGTCTAAGAGTCTGAGGATCTGAGGGTCTAAGAGTCTGAGGGTCTAAGGATCTGAGGGTCTAAGGATCTGAGGGTCTGAGGATCTAAGAGTCTGAGGGTCTCAGAGTCTGAGGGTCTGAGGATCTAAGAGTCTGAGGGTCTAAGAGTCTGAGGGTCTAAGAGTCTGAGGATCTGAGGGTCTAAGAGTCTGAGGGTCTAAGGATCTGAGGGTCTAAGGATCTGAGGGTCTGAGGATCTAAGAGTCTGAGGGTCTCAGAGTCTGAGGGTCTGAGGATCTAAGAGTCTGAGGATCTAAGAGTCTGAGGGTCTAAGAGTCTGAGGGTCTAAGAGACTGAGGATCTGAGGGTCTAAGAGTCTGAGGGTCTACGAGTCTGAGGGTCTAAGAGTCTGAGGATCTTAGGGTCTAAGAGTCTGAGGATCTGAGGGTGTGAGATCTAGGGTCTAAGGATCTGAGGGTCTGAGGATCTAAGAGTCTGAGGATCTTAGGGTCTAAGAGTCTGAGGATCTGAGGGTGTGAGGATCTGAGGGTCTAAGGATCTGAGGGTCTGAGGATCTAAGAGTCTGAGGGTCTCAGAGTCTGAGGGTCTAAGAGTCTGAGGGTCTAAGCGTCTGAGGATCTGAGGATCTAAGAGTCTGAGGATCTAAGCGTCTGAGGGTCTGAGGGTCTAAGAGTCTGAGGGTCTAAGGATCTGAGGGTCTGAGGATCTAAGAGTCTGAGGGTCTAAGAGTCTGAGGATCTGAGGATCTAAGAGTCTGAGGGTCTAAGAGTCTGAGGGTCTGAGGATCTAAGAGTCTGAGGGTCTAAGAGTCTGAGGATCTAAGAGTCTGAGGGTCTAAGAGTCTGAGGATCTGAGGATCTAAGAGTCTGAGGGTCTCAGAGTCTGAGGGTCTGAGGATCTAAGAGTCTGAGGGTCTAAGAGTCTGAGGATCTGAGGATCTAAGAGTCTGAGGGTCTCAGAGTCTGAGGGTCTGAGAATCTAAGAGTCTGAGGGTCTAAGAGTCTGAGGATCTAAGAGTCTGAGGGTCTAAGAGTCTGAGGATCTGAGGGTCTAAGAGTCTGAGGGTCTAAGGATCTGAGGGTCTGAGGATCTAAGAGTCTGAGGGTCTCAGAGTCTGAGGGTCTGAGGATCTAAGAGTCTGAGGATCTAAGAGTCTGAGGGTCTAAGAGTCTGAGGGTCTAAGAGTCTGAGGGTCTAAGAGTCTGAGGATCTGAGGGTCTAAGAGTCTGAGGGTCTAAGGTGAGGGTTGAGGATTGAGTTAGGGTGAGTCTGAGGGTCTGAGGATCTAAGAGTCTGAGGGTCTAAGAGTTTGTTTTTGGTTTAGGTTCTGAGGATCTAAGAGTCTGAGGGTCTCAGAGTCTGAGGGTCTGAGGATCTAAGAGTCTGAGGGTCTAAGAGTCTGAGGATCTAAGAGTCTGAGGGTCTAAGAGTCTGAGGATCTGAGGGTCTAAGAGTCTGAGGGTCTAAGGATCTGAGGGTCTGAGGATCTAAGAGTCTGAGGGTCTCAGAGTCTGAGGGTCTGAGGATCTAAGAGTCTGAGTTTGGGTCTTAGGATTTTAGGGTTTTAAGAGTCTGAGGGTTTAGTAGTATGAGGATTTTTGGGGGTTTTAGGGTTTTGGGTTTTTGGGTTTTTGGGGTTTTAGGGTTTGGGAGTCTGAGGGTCTGAGGGTTTGGGGTTTTTAGTTTTTGAGTTTTTGGGGGTTTGGGGTTTGGGGTTTATGGATTTGTGGTTTTTGGGGTTTTGGATTTTATGAGTTTATGGGGTTAGGGGTTTATAGGTTTGGGAGTTTGGGGGGGGTGGGGGTGTGGGGGTTTGGGGTTTGGGGGGTTTGGGGGTTTGAGGTTTTTGGGTGTAAGGGTTTGAGGGGTTTTGGGGTTTTAAGGTTTGGGGGTTTAAGAAGAAGAAGAAGAAGAAAAACAACCTTTATTAATCCCACAATGGGGGAAATTAATTTTCACCCCTTTTAAATTTTATATAGTATATTAAAAACCTAAACACACATACATTTTTTAATAGAGGAGTTTTAGAATGAGGGGGCTTCTCCTGACAAGCGCCCCGAGCAGTTGGGGGTTTTTGTGTGCCTTGCTCAGGGGCACCTCGGCAGTGCCCAAGAGGTAAACTGGCACCTCTCCAGCTACCAGTTCACACTCAGTTTTTGGTCCATGTCGGGACTTGAACCGGTGACCCTCCGGTTCCCAAGCCACACTCCCTACAGACTGAGCTACTGCCGCCCCAAAAGAGTCTGAGGATCTAAGAGTCTGAGGGTCTAAGAGTCTGAGGATCTGAGGGTCTAAGAGTCTGAGGGTCTAAGAGTCTGAGGATCTGAGAGTCTAAGAGTCTGAGGGTCTAAGAGTCTGAGGATCTAAGAGTCTGAGGGTCTAAGAGTCTGAGGATCTGAGGGTCTAAGAGTCTGAGGGTCTAAGAGTCTGAGGATCTGAGAGTCTAAGAGTCTGAGGGTCTAAGAGTCTGAGGGTCTAAGAGTCTGAGGGTCTAAGGATCTGAGGGTCTGAGGATCTAAGAGTCTGAGGGTCTGAGGGTCTAAGGATCTGAGGGTCTGAGAATCTAAGAGTCTGAGGGTCTGAGGGTCTCAGAGTCTGAGGGTCTGAGGATCTAAGAGTCTGAGGATCTAAGAGTCTGAGGATCTGAGGGTCTAAGAGTCTGAGGGTCTAAGGATCTGAGGGTCTGAGGATCTAAGAGTCTGAGGATCTGAGGGTCTAAGGATCTGAGGGTCTGAGGATCTAAGAGTCTGAGAGTCTAAGAGTCTGAGGATCTAAGAGTCTGAGGGTCTAAGAGTCTGAGGATCTGAGGGTCTAAGAGTCTGAGGGTCTACGAGTCTCAGCCGGTGTCTGATGAGCATATTAAGCTGATTTTCAAGCAGGTGCATTAATGCTGCTAAGTGCACTAAAACTATTTTTTCCATCCAAAAGTTTATTTGACAAAGTTTAGTTTATTGATTACCTGTTTCACTCATCTTCATCTTCATCTTCATCCTCTTATCCGGGTCGGGTCTCGGGGCCAACAGCTCCAGCAGGGACCCCAGACTTCCCTTTCCAGGGCCACATTAACCAGCTCTGACTGGGGGATCCCGAGGCGTTCCCAGACCAGTGTACAGTATACTGTATATACTATATACATACAGTATATATAGTATACATAGTATAAATACAGTATACTGATATACACAGTTGATGATCACTTTCCATTAACTCATTAATGTTGTTTCAGTTCTGCAGTGAAAACAAAGTTTTAGTACTAGTGGTAGTACAACCCAACAGTCCTGACGGGGTGCTAGAGGTCAGATGACAGCTTGTTAGTGTCGTTAATAGTTCTGTAGTATACGAAGTAGTACTACAGTGAAGCTGATAGTACTACAGTTAAGATAGGTGTTAGTACTGCATTATAGTTAGTAGTACAGCAGTAAATATAGTAGTACTACGAAGTAGTTGGAAGTACTATAGTTTAGTTAGTAGAACTCCAGTGTAGTTAGTAGGACTGCACTGTAGTTAGAGGTACTACAGTATAGTTACTAGTACTGCAGTAAATTTAGAAGTACTGCAGTAAATTAAGTAGTGCTATGGTAGAGTCGGTATTACTCGGTAGTACTAGTAGTCGGAAAGTACTTTACTTCACTTCCGAGATGGTGGTCTGCAGTGTGGGGGCCCCGCAGGGAACGGTTCAGATACGGTGGTCTGCAGTGTGGGGGTTCCTCAGAGAACGGTTCAGACACGGTGGTCTGCAGTGTGGGGGTTCCTCAGGGAACGGTTCTGACATGGTGGTCTGCAGTGTGGGGGTTCCTCAGGGTACGGTTCTGACACGGTGGTCTGCAGTGTGGGGGTTCCTCAGGGAACGGTTCTGACACGGTGGTCTGCAGTGTGAGGGTTCCTCAGGGAACGGTTCTGACACGGTGGTCTGCAGTGTGGGGGCCCCACAGGGAACGGTTCTGACACGGTGGTCTGCAGTGTGGGGGTTCCTCAGGGAACGGTTCTGACACGGTGGTCTGCAGTGTGGGGTTCCTCAGGGAACGGTTCTGGCTCCGTTCCTCTTCACGCTCTACACTGCAGACTTCTCCTACAACTCACCAACCTGCCACCTGCAGAAGTTCTCTGATGACTCTGCTATTGTCGGCCTCATCACTGATGGGGATGATGGGGAGTACAGAGAACTTTCCCAGGACTTGGTGGACTGGTGCCTGCGGAACCACCTCCAGATCAACACGGGGAAAACTAAAGAGCTGGTGGTGGATTTCCGCAGGCAAACTCATCCCCCTCCAACACCGGTGAACATCCAGGGATCAGACACTGAGATGGTGACATCTTATAAATACCTGGGTGTTCACCTGAACAATAAACTGGAGTGGACTACAAATTCCTCTGAACTCCATAAAAAAGGCCAGAGCAGACTGTATCTGCTCAGGAGACTGAGGTCTTTTGGAGTGCAGGGGACACTTCTGAAAACATTTTATGACACTGTGGTGGCATCAGCCATATTTTATGGAGTGGTTTGCTGGGGCAGCAGCATCACAGCTGCAGACAGGAAGAGGCTGGATAAGATCATTAAAAGGGCCAGCTCTGTCCTGGGAGGCTCTCTGGACCCAGTGCAGGTGGTGGGAGAGAGGAGGATGATGGCTAAGCTGTCATCCATGATGGAGAAGGACTCCCACCCCATGAAGGACACCATCAGAGCTCTGGAGAGCTCCTTCAGTGACAGGCTGCTACACCCTAAGTCTACGAAGGAGCGTTACAGAAGGTCCTTCCTGCCTGCAGCTGTCAGACTCCACAACCAGCACTGCTCCCAGTAGACCACATACACATTCACAACCAGCACTGCTCCCAGTAGACCACATACACATTCACAACCAGCACTGCTCCTAGTAGACCACATACACATTCACAACCAGCACTGCTCCCAGTAGACCACATACACAGCGACAACCAGCACTGCTCCCAGTAGACCACATACACATTCACAACCAGCACTGCTCCCAGTAGACCACATACACATTCACAACCAGCACTGCTCCCAGTAGACCACATAAACACTCACAACAAACTGACCAGACACAAGAGCAATAACAAGACATGTGTGAAATCATATCATCTGTGCAATTATAGCAACTGGACAAGAATATTTTTTAATATGCTGGACATATTTTAGCTTTACTTCTCTATTATGTATATATTGTTTTATTTATTTGTATTAATACTCTTTTAAAATCTATGCTGCTTGTTTATTGCACTATCCACTTTGCTGCTGTAACATGTAAATTTCTCCACTGTGGGACAAATAAAGGAATATCTTATCTTATATCTTATCTTATCTTATCTTACTACAGTGTAGTTAGTAGCACTGCGGTACTCTGATACTGTGTCCTCTCCCCTCACAGCGTGTACCTGAGTGTCTGGCCCTTCCCATCTCCCTGTGTTGCCATGACGACCTTCCCAGAGTACATTGCTCAGAACGAGGAACGTGATGGCGTGCGGTTCAGCTGGAACGTTTGGCCGTCCAGCCGGCTGGAGGCGACCCGGATGGTGGTCCCGGTGTCATCGCTGTTCACACCTCTGAGGGAACGACCCGACCTGCCGCCCATCCAGTACGAACCGGTCCTCTGCAGCCGCGCCACCTGCCGCGCTGTCCTCAACCCGTTGTGGTACGCATCACTGCACACCTGTGTGACATCACAGATGGGTGTCAGAGGTGACAGACGGGTGTCAGAGGTCACAGATGGGTGTCAGAGGTCACAGACGGGTGTCAGGGTCACAAATGGGTGTCAGAGGTGACAGTCAGGTGTCAGGGTCACAGACGGGTGTCAGAGGTCACAGACGGGTGTCAGAGGTCACAAATGGGTGTCAGGGTCATAGACGGGTGTCAGGGTCACAGACGGGTGTCAGAGGTCACAGACGGGTGTCAGGGTCACAGACGGGTGTCAGAGGTCACAGACGGGTGTCAGGGTCACAAATGGGTGTCAGAGGTCACAGACGGATGTCAGAGGTGACAGACGGGTGTCAGAGGTGACAGACGGGTGTCAGGGTCACAGATGGGTGTCAGAGGTCACAGACGGGTGTCAGGGTCACAGATGGGTGTCAGAGGTCACAGACGGGTGTCAGGGTCACAGATGGGTGTCAGAGGTGACAGACGGGTGTCAGGGTCATCCATGGGTGTCTGAGGTCCCGACGGGTTTCAGGGTCACAAATGGGTGTCAGAGGTCACAGACGGTTGTCAGAGGTGACAGCCGGGTGTCAGGGTCACAGATGGGTGTCAGAGGTCCAGACGGGTGTCAGGGTCACAAATGGGTGTCAGAGGTCACAGACGGGTGTCAGGGTCACAGATGGGTGTCAGAGGTGACAGACGGGTGTCAGAGGTCACAGACGGGTGTCAGGGTCACAGACGGGTGTCAGGATCACAGACGGATGTCAGGGTCGCAGATGGGTGTCAGAGGTGACAGACGGGTGTCAGAGGTCACAGATGGGTGTCAGAGGTCACAGACGGGTGTCAGGGTCACAAATGGGTGTCAGAGGTCACAGACGGGTGTCAGAGGTGACAGACAGGTGTCAGGGTCACAGACGGGTGTCAGGGTCGCAGACGGGTGTCAGAGTCGCAGACGGGTGTCAGGGTCGCAGTGGGGTCAGAGGTCACAGACGGGTGTCAGAGGAAACAGAGGG
Source organism: Pterois miles (assembly GCA_947000775.1). Taxonomy (NCBI): domain Eukaryota; kingdom Metazoa; phylum Chordata; class Actinopteri; order Perciformes; family Scorpaenidae; genus Pterois; species Pterois miles. Next base: position 10,034,269 of record CAMQGK010000001.1, on the reverse strand, counting down.
TGCAGAGGACAGCGTGTCAGGTGCGGTCGGTAGTTGGTCAGGCAGCGGTGTCAGGTCGCAGTGGGTGTCAGGGTCACAGACCGGTGTCAGGGTCACAGACCGGTGTCAGAGGTCACAGCGGGTGTCAGGGTCACAGCGGGTGCAGAGGCACAAATGGGTGCAGGGCAATTCACCAGGTGTCAGAGGTCACAGACGGGTGTCAGGGTCACAGACGGGTGTCAGAGGTCACAGACGGGTGTCAGGGTCCAAGGGTGTCAGATGCAGTGTCAGGTCCAGGTGTCAGAGGTCACAGACGGGTGTCAGGGTCACAGACGGGTGTCAGAGGTCACAGACGGGTTTCAGAGTCACAGACGGGTGTCAGGGTGTCTAACATGTACCTTTCTGTCTCTTTCAGTCAGGTGGACTACCGGGCTAAACTGTGGGCCTGTAACTTCTGCTACCAGCGGAACCAGGTTCATTATAAACACACACACATAGTATATAGAATGAAACTTCCTCACAGAGACAGAAGAGCAGCACCGAGACTCTGACTCTGCTTCTGTTTCAGTTTCCTCCGTCGTACGCTGGAATCTCTGAGGTGAACCAGCCGGCTGAGCTGCTTCCTCAGTTCTCCACCATTGAGTATGTGGTCCAGGTGAGACAGACAGACAGACAGACAGACAGACAGACAGTATTGTCAGATGTATAACTCAATTTGGTCTCTGTCCTCAGCGGGGTCCTCAGATGCCGCTGGTCTTCCTGTATGTAGTGGACACCTGTATGGAAGACGAGGACCTGCAGGCCCTGAAGGAGTCTTTGCAGATGTCCCTGTCTCTTCTGCCCCCCACCGCTCTGGTCGGACTCATCACCTTCGGACGCATGGTTCAAGTCCACGAGCTGGGCTGTGAGGGGATCTCCAAGAGCTATGTCTTCAGAGGGACCAAGGACCTGAATGCCAGGCAGCTCCAGGTATCTGACTGCCACTGAAACCAGTCCTGCATGTAGCACGTAGCTACTGGTGACCTGACCCCAACCAAGCTTCTGTAGCATCCCAGAGACGGTAGAGACATGTCCATATCAACAGCTACTTAATTTTCCCTTTGGATGAGTCTAGTCTGTCAACTGCCAAGTAGTAATCAGCTGTGGACTGTTTACAGGAGATGAAGTAGTAATCAGCTGTGGACTGTTTACAGGAGATGAAGTAGTAATCAGCTGTGGACTGTTTACAGGAGATGAAGTAGTAATCAGCTGTGGACTGTTTACAGGAGATGCTGGGTCTGACCAAACCGTCGGCGGGTCAGGGACGAGGACCTCAGCCGGCCCAGCAGCCTCTGTCCAACAGGTAAACATTCACAGCTCCATGTTTGTCCTGTTATGTCTGCGAGGACCCTCGTTGATATAATCCATTCCCAGCTCCTAACGAGGGATGTAGCAATCCATTATGTCAGTAATCCAGTAATTGGATAAAACATGCTTTATAGTAAATATACACAAGTCTCAATGAGCGACTATTTGGTGTCCTTTTTTAGAAAAATCAACATTTTTATCACTTTAATAGCATACGCTAGTATCATCTGTCCAGATGACAGCCGTACGCTAGTATCATCTGTCCAGATGACAGCCGTATGCAAGTATCATCTGTCCAGACTACAGCCGTACGCTAGTATCATCTGTCCAGACTACAGCCGTACGCTAGTATCATCTGTCCAGACTATAGCTGTACGCTAGTATCATCTGTCCAGACTACAGCCGTACGCTAGTATTATCTGTCCAGATTACAGCCGTACGCTAGTATCATCTGTCCAGACTACAGCCGTACGCTAGTATCATCTGTCCAGACTATAGCCGTACGCAAGTATCATCTGTCCAGACTACAGCCGTACGCTAGTATCATCTGTCCAGACTACAGCCGTACACTAGTATCATCTGTCCAGACGACAGCCGTACGCTAGTATCATCTGTCCAGACTACAGCCGTACGCAAGTATCATCTGTCCAGACTACAGCCGTACGCTAGTATCATCTGTCCAGACTATAGCCGTACGCAAGTATCATCTGTCCAGACTACAGCCGTACGCTAGTATCATCTGTCCAGACTACAGCCGTACACTAGTATCATCTGTCCAGACGACAGCCGTACGCTAGTATCATCTGTCCAGACTACAGCCGTACGCTAGTATCATCTGTCCAGACTACAGCCGTACACTAGTATCATCTGTCCAGACGACAGCCGTACGCTAGTATCATCTGTCCAGATGACAGCCGTACGCTAGTATCATCTGTCCAGACTATAGCCGTACGCAAGTATCATCTGTCCAGATGACAGCCGTACGCAAGTATCATCTGTCCAGACTACAGCCGTACGCAAGTATCATCTGTCCAGACTACAGCCGTACGCTAGTATCATCTGTCCAGACGACAGCCGTACGCTAGTATCATCTGTCCAGATGACAGCCGTACGCTAGTATCATCTGTCCAGACTATAGCCGTATGCAAGTATCATCTGTCCAGACTACAGCCGTACGCTAGTATCATCTGTCCAGATGACAGCCGTACGCTAGTATCATCTGTCCAGACTATAGCCGTACGCAAGTATCATCTGTCCAGACTACAGCCGTACGCTAGTATCATCTGTCCAGACGACAGCCGTACGCTAGGATTATCTGTCCAGATTACAGCCGTACGCTAGTATCATCTGTCCAGACTACAGCCGTACGCTAGTATTATCTGTCCAGACTACAGCCGTACGCTAGTATCATCTGTCCAGACGACAGCCGTACGCTAGTATTTATCTGTCCAGATTACAGCCGTACGCTAGTATCATCTGTCCAGACGACAGCCGTACGCTAGTATTATCTGTCCAGACTACAGCCGTACGCTAGTATCATCTGTCCAGACTACAGCCGTACGCTAGTATCATCTGTCCAGACGACAGCCGTACGCTAGTATCATCTGTCCAGACGACAGCCGTACGCTAGTATCATCTGTCCAGATTTAATATACTAAATATATCTTAGACGAAGCGTAGTAGTATTATCTGTCCAGACTACAGCCGTACGCTAGTATCATCTGTCCAGACGACAGCCGTACGCTAGTATCATCTGTCCAGACGACAGCCGTACGCTAGTATATCTGTCCAGTATCTTCACTAACCTAATATTATCTGTCCAGATTACAGCCGTACGCTAGTATCATCTGTCCAGACGACAGCCGTACGATCATCCCAGATGACAGCCGTACCTAGTATTATCTGTCCAGATTACAGCCGTACGCTAGTATCATCTGTCCAGACTACAGCCGTACGCTAGTATCATCTGTCCAGATTACAGCCGTACGCTAGTATCATCTGTCCAGACGACAGCCGTACGCTAGTATCATCTGTCCAGACGACAGCCGTACGCTAGTATTATCTGTCCAGACGACAGCCGTACGCTAGTATTATCTGTCCAGATTACAGCCGTACGCTAGTATCATCTGTCCAGACGACAGCCGTACGCTAGTATTATCTGTCCAGACTACAGCCGTACGCTAGTATCATCTGTCCAGACTACAGCCGTACGCTAGTATCATCTGTCCAGACGACAGCCGTACGCTAGTATTCTAGTATTATCTGTCCAGATTACAGCCGTACGCTAGTATCATCTGTCCAGACGACAGCCGTACGCTAGTATTATCTGTCCAGATTACAGCCGTACGCTAGTATCATCTGTCCAGACTACAGCCGTACGCTAGTATCATCTGTCCAGATTACAGCCGTACGCTAGTATCATCTGTCCAGACGACAGCCGTACGCTAGTATCATCTGTCCAGATGACAGCCGTACGCTAGTATCATCTGTCCAGACGACAGCCGTACGCTAGTATCATCTGTCCAGACGACAGCCGTACGCTAGTATCATCTGTCCAGACGACAGCCGTACGCGTATTCTACTATCATCTGTCCAGATGACAGCCGTACGCTAGTATCATCTGTCCAGACGACAGCTGTACGCTAGTATTATCTGTCCAGATTACAGCCGTACGCTAGTATCATCTGTCCAGACTACAGCCGTACGCTAGTATCATCTGTCCAGATTACAGCCGTACGCTAGTATCATCTGTCCAGACGACAGCCGTACGCTAGTATCATCTGTCCAGACGACAGCTGTACGCTACTATCATCTGTCCAGATGACAGCTGTACGCTAGTATTATCTGTCCAGACGACAGCTGTACGCTAGTATTATCTGTCCAGATTACAACCGTATGCTAGTATCATCTGTCCAGGAAATCGGAGAGGATATTTGGGTCAGCACAGCTGACGCAGAATGGCGCTAATGAAGTGATAGTGCCTGCCTTTTTGAAGGCTTTGCGCTGTGCAGTAGGCTCGCCGGGTCTGAGGAGAACTGAAGCAGCTCAGACGGAGAGCTGCAGAAACAGATCCAGAGGACCAGAGGAGCCTGGAAGACGACTGTATTGATCAGAGTGATTATGTTAAAGAGCTGGCGGCCACAGTTCTGTAATTATGCTTTTCATGCACGTGAAGAGTAAAAGAGAACAACCTGATTCCAGCCTCCCACCTCTGATGTGTACTCATGAGAACCCACTTGCAGCCCAGAGTGGGTATAGATATTATACTAACACTACAGCTATACCTACTACTCCTCCCTCTGGAGGTTGTTGCTGACGTCCCTGACGGCTGTTTTAGGGTTTTTCTTTACAGCTCTCACAGTGTTTCTGTCATCAGCTGCTGATGTTTCCTCGGTCTACCGGTTCACCGTCTGTTGCTCAGTACAGCGGTGGTTTCTTTCTTCTTCAGGACGTTCCAGATGGTTGTACCGGTTATGGCCGACGTCGGATCAATGGCTCTGATTGATTTCCATCTGCTCTCAGCTTTTCTCCCAGAGACAGCTCTCTGGTCTTCATGTTGGTTTCACCTTTTAACTAGAAATCAGTCTGAACAGGAAAAACCCAAAGCTGAAACTGAGAGGAGACATTCAGCTCTATTTATTGATGAATAATCAATGTAACAGGACTCACCTGGGCAACAGAAACACCTGTCAGTCACATGATCAACAATTTAGCTCACTAGAAAAATGGGTTCAATCAAACGGTGCTATCTGCTTAGTAGTGGAACAGATCTAGATGGAAACAGAAGCTGAAATCCTGATCTGTGGTCTCAGGTTCATCTGGTGGTGTCAAACCCGAATGTTTCAGTGTTGATAAAGCTCATAAAGGAACTGGCCTCAATGATCCGGCAGTTTTCGAGGGGACTGTACTCACATTTGTTGAGTTGTCTCTTGCAGAGTATTAGTGTGTCGCCTCCCTTCAGATTCCTTCAGCCGGTGCAGAAGATTGACATGAACCTGACGGACCTGCTGGGGGAGCTTCAGCGGGACCCCTGGCCCGTCACACAGGGGAAGAGGCCGCTGCGCTCGCTGGGCGTCGCCATGTCCATTGCTGTGGGCCTCCTGGAGGTGAGAGGCTCAGCGCTGTCTTCATTCAGCCGTGCTGAGCCATTGCCGTCATGTCACACCAAACTCCTGTGTTTTACCCACAGTGCACCTTCCCGAACACGGGCGCTCGGATCATGACTTTCATTGGCGGCCCAGCGACGCAAGGCCCCGGCATGGTGGTGGGAGACGAGCTGAAGACCCCCATCAGGTCCTGGCACGACCTCGAGAAGGATAATGCTAAGTTCATGAAGAAAGCTACCAAGGTGAGTTAGGAGAACATGTAGTGGCTGACCTTAGCTGTCGGAATGAAGATACAGGTGATCCAGTCAAGTGCACATAAATAATAAGAGATTTATTCAGAAAGCAAGTTTGACAGAACAGCATGAAAATGGAAAGAACCCTTCTCTGTTTACAGTCTGGTGCAATCAGCAGACACCATCTATTTTCCAAATGTCCTGTGTGAAGCTCTCATCTGATCTGACCACATGTTTCCTGTTTACCAGCTGGTATCATAGTACTAGTGTCATACTACTGGAGTAATACAGAGTAGTATCAGGTATGTATTTCCATGTGACAGTAGGGTTAGTCATCTGTGTGTGTGTGTGTGTGTGTGTGTGTTGCAGCACTATGAGTCTCTGGCTAACAGAGCGTCCACTAACGGTCACATCATTGACATCTACGCCTGTGCTCTGGATCAGACCGGCCTGCTGGAGATGAAGTGCTGCGCTAACTACACCGGGTACACACACACACACACAGACACACACACACACACACACACACACACACACACACACCTGATAACAGGTGGTTCTATAGACCCTTTTAGTGATGACATCATGATTACATCAGTGTTAGCTGGAGGCTAACCACAGACTGGAGGCTAACGCTAGCAGTGGGCTAAAGCTCCACATCTAAAATGTCATCTTGCTGTTGTTGGCTAGCTAGCTAGCGTTAGCCAGCCGTCTCCTCCTCCTGCAGTAGTCTCCAGCAGCGTAGCGGTCGGCTAATCTGGTCCCATTGGTTAATGTTAACTTTCTCCACTAACTCTGGTGATCCTGGAGATCGCTCCACTTAACGCTCCGCCCACTAAATACTGCATCATGATTACTAACAGAGGAAGGGGTCACCTGCCCTTTAACGTTACTTGTACCTGTGCTCTTCTCTCCAGAGGTTACATGGTGATGGCCGACTCCTTCAACACTTCTCTGTTCAAACAAACCTTCCAGAGAGTTTTCACCAAAGACGTCCAGGGATCCTTCAAGATGGCCTTTGCTGCCACGCTGGAGGTCAAGGTACCAACTACAGCCGACTGCTGTCAGTCATCTGATCACAGTCAGCTGTCATGAGGCTCGTTGGAGACGAGCCAGACCGAGGCAGAATCCGTCACTGCCGATCGCCACTCAATGCAGCCAGTTAGACTTGTCTCTGACTTACTCTGATGTCATGACAACGAGTTTTTAGAGTCAGGCGCTGCAGTTGCATGATGGGAAACACCAGGCTGTCACCTGATCAGAGAGCTGATTGGCTCGTAGTTTTGACAGCAAACACCAGGTGTTGTAGAAAGTCTGAACTTTCTGTGTAATTGTAAAATTAGTATTATCCAGTATATAACTCTAGATTGGAGGTTATTAGTCTCATGTTGTACAATGACAGTTTCACCTGTTAAACACATCTGGTGTGGTTGATGATAATAATAATAATAATAATAATAATAAAGGTTATTTATAAGCACTTATGAAAACGAGTGCTCATTACAAAGAGCTTTACAAGGTGAACATAAAAACAATAAAGGATAAAATCCAGCAGCAGATACACAAATATTTCCACATATATTTACCAACAAATATCAATAAATCTGAATGTGGTCTGAAAACTACAAGTAGCCTACAGATCTAACAGACTGACAGTCTCTGGGACTTCCTGTCAATTCAGTGAAGGCTGCTTGAAACGGTTGGAAACCAGCCCTTCAGGAAGAGCCCAGGTTGTTGATCCAACATGGTGCTAGAGACCAAACGGTTGTTCAACAACTTCTGTGTCCATCAGGTGACGTCACTGGACCCACAAAGACTTTTTCTCATAGACTTCCACTGAGAAATAGACTTCTGTAACTCAGAGGGTCATTTATTTAGAGGCGAATCAACTCCCCAGGACCAAGACTCTGATAGTCCTGATTTAAATCATCAGGTCCTAAAAGATGTAAAACACTCTGATATCTGAATCCAGAGTCATTTCCTTCCTCTGCTGGAGACCCAGACCATGACGACAGCGTGACGTTGAAACCCTGTGACCGAGTCATGTGACCGAGCGGACGCTACAGCGCATATTGGGCATGCCCCCAAGACCCAGAAAAGTCAGAAGTTCGGGGTACGTGACCTGGTAGTCCACCTCTGACTTCATGCTCCACTGAGACACTTTCATAGGAGTGGACGGGGTCCCCCTCCAACACTGGATCCACTATACATCCATGCTGTAAACTGCCTGACTTGACAGCAGCTTTTAGTCTCCACCCCCTGCTGCTATCCCCACATAGGCCCTGCCCCGCAGAGGCCCCGCCCCACAGAGGCCCCGCCCCCTGCTCACCTGAGTACCAGGTGAATCAATAAGAATGTGACTAATAAAGTCGTCCCTGTTGTTTTATTTCAGACGTCCAGAGAGATCAAAGTATCTGGAGCCATTGGACCTTGTGTGTCCCTGAACGCTAAAGGACCCTGTGTCTCTGAGAACGTAAGGAACCATCATCAGACTCTAGTATACTGGAGTACTCTGTATTATACTATAGTACACAGTAGTACCCTGTAGTACTGCGTCATGACCCTCTGTATACAGTATATCTATGTGTTACTGTAGTACTCAGTAGTATTCAGTAGTACCCTGTAGTACTGCGTAGTAAACCTCTGTATATATCTGTGTTCCAGGAGATTGGAACAGGAGGAACGTGTCAGTGGAAGATCTGCGGATTGGATCCGAGCACCACGCTGGCTCTTTACTTTGAAGTCGTCAACCAGGTACACACAGCTGACCTCTGACCTCTGACCTCTGACACACAGGAAAATAAAAGCACCAGATCTGTTGTAGTTGACTTCCTGCTGTAGAAATATGACCAGAGGATGGTAACTGCAGTAACATGGCACATAATACCTGTTTTCACCCAGATGACCTCACCTGAAACAGGACCACAAATAAACACATAGTGGTCTGTATACATTAGTAGAGTTTATTATTATTATTATTATTATTGTTATTATTGTTATTGTTATTATCATTATTAGCAGCAGAGCTGCGAGCCGACGGGTTATATCCTCAGCTGGACTCTCAAGGTTCAGGTAGATCTGGGTCTGTCCTGGGTTCTCCTCCTAGTTTGATCAGTCAGCCTCTACAAGGAGGCGTCCAGGAGGATCCTAATCAGACCATGAACCGCTACAGCTCGGGCTGATGGGACTGTAGTTTCAGAGGTATCCTGGCATGAACTGAATGTGAGTGATAATGACAAAAAAGAAATGGTAGGATTCATCCTCTGGGGGCGTGAAGGTCTCACAGGTCATGATTTGAACCATCCAGTAGTCGTTGGGATCTGGTCCAGCTGCTCTGAAGATGGTTACTCAACTGAACTACATTTTCCACAGTGCAGTGTGGCTGCTGCAACTCACTGACGGTGTTTACGTGTTGATCACAGTGGTGTTGGTGTTTTTGGTGGTGACGGTGGGCGTGTCACTGCTGTAGTCATCGTCGTCGTTGTGCTGATGCGATTGGTTGTGTCCAAGTGGAGGGCGGCGTTCTGGGGGCGGGGCTCCAGAGGTGTCCCAGAACACAGACACATCTGGATAAACCTGCTGACGCTGCGACGCACCGCCACCCTGTACCTGCTGGAGACAGACGGATGATGTCATTCATGTTTCACTCATCATGGTCGTGATTGGCTGTGCTCTATGGTGTCGTACTTACGTCTGCGTCATGCAGGTGATCCAGGGGTTGAGGGCGGCGCCGGTCAGAACCAGCCACGCCGAGAGGGCAGAGGTCACAGCCGGACTCTGTTGGCTGCTAAACGTCTCGTATAGACACACGGAGATGTAGGGCAGCCAACACACCAGCAGACACACTGGGAACACACAGGAAGTCCCCCCCCCCCCCCCCCTTAGTTACACAGGCTGGACACCAAAAACATGGAGTCACCAACTCCATGTAGCCGGGTGCCGCGGTGGGTGTCGTCAGGAACAGACAGACTACAGTATGTGATGGTAGGAAATATTCACCGAGGTAAACGTGTCTATCAAAATAAATCACACCAAAAGTTCCTTCAGGAGGCGCCAACCCTGCCATAGATAATATACTCAATGGAACAAAACCAGGCCAAACCACGCAGGCTCAATAGAACTCCGGCACCAACCTGCAGTCGGAGCTTCAGCAGGGGGTGGGGAGCTGGGAGGTTAGACACAGCAGAACCAGACCTAGGACTGAGCAGGGACCCTGTGGTGCTCAGTAGTTGTTTCTGTATACAGGGTAATGTTAGCCTCGCTGTTTTTATGACATCACTGTGTGTCTCCATAATGAGAATAATGACAGTGAGTCATGAAGGTAAACCTCAGACATCCTGTTGTCATGGCAACATATGCATCTGATTCTGCTGTTTGACTTTTATGAGTGCTCGTTGTTTCAGTTCAGACATCTTAGTCCTGACAGGTCCTCTCTACTATTTAAAGAAAGATCCAGGTAGTCACCACGGATAAATAAAGCTAGACCATTAATTAAAGCAGCGTGGCGGGAGGTGAGGGTGGTGCATGATCCACAGCGAGGCCATAACCAGGATGTTAGAGATGTTGAGGTAATGAGTGGACGTCCACCAGCCACCAAAAATAAACCTTTAAAGTCATTTTATTCTCTTCAGCTCACCTTTGGATCTTTTAGTGATTAGAAATAAATTTATGTCTGTCTGAACACAGGAAGTGTTTAAAGACAGAAGGAGCTGGTCGCTCCTGGCGCAACGTTAACTCACCTGAGGTGGTGACCATGACGATGGAGCTCCTCAGGTAGTTGTTAGCAGGGACGTAGTAGCAGTGTAGCTCGTTGCATATGAACGTCCCCCTCCTGGCCTGCTTCCTTGCAACGTAGACGATGTAGCCGTACAGTGAACACACGGTGAGGATCGGCGCCATGACACCCAGTGACATCCACAGCACCACGAAGGACCTGTTGTCAGGGGTGAAGCTCGGGCAGCAGAGGAACCGTGACTCGCTGTAGACATAGCTGCCGAATCCCAGCAGGGGCAGGGCGGCGTTCACCAGGCAGAACGACCACACCAGGGCCAGCGCCGCTCTGCTGCGCCCTGCCGTCCAGATGCTACAGTAGCTGAGGGCGAAGCATATCTCGGTGAACTTGTCAACGGTGGCCCAGGTGAGCGAGTGGATGGAAGAGGTCTGCAGCAGGAGCAAGATGAAGCCGCTGCCCTGGCAGAAGGCGCCCTCGCTGGCATAGCGGGAAGGCCACGCTAGGCTGTTGTAGGCGCCGAACGGGATGGCAGAGAGCCCGAGGGCCAGGTCACTGGCGCTGAAGCTCAAGGTGAGGCCCAGCGTGTCAGTCCGGAGCTCCCTGTTGAAGAGCAGGACCAACAGGAGGAGGAGGTTCCCGCCAACAGACGCCACGCCCGACAGAACCATCAGAGCGGCGTACAGCATCCGCAGAGTATCCATGTTCACACTCACAGGACGAGAAGTAGTTACAACAGTTACATCACAGGTCAGATGGCGACCCTGACGTGTTCCTCAGAATTCAAGTTCAAAAGAATCGGAAAATACACACGGTCACATGACATGAACTCCAAAAAATAACTGAACCGTCTCCATGGCGACTGAGCAACTTCATGCACTGAGGAAGATCATGAGGTTTGGTTGAAAGTAGAAAGTGAGGACACTTGCTGACCAGGACAAGGACCAGCAGGAGCCCAGATATGTTCTCTGATCAATCATCTGGACCGGTTCTACTCATCTCAGTGTGAAGGCAGAATTTATTTTATTTCACAATAAAAGCTCCAACTTCCTCCAGGGTGAAGTCAAAGTTAAAACCTGTCTTGAGCAGCAGCGAAGCTTTTCTCCATCACCGATGGATTATTCAGCCGTTGATCCTGGTGAAGAGTCCCTGGCTCAGAAACAACCAGGATCAGTTAGTGGATTAGTGGTCCAGACAGTCCCAAGTCCAGACACGAACAGATCCTCAATCACCACAGTGTTTATCGGATGGTTGGTGTGATGACTGAACCTGAGCACGTCCACGGTAAATGTGTTATTATAGATCCATCAGCAGAGGAACCAGGTCTTCATCAGCCCCCCTCTTCTGCACCTTCTGGACTGCCCAACGCTGTTCA